>JAJHZJ010000705.1:2801587-3319693 GCA_023548195.1 Bettongia penicillata ogilbyi | reverse complement strand
CCTTTGTTATTCATGTTTCGTTTGGCCACTTCTCAATTGTTAGTCACATATTTTATTTACAGCTTTTTGTTATCACAAATAATGTAGCTATGAACATGGGCATATGTTTGGACATATGGGTCTTTTCTTGTAGTTAATAACTATCCTGGAGAACAGTCCCAGTTGGAGATCACTGGGTCACAGTGTGGGAATTTAGTAACTTTTCTTATATAACTCCAAATTGTTTTCCAGAGTTGCTTAATAAGTTTGTAGTTCCACCATCAATAAATTAGAATGCTTCTTTTTTTCCACACCTATGTAGCCCGATGATGTTTTTCCCTATCCTTTAGTACATTTCTAGATTAAAATGTACAAGCAGTTCAGGGCTGTGGCAATTTGCATTTTGCTAATTATTAGTGATTTGAAGCATCATTTCAAATAATTGTATATGACTCATTTTATTATTTGGAACAAAAAAAGTAATTTTAACTATGGTTTCATTTCCCCCCAAAATGTATTTATTTACTTGATTTTAATTTTCAACAATCACTTCCATAAGTTCCAAATTTTCTCCCCTCCCTTCAACCTTGCTCCCCAAGGTGGCATGAAATCTTATATTAAATAAAAGGAGAAACTTAGATGGTTTATTTTTTTTAATTGTGTTTTTGGACCACTTGGCTAATGGAGTGTTACTTTTTACCTTATATTTGTGTCAATTCCTTATCTATTTTGAATACCAAGTATTTATAGGAGTTGTTTAATGCAAAAATACTTGCCAATGAATTTCATTTCTTTTCATTTTTCCCTTATCCACAACTGAGGTTTTCAATATATCTTGCACTTGTTGAGTGAATGTCTAGAGTTGACATATAAGTAGAATTGGGGTAAAGTAGTCAATTATACCATCCTTTTGCATTAAGCATTATTTTCTCTCTTTAGTTGTCTTTTTTGTAACTTTTGGTAGCCTGGACTCAGGCACTGTGTTACTCTCTGTCCTTCATGTCATGCTATTCACAAAACTTCCTCTCTCTTGCATACCAGTACTCAAAACAGCACTATCAAAATACTCCTGATGGTCACCACTCCCCTTTATGTGTTGCCTTCCCTTGTTGAAATGTAAAATTCTTGAGGAGCTGGGGGGTGGAGGGACTGTGTTGACTGCTATCATTTGCATCTGTAGTGCTCAGTAGTTTCAGCATAGTAAGCTTTTCATAAATGCCTGCCCATTCAATTCCTCTACCATTTGGGGTAAGCATTTTCACTTTAGTTTGGTTGTCTTGCATCCAGTAATGCCCTGCTAATGGATTCTGCTCTGTTTCAGCTACTATATTTTAGAAAAGACACAGACAAACTGTGAGGAATTCAGAAGAAGCAGATCAAAATAGTATAGGGAATGGAGACCATAAAAGCCTAGATTCTAGTACCTTTATCGGAAAGTTTACTTTTTATCTCTTATTTTTGATATATTATCTTTTATAAATAATTTTATTGCCATTTTGTTTTTACATTCCCTAAAGATCCCCTTTTTATATGTGTACTATTTTCTCATTTAGAATGTGGGCTGCCTGAAGGAAAACTATTTTTATTTTTTCTTTGTATCTCTGGTGCCTAGGATTTAATAGGTGATAAAAAATATGTAATAATTGATTTATCAATGTGGATTCATGGAATGATCTGCAGATAGCTTAGATAAAGAGAAAAAGTAGAAGAACAAAATAGCTACCTTCATGAATTTGAAGGACTACTATCTAGAGAAGGCATTCAGCTTCTTCTTGGCTCCAGAAAGAGGATCAAGAACTATTAATGGAAGCTACAAAGAGGCAAAAGTTTGTTCAATGGAACGAAAATCTTCCTAATTATCAGAATTCCTAAAAGTAGAATGAGCAGCTTTAAAGTATAGTGAATTCACCTTCCCTAGAGATCTTCCAGTGGAGACTCTCCTTTTCAAGCACATATTAGACTAAGTGACCTTTGATATCCCTTTATTTTTTTATTTTTCCCCAAATTTATTAATTTGTCTGATTTCAGTTTTTAACAATTACTTCCATAAGTTCCAAATATTTTTCCCTTCCCTTTCCCCTCCCTCCTCAAGATGGCATGCAATTTTATATGGGCTCTACACTACATTCCTATTAAACACATTTTCACATTACTCATGTTGCATAGAAGAATTAAAACAAATGGGAGAAACCAAGAGAAAAACCAAACCAAAACAAAACATAACACAAGAGAAAATAGGCTTCATTCTGTGTTCTGATTCCATAGTTCTTTCTCTGGATGTGAATGGCATTCTGCATCATGAGATCTTCGGAAATGTTTTAGGTCTTTGTATTACTATGAAGGCTAAGTCTATCAAAAATAGTCCTCACACACTGTAGCTCTTACCATATATATTCTGACTTTGCTCACTGCATTCAACAACAGTTCATATAAATCTTTCCATGGTTTTCTGAAGTTCACCTGTTTGTCATTTCTTATACCTTGATAGCATCTTGTTACATTTGTAAACCACAACTTGTTCAGTCATTTCCAATTGATGGGTGTCCCCTCATTTTCCAGTTCTTGGTTACCACAAACAAAGTTGCTATAAATAGTTTTGTACATGTAGGTCCTTTTCCCATTTTTATGATCTCTTTGGGATACAGAGCTAAAAGTGGTATTGCTAGGTCAAAGGTTATGCACATTTTTATAACCCTTTGAGCATAGTTCCAAATTGCTCTCCAGAATGGCTGAATCAGCTCACAGCTCTATCAACAATGAATTAGTGTTCTAACTCTCACACATCTTCTCTAACATGTATCATTTTCCTGTTTTGTCACATTAGCCAATCTGATAGGTATGATGTGGTACCTTAGAGTTGTTTTGATCTGTATCTCTCTAATCAATAGTGATCTAGAGCATTTTTTCATTTGACTATAGATAGATTTAATTTCCTCCTCTGACAAATATCCTTTGACCATTTATCAACTGAAAATAACTTATATTCTTGTAAATTTGACTCAGTTTTCTATAAATTTTAGAAATAAGGCCTTCAACGCAGACACTAGTTGTAAAAATTGTTTCCCAATTTTCTTCTTCCCTCTTAATCTTGGCTGCATTGACTTTGTTTGTACAAAAATTTTTCAATTTAATGTAATCTAAGTTTTCCACTTTGTATTTCATAATGTTCTATATTTCTCCTCTGGTCATAAATTCCTCCATTCTCCATAAATTTGAAAAATAAACTATTCCTTCTTCCCCTAGATCATTTAAAACATCAGCCTTTATACCTAGATCATGTACCCACTTGATCTTTATTCTAGTATATGATGTCAGGCATTGGTCATTGTCCAGTTTCTGCCACACTATTTTTTCCAGAAGTTTTGTCGAACAGTGAGTTCTAATCACAGAAGCTGCGATCCTTGGGTTTATCAAACAGTAGATCGCTATAGTCAGTGACTACTGTGTCTTGTTTACTTAACATATTCCACTGATCTGCCCCTCTATTTATTAGCCATTACCAAGTGGTTTTGATGATTGCTGTATTATGATACAATTTAGATCTGATATGGCTAAGCCATCTTCTGTTGCATTTCTTTTCATTAATTCCCTTGATATTCTGGACTTTTTGTTCTTTCAGATAAATTTTGGTATTATTTTTTTCTAGCTCTAGAAAACAACTTTTGGTAGTTGATTGGTATGACACTGAATAAGTAAATTAACTAAGGTAGAATTGTCATTTTTATTATATTAGCTCAGCCTACCCATGAGCAACTGATGTTTTTCCAGTAATTTATTTCTTTGAAAAGTATTTTGTAATTGTGTTCATATAGTCCCTGGGTTTGTGTTGGCAGGTAGACTCCCCAAATATTTCATGGTGTCTACATTAACTGTAGATGAGATTTCTCTTTCTATCTCTTGCTGTTGGATTTTGTTAGTAATATACACAAATGCAGATTATTTATGTAGGTTTATTTTGTATCCTGCAATTTTTCTAAAGTTGCTTATTATTGCAAGTAGTTTTTTTTGCTAGATTCTCTAGGATTCTTTAAGTATATCATCATATCATCTGCAAAGAGTGATAACTTAGTTTCTTCTTTGCCTATTCAAATTCCTTCAATTTCTTTTTCTTCTCTTACATTAAAGCTAACATTTCTAGTAACATATTGAATAACAGTGGTAATAATGGACATCCTTGCTTCATTATCTTACTGGAAATGCACCTAGCTTATCTATATTACATAGAATGTTTGATGATGCTTTTAGGTAGATACTACTTACTATAAGAAAGGTTCCCTTTATTCTTATGCTTGCCAGTGTTTTCAGCAAGAATGGGTGGTGCATTTTGTCAATAACTTTTTCTGCATCTAGTGGGATGGTTTCTGTTATATGGTATATGTGCATATGGTATGTATATATATATATTTATATTTATATATATATGGTTTCTGTTAGTTTTGTTGTTGATATGATCAATTATGCTGATAGTTTTCCTAATATTGCACAAGTCATGCATTTATGGTATAAATCCTACCTGATTCAAGTGTATTATTCTCATTATAATTTGCTGTAATCTTTTTGATAATATCATTTAAAATTTAAATTTAAAAATTTGATAATCTTATTTAAAATTTTTGCATCTATATTCATTAGAAAAATTGGTTTATAATTTTCTTTCTCTGTTTTGACTCTTTCCTGTTTGGGAGGATATTTTATGATATTTCTATCATAAAAAGAATTTGGTAGCACTCCTTTGTCAGTTTTCCCCAATACTCTATATAGTATTGGAATTAACTGTTCTTTAAATGTTTAATAGAATTCTCTTGTAAATCCATCTGACCCTGGAGATTTTTTCCTAAGGAGTTCATTGATGGCTTGTTCAATTTCTTTTTCAGAGATGGGGTTACTAAAATATTTTACTTCCCTTCTGTCAGTCTGGGCAATTTATATTTTTGCAAAATTTATCCATTTTGCTAAGAATGTAAAATTTATGGGAATATAAATGCCCAAAATAATTTCTAATTATTGTTTTAGTTTCTTCTTGGAGGTGAATTCACCCTTTTCATTTTTGATTCTGGTGATTGGGTTTTCTTCTTTATTTTTTTAAAAATCAAGTTGACCAAAGGTTTATTAATTTTATTTTTTTCATAAACCAACTCGGTTTTATTTATTAGTTCAATAATGTTCTTAATTTCAATTTTGTTAATCTCTCCTTTGGTTTTCACTATTTCTAATTTGGTATTTAATTCAGGATTTTCAGTTTATTCTTTTTCTAGCTTTTTTAGCTGCATGCTCAATTCATTGATCTCTTCTTTCTCTATTTTATTCATGTAAACATTCAGAGATATAAAACTTCCTCTAAGAACTGCTTTTACTGCATCCCATAAGTTTGGGCAGGTTGTTTCATTATTGTCATTCTCTTGAATGAAGTTGCTGATTGTTTCTGCGCATTGTTGTTTGACCCATTCATTCTTTAGGATTAGGTTATTTAATTTCCAGTTAAATTTTGGTCTATCTTTCCATGACCCTTTATTACATATAATTTTCATTGCATTGTGATCTGAAAATGATGCATTGATAATCTCTGCCTTTCTTCACTGGATTGTGAGGTGTTTATGCCCTAGTACATGGGCAATTTTTGTGTATGTGCTGTGTACCGCTGAGAAAAAGGTATATTCCTTTCTATCTCCATTCAGTTTTCTCCAGAGGTCTATCATATCTAGCACTTCCAGAATTCTATTCACCTCCTTAATTTCTTCCTTGTTTATTTAGAGGTTAGATTTATCAAGTTCAGAAAGAGGGAGGAGGAGATCCACCTCTAGTATAGTTTTGTTCTCTATTTCATCCTGTAACCTCTTTAACTTCTCCTGTAAGAATTTGGAAGCTATACCAGTTGGAGTATATATGTTTAGTAGTGATTTAATTCATTGTCTATGGTGCCTTTGAGCAGGATATAGTTTTCTACCTTATCTTTTTTGTCTAGATCTATTTTTGCTTTTGTTTTGTCTGAAATTAGGATTGCTATCCCTGCTGGTTTTTACTTTAGCTGAAGTATAATGTATTCTACTCAAGTCCTTTAGCTTTGTCATGTATGTATCCCCATTTCAGATGTTTTTCTTGTAAACAACATATTGTAAGATCATGGGTTTTTATTTATTTACCTTTAGTTTTCAACATTCATTCAACATTCACAAGATTTTGAGTTCCAAATTTTCTAACCATCTCTCCTCTCCCCCACCTCAAAGCACCATGCATTTTGATTACCCCTTCCCCCAATCTGCTCTCCATTCTATCACACACACTCCCTTCCCTTATCCTCATCTTCTCTCTTTTCTTGTAGGGCAAGATAGATTTCTATACCCCATTACCTGTATTTCTTATTTCCCAGTTGCATGCAAAAACAATTCTCAACATTCATTCATTAAACTTTGAGTTCCAGCTTCTCTCCCTTCCTCCCTCCCCACCTATTCCCCTGAGAAGGCAATCACTTCAATATAGGCTATATATGTATAGTTTTGCTAAAGACTTCCATAACAGTCATGTTGTGAAAGACTAATTATATTCCCCTCCATTCTATCCTGTCCCCTATTTATTCTATTCTCTCCTTAGAACTTGTCCATCCCCTCCTCTTATCACTCTGTCCTCCCATTTGTCCTCCCTTTTATCATCCCCCCATATCCCTCTTTTCCTCTTCTCCCCTACTTTCCTGTAGTTTAAGCCAGATTTTCATACCAAATTGAGTGTGCATGTTATTCCCTCCTTAAGCTAAATGTGATGAGAGTAAACTTCACTTTTTCCCTCTCACCTCCCCACTTTTCCCCTCCATTGAAAAAGCTTTTGCTTGCCTCTTTAATAAGACATAATTTGCCCCTTTCTATTTTTCTTTCTCTTTCTTTTATCCCATTTTTCTTTCTCTTATCCCCTTTCTCTTCCAAATATATTCCTCTCTCACATTTTGATTTCATTTTTTTAGATATCATCCCTTCCTATTCAACTCAGCCTGTGCCCTCTGTCTATATAGGAATGTAAGTTCAACTTTAGTAAGTCCCTTATGATTTCTCTTTCCTGTTTACTTTTTCATGCTTCTCTTGATTCTTGTGTTTGAAAGTCAAATTTTCTATTCGTCTCTGTTCTTTTGATCAAGAATGATTGAAAGTCCTCTATTTCATTGAATGACCTTTTTTTCCCCTGAAGTATTATACTCAGATTTGTTGGATAGGTGATTCTTGGTTTTAATCCTAATTCCTTTGACTTCTGGAATATCATATTCCAAGCCCTTAGATTCCTTAATGTAGAAGCTTCTTTACCTTGTGTTATCCTGAATGTATTTCCATAATCCTCGAAATGTTTCTTTCTGGCTGCTTGCAATATTTTCTCTTTGATTTTGGAACTCTAGAATTTGGCTGCAATATTACTGGGAATTTTTCTTTCTGGATGTCTTTCAGGAGGTGACCAGTGGACTCTTTCAATATTTATTTTACCCTCTGGTTCTAGAATATCAGGGCAGTTTTCCTTGATAATTTCAAGAAGATAATGTCTAGGTTCTTTTTTGGATCCTGGTTTTTAGATAGTCCCATAATTTTTAAATTTTCTCTCCTGGATCTATTTTCCAGGTCAGTTGTTTTTCCAATGAGATATTTCACAATGTCTTCTATTTTCTCATTCTTTTGGGTTAGTTTTATAATTTCTTGGTTTCTCATAAAGTCTTTAGCTCCCATCTGTTCCATTCTAATTTTTAAAGAACTATTTTTATCAGTGAGCTTTTGAACCTCCTTTTCCATTTGACTAATTCTGCTTTTTAAGCATTCTTCTCCTCATTGGCCATTTGGGCCTCTTTTGCTATTTGACTTAGTCTATTTTTAAAGGTGATAATTTCTTCAGCATTTTTTGGAGTATCCTTTAGCAAGCTGTTGACTTGCTTTTCATGATTTTCTTGCATAACTGTCATTTTTCTTCCCAATTTTTCTTCCACCTGTCCTCCTTGATTTTCAAAATCCTTATTGAGCTCTTCCATGGCCTGAGACCACTGCATATTTATATATTTATTTTGGAGGTTTTGTATGCAGATGACTTGACTTTTAGATCTTCCTCTGATGGTAATCATTGTTCTTCTTTATTTGGAAGGATGGAAGAAAATACCTGTTCACAAGAAAGTAGCTTTCTATAGTTTTATTTTTTCCCCCTTTTTGGGCATTTTCCCAGCCAGTTACTTGACTTTTGAGTCCTTTGTCAAGCAGAGGGTATACTGTAGAGACCTGTAATTTCTCAGTTCCTCCAAGGTAGCACAATGAAGGGAGAGGAGTTTACTCTCCTTCTGGCCTGTCCAAATGTTTTCTGCCCAGGATCTGCAAGTAGGATTCCCTCTCCAGAGATTCCAAAAACTTCACCACACCTACACTCTTCCTCATCCCAGGGCTGCCACTTAGGATCAGCAACTCAATTCCCTCAGGGTTTTTAGGCCAAGGTCTCCAAAAATGGACACTGCTACTGCTACCACTGCCTGGGCTGGGGCTAGGAGGAGGAGCCTGGTCCTTTCTCACCAAGGTGAATAAGTTTTCTCACTGACCTTTGAAGCTGTCTTTGTCATTTGTGGTTTGAGAGATCTGGAAATTGCAGATGCTGCTAGGGATTCTGCCCCCAAGGCCTGCTGTGGTCTTGATTCTGCTGGTGCCATGCATTCAAGGCTGGGCTGGGCTCCGTGGGCTGTGCTCATTGACCTTTTGGGCTGTCTTTGGCTGGAAATCTGTCACACTCTGTCTCCTAGTGAATTCTGCTACTCTACAATTTGCACAGTTTCATTTTTTAGGGTATCTGAAGGAATTTGTGGAGGAGCTCAGGTGAATCCCTGCTTTCACTCCGCCATCTTGGCTCTACCTCCTAACATCCCTTTCAACCAGGAAAGAGGAACCTGAGGCCTCAGGGCCACATGTGACTCTCTAGGCCCTTAAATGTAGCCCTTTGAATGAATCCAAATTTTATTGAAATTCAGTCAAAGAGTTGGACTTGAGGACTTAGAGGGACACACATGATCATGAATCTACAGATTCCCTACCCCTGCTCTCAAATGACAATTTATTATGATTCTTTGAATGACAGTTCAGGTCTTCAGATAGAGACAGTGACAGACTTGGAAGTGGTGAGGCTCATTTTCATGAGTTCAAATCTAAATTCAGCCACTTATTAGCTATGTGACTCTGGGCAAGTCACTTGACTGTTTGCCTCAGTTTCCCCATCTGTAAAATGATCTGGAGGATATAGCAAACCACTCCAGAATCTTTGCCAAGGAAACCCCAAATGGGGTCATGGAGAATTAGACATAACTGAGCTCAACAGTGATTGAGTGACAATTTTGTGAATAATAATATATACTGGGTTATTAACAAGTTTACTAAATGAATCGTAAGTGTTCCTTCTTTAGTTACTTGTTGGGTTTGATTCTGTGTACGTCCTTGTGAAAAGAAATCTTTGTTTTGGACTACACTGATTAACAAAGCAAACTCAGGAAAAATAAGACAAAAGGGAAGTTATTGCAGCACATCAAGGAAGAAGAATTGGGAATAACAGGCCCCAAGTCAAATTACTTTTATAGAGAGGAGTAAATAACTTCAGTATAAGGGTAAGACAATCCTAATTGGTAAGCATTTTGATGAGCAGATGGGATAGTGCCACTTCAGCCCCTCCCCTATTAGGGAGATAGAAATAGCACTAAGGAGATAAAATTAGTCTACCTAATGGTTAGTAGTTGATGATTCTTCTTTTGAGATTTATTTATTTTTCATAAATAGGCTATTTATCTAGTAGAGCATGGCTTTTTGTCATATTTTTTGTTATTTCACTATTTGTCTGCTGGCTGACTTCAGGTTAGCAGAGTCAAGGAAGGTTAAAACATGGGGTCACTTCATAGTGACTCTGCATCAGTCACTGATTTTACCTACCCATCTCCCTCTTATCATTTGGCTGACAGAAATTGTGCCATTGGCTTCTGGCTCAGATTTAACTGTCAGACAAATAGTATCTTTGAGCAAGGGAATAACAGTTCCACTTTCTGCACTGGTATTTACATCTTGATTGGGGCTGGTGCCCTAATGATGTTGGTAGGTTTTCTGGGTGCTATGGGGCCATGCAGGAGTCATAGCACATAGTGGGCTTATTTTTGCCTTCCTCATGATGATTTCTGTCATCAAAATAGTTCCTACCATCTGTAGTTATTCTCACAAAGATGAGGGGATTCGTGAGGTCCACGAAAACATATAACAAGATGAGGACTAATGAAAGTCCCTATAAGGACACTCTCAAAACCATCCACCATGCACTTGATTATTGTGGTTGGGCTTGCCTTTGGATCAATTGATCACTCATATCTTCCCCAGCAAGAACATAATCTCATTTGCAATGAAGTCTTACCCACAAACTATTGAGGAAGACTTCAACAATAAATTCCACATTATCGGAGCTATGGCTATATGAACTGCTGTTGTGATGATCTTTGACATGATTTTTCAGTGTGATTCTAAACTGTGCTATCTGCAGGAATTGACAAATGGTCTAGGGTCTTTGATTTCATTTCCTGAACAGTAAAGTCTGCCCTCTAAAATCATTTTGTTCATTTCTTTTTTGTTTTGTTTACCACAAACTTTAGTAATCATTCTACATTTTTAAATAGATGAAGCTGTTCTATATTTGTTATCTTTTTAATACCTTACTTGAAATAGGTATTTGTAGTTGAGGGTTTTAGGTTTATTGTTGGCTTTTATGGTCAGAGAAATCCTGCAATGAAAGGTACTATATATGCTAGATTCTGGTCAAAGATGTTGTACACAATCAAAGACCATGTTAGCCTTTAAGTAGATAAAAAAAATCTTATTTTGGATTTAATCAGGATGTAACTTATGTTGAAGATCATTTCATATATAATAAAAATTATAACAATTAAAAAATAAAATGACAGTTTTTTTTAATTGTTGGAAATCAGGACTACCAGAACTTTTAGACTTTAGTTGCAGAGTGCCTGGAAGAAGAACTTTAAAAAAGAAGATGCATAGTTTTACTCTATTAGAGCCAAATTAATTAATAATGCTACTTAAATATTTCTTAAACACTTATTAGGTGCTATGTGACAGAGGTACAAAGACAAAAATGAAATAGTATGCCTTAAGGAAGTTTATGTTCATTATATTGAGCATTTCTTATAAGGGCCTGATCTGTAAGACAAATAGATAAGTAACAGAAATATGACAAAAAGTCATGCTGTACTAGATAAATGGCCTATGGATAGCAAAAATAAATAAATCTCAAAAGAATTGTCAACTGCTAACCATATGAAGGATGTTCCATAGTTTTGATAAGGGAAGTACTCATCCAAATAACTCACAATTTTGGTCTTATAGCCAACAAATTGTAAATGATGCCAAAATATTGAGACAGTCGGTGGCAGGGTAATTTTGGGAAGATGGGTTCACTCATGTATTATCAGTGAGGCTGAGAATCGATATAATCATTCTTGAAAACAGGAATGGAATCTGTGAAGAAATCGATTATAGTTTTTAACTTAGAACTTCCACAAATGACCTCTAAGACCACTGTATAGATATAAACTCAAAGAATAACAAGGAAAAAATCCTCATGTCTTTCTTTATAGCAACACTATTTTAACAAAATAGATCGTTGCCCATAATGAAAAATGATGAAATAAGTATGTACACACACATACACACACCCACACACATACACACATACTGTTCTAGGAAATGATAAATGTGGTGAATATGGAAAAATATAGGAAGATATATGATGATATAAAAATGAAAAGTAGAACTAAAGAGTATAAATACAAAGGCCAACAAAGAAACAATTCAAATAGCCAAGTTGTTCTTGAAACAGATCCATAAGAAGGCCCATTCTATTTCTTTGAAGAAGTGGAAGATTAGGAGTTAGAAACATTACATAAAATGGCAGACTTTTTCTATAAGTTACTTAATTTTGCTGAACTCTTTTCCCTATCTTTTTAAAAATTCTTTGTTATAAGGGCTTGCTTTCTGGGAGGACAAGGAAGTAGTGTTGCACTGAGAATCGAAAGGAATATGAAAACAAAACATATCAATTAAAATGTAAGAGTATCTTTGTAATTTTACTTTTGGAGGGATGAAGCAAAAATTTCTATTGCTCAGTATTAACATGTGAAAAAAAACAACACTGATCCTTTGAGTAAGACATGGAGTTGAATCTCAATGTTAATCTTTCCAAACTGTTTTACCCTTGGTAAATCACTTCTTTTCTGTCAATCTCAGTTTCTTCATCTTCAAAACCATTAATAATAATTCTTCCATCATTTATTTTATTATATGAAAATTTTCAGTATTTAAAAGTTCTGTCGAAATAGAACCCATATCTATAGGATCTTTTGATGGAACTCTTTTTTTCAGAGTTACAAACTTTTCTAATTCTTGCTGTTGAAAAAAATCCTTACATTTTGGAAAGGGTGAGTGGCATGCCCCCACTCCCTTCTGTGGTGTTACTGATTCTTTTCACAGGAAAGAAGTGTCTTCTACTCATACATCCCAAAGCCAGAACATTTCATCAAGATTCTCAAGATGACAGTGACATCTGACAAATCATGACTGTAAGTTTCAGATATCCCTTTTCTAATATGTAAATCTGGCAAGAAGTATGCATGGCAGTGATGGGTGAGAAGTCCCCACTGCTGCCAATGAGGTATTATGAAATCCAGAAGAAGCACGATTTTTCCTAGCTCAAAATATCCTCTTAGAAGAAAGACTTTGTGCCATCTGCCTTGTAGGCCAATAACACGATATCATTGCAGCACACAGGGTCTTTGTTTTTCTTTTCTTGAAACTGAAAACATGATTTCATTATCATCATAGAATATTAGAATGTAGAAAATGGAATATATAGAACAGGGCAAAATAGCAACTTTAGAACCTAGAATGTTAGAGTCAGAAGAAAACTATATATATATATATATATATATATATATATATATATATATATATATATATATACACACACATATACACACACACACACATATATATATATATAATGTTATAATGTATTAGAAAATATAATATTAGACCTGGAAAGGACCTAGAACTTAGAGTGATGAAACTGAAAAGAAGGAAAGGAAATAACTTTATAAAGTGCCTATGTGCCAGGCATGGTGCTTTGCAAATGTTACATTTGGTCATCACAACAACTCTAGGAGATACATGATATTATTATCTTCATTTTACAGTTGAAGAAACTGAGGAACATGACGGTTCAGTGATTTTACCAGGGTCACACATTTAGTAGCTTTTTGAGACCAGATTTAAGCTCAGTGATCACCTAACCCAATTTACTCATTTTGAAGAGAGAAGAAATATGATTTCTCGAAAGGGGAGATAATATACCAAAAATTATACAGTGAATTAATCCCACTTCAATTCACTTCAAGGAGCATTTATTGAATACCTACATGTGTAAGTCAGAATCAATTGTACCCATACAAAGCAGTACTTTTTGCTGCTATATGAGCTATGACTATAACTGCACCTAAGGATATTATGTCTTGTCAGGTCACCAAAGGCTTCTCCCAGCCCTGTGCTATTAGCTCACATAACTTTAAATGAATGACAGGGACTAGTATCTTATGCACTGAGATATTTTTAGCCCCTTTGTGCAAACATGGCTGTGACCTACTTTGTCCCCATGTCTCCATGTCTTTAAGATATTCCTTCCCAGTACCTGTTTCAGTTGTTTTGCAGTTGTGTCCAACTCTCTGTGACACCATTTGGATTTTCTTGGTAAAGATACTAGATTAGTTTGCCATTTCCTCCTCCAGTTCATTATACAAATAAGGAAACTAAGGCAAACAAGGTAAAGCGACTTGTTACACAAGGTTACACAACTAGTAAGTGTCTGAAGCTAGATTTGAGCTCAGGAAGATAAGTCTTCCTGACTCCAGGCCTGGCACTCAATCTACTGCACTACCTAACTGTCTAATTGGGCTACTACCTATGGATATGATTAATTTCCATTATAATTTATTTTTGCTTTCAGTCCATATATTCTTTATCTTTCATATCCTCAGTGTATTGCCTCAAAAAGACTACTTTTTCATATTCCTGTGACCCAAAATCCTGATTAGTGTCTCCCTCAGCTGGCCCCATATTTCAAGCAGATCTTGTCAACTTCACTTTATCCCTATTCCCAGGCCATTTTCTCAACAGCCTTGAAAACCAATCTTCTTCCAATCCATCTTCCTTCCTCCAGTTCTGGACCCATGTTCAAATCTAATTTACCACTGTTCCTAGAATGAGATATGGACCTTATTTCCTCACTCACCATCCAATCACTTTTAAGACAAAACTCTCCCCCTTGATACCATTCCCTTATGTATACTGTCATCCCCAATTAGAAGATAACTCCCTTGAGGGTAGATGCCATCTTTGCTTTTATATTTGTATTTTCTGAAACAGGGTTAAGTGACTTGCCCAGGATCACACAGCTAGCAAAGATCTAAGACCATATCTGAACTCAGATTTTTCTAATTCCAGACCCAGTACTCTATCCACTTAGCTATCCTTAACTATTTAGTATATAGAAAACATTAAATAAATATTTTTTATCTATTTATTCATATAGATCAAATTAGATGATCAATTTCATATTGAAGTACATTTACTAAGTAAAATCTAAAGCAAAAAAAAATTCAAAAACAGATGATTCATTCCTGGTCATGATCTGATATCTCAGCCATCTTGACGTTCTCTGATGTATTATTTCTCTCATTGTCAATGGAGACACATTCATACCCAAGAGACTTTTTACCAAGCATTGTTCAGAGTTCAAATAGAAGAGGAAAGTGAAGAATTGTTTCATTGACCTATTTTCCTCATCTCCACTCTTGGTCAGTGATGGAACTCTACTAGCCACCAAACCAGGACCCTTCTTGGTATCCAGAAGAGAGTCAAATGCCTTCTTTCTATCCCCAGTTTGGTACATGATAAGGTAGCATCTCCCCCTTTTCTTAGCCTTTTGTACCTGTGGCATCTCTGGTATGTTTTCCCAGAATAAACTAACTTTTCTCAAGGCAACTTAATTCACTTCAAATCTCCAAAAACTACTCTAGTCTTATATTTCCAATTCTTTGTGTAGCCTAAAAGATCCAGGAAATTTAGAGTGAAAAATATTTTCCTTGACACTGTACTTGCCCCTTAGGAGAGGAATATGAGACACCATAGTATTAATGAAATTAAATTTCAAAATGCAAAAGTCAAAATAGAAGATGCATAAATATAATGTGAGATAGATGGTAAAGAAAGTAAAGGAAAATTTGAGGAAGAGAGTATTTTTAGCTGTGAGAACAAAAAATGTTTCAAAGTGAAGATGGCATTTTAGATATATCTTGGAGATAAAGAGGAATTTTAATAGGAAGAGATGAGGGTGGAGTAAATTTCATGTATGTAAAACAACCTGTGCAAAGACACGGAGTTAGGAGATGACTGATGAAGTTCAGGGAACAGATTAAGAAGGTTTGGGTGAAATGTAAAATGCAAGTCATGGAAAAGTAGGCTCAGTATTTTGGAGACCATTTCGAGAGAGTCTTGGATGCTAGATTAAAGTGTCTGTTTTTTATTCCATGTATAAGAAAGATGTAAGGGAATTGCCAACCCCTAGCCTCTTGGATGGCATTCACTGGTCATGACTCAGGTAAACTGAGGGGAGACTGGTAAGGCATGAACAAGATGGTGCTGGGAGGAAGGTTTCCGCCCCTGTTTTGCTCAAGGCTATTTCCCAGGCCCTGGGAAAACAAAGAAGGCCCACGATGTTTTTCTTTCTAGGGGCTACGTGTCAGTCCTGGTCATAGGTATAGTATTTCCTTATTAGGGCAAACTATTTGCTGATAGGTCCACTTAGGGCTCTGGTGTCAGGAAAGAGATAAAAGCACTGCTTGCTGTTGCAATAAACAGAGTTGCCTACTATCTTGTCTCCCGCCTTGGTCATTACTTACAGCTCACTCCACCAAGGCCTATGGGCACTGCTGGTCAGATAAGGCCTGTGGGCCTGAGAGTTCAGGCTCAGACACCCTAACAGAAAGACTCATTGAAGGTTTTGGAGCAAGTTTTGAACATGGTTAGACATTTTTCATAAGGAAAAAAAAATCATCAGGAACTAAGAGAGAATCAGAGAATTTTAGATCTGGAAGGGACTACAGAAGTCATGCATTTCAATTTCTGGGTAGCACCTGTGGCATACTACCAAAAACACTGGATTTATAATTAAAAGACCTAGGATCAAACTCCATCTATCAAATTTATTACCCATGTCACTATAGGCAAGTCACCTAAACTCTCCATACACTCTTTCTTCATGTGCAAATGAGGTAATTGACCTAAATTTTCTCCTGTCTCTAAATCCTATACTTGGTATCCTGAACAAGTGGCCAATGAGTCTCTACTTGTATAGCTTCAGTGATGGGATAGTCACTAATAACTGCCATTTTTATATATATCCAAGGTTACTGAGTGCTTTATATGTACAATCTTTTTTGAGCCTCACCACATAACTTGACAGGTAGGTACTTTTCTTACCCTCATTTTATAGGTGAGGAAACTGAAGGTAAACAGAGGATGAATAATTTACTCAGGGTTAGACAGCTAATAGGTATCTGAGGCAGGATTTGAACTCAGGTCTTCCTGAGTCCAGGTACAGAACTGTGCAACCTAATCTGCCTCAAGTCTTTTATTCTGTCCTCTGAAACATGGTTCCTCTTTATTTTTAGATGAATTCATATGAGAATGTTAGTATTTTCAATCAGTTGTTGAGCCATACTTTGTATGGAGAGCTGTTTGAGGACATCTGGGAGATAGAGAAATAGAAGATTTAGCTGTTGGTCTCAAGAAACTTGCATTATTTCTGGGAAAATGATGGATAAATGCATGATACAAATGTAAAACCTCAGTATTGAATATAGTGCTAAATTTGTAATGAAGATAAGACATTCAAAAGGAATTGAAAGAAGAAAACAAAGAAACGCATAGATGAATGTCCCATCCATGAAACCTTCCTTGTCAGAATTAATGAAACACTGTATTTTTTCTCCCTTTGCTGTTATTTCTGATTTTGTATAATTTTTATTTGGGTAGGTGTTCAGTTCTGCATACTGAAGGGCACTGAGAGAGCCTCCAGATAGTGAAGGGCTCTGAGATCATATTATTTGGGAGATATTTGAAGGACCTAGGAATGCTTATCCTAGAAAAGAGGAGACTTATGTGTGGGGTGGGTGGGGAACAAGGAGAAACAGCAGATGACAGTTGTCTTCAAGTATCCAAAACTGTTGAGAGGAAACTTCTGACTTGATGTGAGGGGGAGAAAAAATATCCTATTTAATTATAAATATTACAAAATAGGATGGAATGTCTCAGGAAGTAATATGTTCCCTCTCAATTGAACTCTTCAGGTAAATAGTGGATGAACACTTATAAGCTGTTATAGAGATAAGTCTTATTCAGATGTGGGTTCAACCAGATGAACCTTTAGGTCTCTTCCAACTCTGATATTCTATTTCTTCTCAGTTTTCCCATAATTCTCTTATAATAAGGATTAATTTTCATTCTTGTACTTCTCTCCCTAATTTCTAGCCTAATCAGGGAGCTTTTCATATAAATATTGACTACGTCTTAATAGGGCAGCTAGGAGGCACAGTGGATAGAACACTGGTCTTGGAATCAGAAAGACTCATCTATATGAGTTCAAATCCAATCTCAGACACTTCCTGTAGTTATAGGTAGTCAGTCCTTCATTCTCAAAGAGGAATAGTGACATCAGGAAGGTGATGTCTTGACTCGTAAGTGAATTGGATTTAAGTCAGGCAGGCCTGTGTGAAGTTATCAGCCTCACTCACTCCTCCAGAGTCATTGGAGTATGGTGCCAAAACATAGGTTGAAATGACTGGCTATGGTCCTGTGTGCAGTGAGAGATCTTGGCCTATTTAAGTAAAGGTCCTTCCCAGGTCTCAGTTTGTCTGAGACAACACCCATTCGGTGAATAAAGGTTAAGCAAGAATTGAGGCAAAAGGTGGCCTGGTTTGTCTTCACAGAAGAATTAGTCTGAGAATGAGAGGCAACTAGGTGGTACAGTAGATAGAGCACCAGTGCAGGAATCAGGAGAACCTGAGTTCAAATCTCACCTCAGACTCTTGACACTCACTAACTGTGTGATCTTGGGCAAGTCACTTAACCCCAATTGCCTCATCCTGGGTCATATCCAGTCATCCTGATGAATATCTGGTCACTGGATTCAGATGGCTCTGGAGGAGAAGTGAGACTGGTGACCTGCACAGCCCTCCATCACTCAAAAGAAAGTCAAGTGCAAATCATGTCATTATTTCTCTGATGGCATGGTCTTCTTTGGTGATGAAGGATGAACACACACAGTCTGAGAATGGAAGACCCTCAGAGTTTTTAGTTAGAACAGAAATAATTGCTATTTACACTCACTCTGAGCCAACAAAACCCAAACAATGAGCAAGTGAGGCTTGGACTGGGACCTGTTATTGGCCTTCATTGAGAGCCAGAGTGCTTTAGATTTAAAGGTATGGTCAAATAGCTCAATTTGAATTCTAATTGACTTTGTCAAAGCCTGGTTTTTCTGAGCTATATTTCAAGAAGTCATAAATTAAGACTACATGAGACAAAAGATTTAATTGTTCCAGCTTTTTTAAACCAACAAGCAATGATAGAATAAATAAGAAAATGGAAAAAAATCTAGCCCCCAAGCCCCAGGATATCTTGGAAAGTATAAGTGAATAAAATTTATATTCCTTTGGACAGAATACTCAGATGTAAGGGTACAGCACCCAACATGGATAGAGGGAGAAAAGAAGGAGGGGGAAAGAGGAGGAGGAAGGGTAGGAAGGAGTAAATAACAGCATTGCCTAGCTGTGACTGACCAGCTGTGCCAACAGGGATGCAGCTACTACTGCTCACAGATAGTTTTTCCTTATTCTCAAAGAGAACCAATGATGTCAGCAGAAGTGATGTCTCGAGTTGCAAGTGAATTGGATTTAAGTGAGGCAGGACTGTGCAAAGTTATTTCCAGCTTTGTGACCCTAGGCAAGTCACTTAACCCTGTTTGCTTCAGTTTCCTCATCTGTAAAATGAGTTGGAGAAGGAAATGGCAAGCCACTCCAGTACCTTTGCCAAGACAACCCCAAATCAGCTTACAAAGAGCTGGACCCTGCTGAAAGAACTGCACAACAACAAAAATGATAATTGAATTGAAATGAAATGAAGTCACTTGAGTCTTGAAGGACAAGTGAGTTTGGACCAAGTAGAGAGAAGGGCATAAGGAGGGCATTTCATTTAGGAGGAAAAATATGAGAAACCTTATTGATTCCTTATGTAGCACAACAGTAACTTCAGGTCAGGGAATCACAAGGAATCTGGTTTTGATGCCAGTGTCTGACACTTAGTAGATGTGTGACCCTGGACAGATCACTCATCCTTTCTGAGCATCAGTTTCCTTGCTTGCAAAATGAAGCCAATATAGCTTTCACAATTTACTTCACAGGGTCATTGTGAAGAGACCTTCTCAAAGAAGAGATCTTATAAATTCCAGTCATTATTACAAATGAGCATAGAAATAAGGAATTGTTGTCAATTTTTTCAAGTTGTGTGTAAATGTAAGAAAAAAATTACTCATTACAAAAGATGGACAAAGTTTACAAACTGTAGATAGCAAAGCTTTACATAGTACTTTATATTGATTATCTCATTTCATCCTCAAAATAAGCCCACAAGATAGGAAAAGCAGAGGTTATTTTCTCATTTTTACAAATGAGGAAACTGAGGTTCATTGAGCTTGTAAAGGTTCATTGAGCTTGTAAACTGTGAACTACCAACGGAGGTACTTGTATACACTCATCTTCTGATTCCATGGTTAAATCTCTTCCCATTACAGCAACGCATACCTTCATTCTCCTCTATCCATGGGAAATAGGAGAAAGGTATCAAGAGAGTTTTTAAAAAAGTATTCTATTTATGAATTATCCTTTTTAACCCTTTGCAAAGGGGTCTGCTCATAGATTTTTAATAAATGTTTACTGAATGAACTAGTTAAAGACTAGGAGAATAATAATTCACATTCACATCATAAATGCAATTTGAGATTAACAAAACACTTTCCACAATATAGCCTCCTGAGTTATAAATATGATTTCCACTATGTTGTTGATGTGGAAATTGACATACCTTGTATGTATCAGATCTAGAACTTGAGTCCAGGTCTTTTGACTAGTTTGTCTCAGTTTCCCATCTGTAAAAGGAACTGGAGAAAGAAATGGCAAACTACTCCATAAATACTATCTCAACTCTGAATGTGCTTATAATTTGCCCAGTGAAGTCCAAGTTAAATATTTTCATTAAGTGATTATTAAGCTTCATTATGTTTCAGGGGAGAAATGAATTCAACTCGATTTAGTTAAGATATATTAAATGCCTTCCATGTACAAGTCAGAGTGGAAGCAGGATATAGTATATAAAGGACAGGTCTTAGATTTTAGAAATCAAGTTTTGTCTCTTTTACATATTGGCTTTGTAGCCCTGGACAAGTCATCATCTGAGATGGCTCTCTAAGACTTAAGGTAAAGACAGATTGTGACTTGTGGAGGGCATTTCCAGACCTGATCAATCAATGGATCAACATACATGTATTATTGCCTTGCCAAATGACAAATTAACAAGTGTTGTGGATTGATTGATGGAATGATGTGCGTTGAGGAATAGTAAGGAAAACCAGTTAGGCAAGATCATAGAGTGAATGAAACGAGAAGACATTCAGTGACAAATAGAGGACTTTCTGTTTGATCCTGGGGGCCAAGAGGGAACCAAATTCTGATGATATCACTGGGATGGCTGTTTTGACACCACTACGAAAGAAAAGCAAGGTGCTGATCTAGGGGGAAAATCAAACATCCTCCACCATCTTACCTTCTTCCAAAGGAAAACAGCTGTTGCATCAATAAAAAAATTGTAAAATATTATGTATCTTAGTCTCCTACTAGATTATACTGATCTATGAGGCCAATAACAAATCTTTAAGTGACCTTTATGTATTCCCCAGGACCTAATCCCAAACTTTGTACAGATCAGTTCCTTAATAAAGTCAAGTTTGAAAATTCAGTTATCCAGATTTCTGTGCCTGGGATTCATATTTCCCAACTGATTTTCCTGGTTTTCTTTCATGATCTAGACCACAGTGTGATACATTGGAAAGAATATCAGTTCTGGAATGGGATGACCTCTGAGTTCAATTGAATTACAAAGAAATTACAAAAAATTAAATTAAAAATTGAACACAAAGCTTTATAACATCACAAATGAAAAACAAAATGAAGCAAATCTGCTTCTGTATATGTTTACACCTTCTGGATTAACTTGGTGAAAAGAAAAAGGAGAAAACAGGATTGAGAAAGAGATGGTCAATAAATTATGCCAGCCAGAGATGAACAAAGAGGAATTTCCATATTGTAGTACATACATTTCTAATTTGTTCTGGACCTGGCCCTGAGCCCAGAAGTAGATAGATAGAAGACAACACCTCTAAAGACAAATGCTGGGTTAAAATGGCTCCAAGGGCTCAGCTCTTATAGAATTAGAAGGAGTTTTCTATTTGTGAGCCTTCAAGCTCTCAATGGAGTGGAACTGTGAAGACCCTGGATATATTTCCCTGTTCAGGGTAGGCTCTAGCACTGAGAGAACAAAGCAGAGGGCAGAGATTTTAAGAGATACACTCCATAAAGAAATTGTTGTTCAGTTGTATCTGACTTTTCATGGCCCCATTGGGGGTTTTCTTGGCAGAGATACTGGAGTGGTTTTTCATTTCTTTCTCAAGCTCACTTTACAGATGAAGAAACTGAGGCAAACAGGGCTAAGTAAATTGTCTAAGGTCCCATGGCTCATAATTGTCAGAGGCCACATTTGAACTCAGGTCTTCCTAATTTCAGGCTTGATGCTCTGTTCAGTGAACCACATAGCTGCTTCATAAATGGTTCTGCTTAGTGCAAATATGTGAGCCCTAGGACTTGGGAGGGAGGAAAGAAATGTTTCATCTTCTCTAGATGACTGCTCTGGAGTATTCTATTACTTTTCTTATATTCACTCAACACACTCAAAGCTTTCAAGTGGATTTAATGTGAAAATGACATATTGGGTGGGGGTCTTCTTACAAGTTTTGACAGTTTCTCAGTTTGGCATCTTTTTAGTAACACAGGCAAAAGAGCTTCCTATAATATGAAGCTGATATTCTTAGGGTGGTTAAGAATGTGACTAAACCTATGGGGGTGGGGAGTTACAGAGACTCTTTAATATAAAATGGAATAGATTGTTCCCAATAGAGGGAACAAAATATGGAGAAGCAAAACTCTTCCTATGGTGTGGAAAATTGGGTGATTGTCTGAAGACCTGGTCTCTGAGGGGTCCTGCATGGCTGAACAACTCTTGCTCAGGTTGACTATTACTTAGAAGTGGGTAGGGAAGGAGGGAGGAAAGCCAGGCAGGTTCCCCAAATTATGCTCATGACCTTGAGTTCATATAGATATGACCAAAAATGATACTTGTCTTCATGCCCATCATCTCTAAAGTTTTCACGAAGATACAAACATAGGAAATCATGAAATTGCTCACAAAACTGCTCATGAAATGATGAAAATGTAGGGTTAAGGGAAGAGTAGGGAAAACTGTGAATTAGGAGAAACTTTCCATGTTGTGTAGAAGAAAGGAGCTAAACATTTGGGGTGACCTCATTAAGAGGCAAAGATACTGGAGTGGCTTGCCATTTCCTTTTCTAGCTTGTTTTATAAATGAGGAAACTGAGGCAAATAGGGTTAAGTGATTTGCCAGTGTCACACTGCTAGGAAATGTCTGAGGCCAGATTTGAACTCAGGTAGATGATTTGAACTTAGCCCTGGCCCTCTCTTTGCTGCATCACCTGGATGCATTACTACTAACTTTATACTACTGTTATGATGATGCCTGTCGGTTGTTCTCCTTTATACATTTTGCATCTATAAGAAATGACTCCTAGGCAGACAGGTGTCAGAGTGAATTGATTATGAACTTTTAGTGAGAAGGACTGGAGTTGTAATCCTTCTCACCAGCTATGTATCCTTAAGCAAGTCACTTTACCTCTGCTTCAGTTTATCCATTCATAAGTTAAAGTTTTATATGACCTAGAGGTCCTTTCCAATTTTAAATCTAGGCTTCTATTATCTTAAAGTCATATCTGGGTTCGTGGTATCATGGATAGATTACCTATAAAAATTCAAAATTGTAGGTTAAAAGTGTTAGAATTCAACCAGATTGGTTTTATTTCTGTTTAATGTGTGTTTCTGGCTCAGCCATAGAAGTGGTAAGACAGATTCCCATCTGTAGTTTATAAACTTGGACTGCTTCATGCTCCATGGATTGTAAATATCCGTTCTTAATGAACCCACTGACCGTATGTTTGGATTTCAAGGTGTTTTTGAAATGGATCGATGGAATCATGGCTCTCCCTGTCTTGCATTTTCTGTTAATGGCACCACCATTCTCCCAGTCACTCGTGCTTGAAGTTTTTCAGTGTTACCCAGATTCCTCAGTAAGTAATCCATTCTTCTCAACCCACCTTCCCCCTTTTATTTCTCCACTACCCATCATGTAACCATGAAAAGGGCACTGATTCTGGAGTCACAGAGGAACTGAGTTCTGCTTCTTGTCTGCTCTAGCCTACTACTAGATCAATGACCTAATGACTAGGTCATTGTGTATTAATGATATTATTATCCTTATTTTATAGAAGAGGAAACTGAGACTGAGAGAACTTAAGTGATTTGCATGCAGTCATAGAGCTATTAAGTATTAGAGGTAGGATTTGAGTCCAGGCATTATTGGCTCCCAGTCCAGTGTTCTATCCATGATACCACTCTACATTCGACACAAGAATCTATCAAAGAAGTCATTTGTGTAGGAAAAGGATAAGACTGACCCAGGTCCTCTGATTAAGGTCCATCTTGGTGTTTTATGACATGTTTTGAACTCTCTGTGTTGATCTATTTCTCAAGTTTCCAATTTGTCAATCTGTTTCATGGTTGGGTGATCTTTGATGCCCTCTTACATGCTCCTCCTGCCCATACTTCCATAGTGTCCTAGGAATATTAGTTCTCCATTGCTTCAACTGAAATGAATGGATATTAAGTGCTTACCATATGCAAAACTAAGCACTACTGATACAAATGAAAATGCAAGCTCACACTCTAATGGAGGAGATGTAATATATATATATATATATGGTTTTAGCTACAAGTTATATTGAAAGGTCTCACAGTCTTTACCACACATCAGCAAAGCATATGGTCATTTCTTTTTTTAAGTGTAATTTTCACTGATAAAATTATATCAGTATCTGATATTGGATCATTTTATAGTACTAAGGCCTGGGTAGAACTTTCTTTTCTAGATTTTCAGCAGATGTGGCTTCAGCACCTGCAGGAGCAGCTGCCAGACTGCATCTCCACAGAGGCTGTTTCCTAGGATGATGGCTGAGGCATTTGGCTGGAAGCATTGATATTCCTAAGACCTTTGGGCTCAGTGTTCTGGACTGTCTCCATCAGCAGGCACAGTTGTCAAAGCAGTGGTGATGATTTGACTTGCTTGGCACATGTTGTCTCTTATCTCCCCTTTAGGGAGTGCCTTGTCACTTCAGCTAGCTTGGCTTGCCTGCCCTGTGTATGGCAGTTGGTTGGCAGTTGATGGGGATGGCTGGTCCTTTCTCCACATGTGTTGTTTCCCTGTATGGTGGCTGTGAAAGCTAGGCCAGAAACAGCACCTGAGTTTGGCAGAAGCTATCACTCCCAGGGCTCCTGTTAATATTACACTATAATATGTATTGTACTCTATTAATATTAAAAATTCATAATTATATATTTTCTTTCCCTCACGTGGTCTCTACCGGAGTTGACAATCATCAGTAGAGTATTAGAAACAATACTGAATTTAAATTCTTACCCTACTATTTACTAGTTGTGTGATGTTGGATGAGGAAGGGATGGCAGCTAGGTAGTGCAGAGGGAAAGCACTGGCCCTGAAATCAGGGGGACCTGAGTTCAAATTCAACTTCAGACACCCACTAGTTTATGAGTTTAGGCAAGACACTCAACCCTGATAATCACCCCTAAAATTCAAACAAAAGTCCCCACATCTTTTTTTACATGAAAAGGTTGAACTATATGAGCTCTAAGATGACTTTCTCCTCAAATACTGTATTGATCTATGACTAATCAGCACCTAACCTGCTCACTAAGGAGAACAAGTAGACATTTCTTTTTTTTCTTTTTTTTTATATTTTTTTTTAATTAACTTTTTACATTCATTTTCACAAAATTTTGGGTTCCAAATTTTCTCCCCTTTTATCCCCTCCCCCCACTCCAGTACACGAAACATTCTAATTTTCCCTATCTCCAATCTGCCCTCTCTTCTATCATCCCTCCCTTCTCTTATCCCCATCTTCTCTTTTGTCCTCTAGGGCCAGATGACTTTCTATTTCCCATTAACTGTATTTCTTATTTCCTAGTAGCAACAACAATACTAACCAGTTGTTCCTAAAACTTTGAGTTCCAAATTCTCCCCATCCCTCCCTCCCCACCCATTCCCTTTGGGAAGGCAGGCAATTCAATATAGGCCATATCTGTGTAGTTTTGCAAATGACTTTGATAATAGTTGTGTTGTGTAAGACTAACTGCATTTCCCTCCATCCTATCCTGCCCCCCATTGTTTCTATTCTGTCTTTTGATCCTGTCCCTCCCTGAGTGTTGACTTCAAATTGCTCCCTCCTCCCATTGCACCCCCTTCCATCATCACCCCCTCCTTGCTTATCTCCTTCTCCCCCACTTTCCTGTATTGTAAGATAGGTTTTCATACCAAAATGAGTGTGCATTTTACTCCTTCCTTTAGTCAAATGTGATGAGGGTAAACTTCTTGTTTTTTTCTCAGCTCTCCTCTTTTTCCCTCCACTAAAAAGTCTCCTACTTGCCTCTTGAATGAGATATAATTTACCCCATTCCATTTCACCCTGTTTCCTCCCACTACATTTCTCTCTCACCATTTACCTTAATTTCTTTTAAGATATGGTCCCATCCTATTCAATTCACTCTGTGCTCTCTGTCTCTGTATGTGCGTGCATGTGTGTATGTGTGTGTGCATGCATGCGTGTACGTGTGTGTGTGTGTGTGTGTGTGTGTATGTGTGGTCCCACCAACTACCCAGATACTGAAAAGTTTTAAGAGTTACAAATATTGTCTTTCCATGTAGGAATGTAAACAGTTTACCTTTGGTAAGTCCCTTATGACATCTCTTTGCTGTTTACTTTTTCATGCTTCTTCTCATTCTTGTGTTTGAAAGTCAAATTTTCTTTTCAGCTCTGGTCTTTCCATCAAGAATGCTTGAAAGTCCTCTGTTTCATTGAAATACTATATTTGCCCCTGAAGTATTATACTCAGTTTTGCTGGGTAGGTGATTCTTGGTTTGAGTCCTAGTTCCTTTGACTTCTGGAATATCCTATTCCACTCCCATTGATTCCTTAATGTAGAAGCTGCTAGATCTTGAGTTATCCTGATTATATTTCCACAATACTGGAATTGTTTCTTTCTAGCTGCTTGCAATATTTTCTCCTTGATCTGGGAACTCTGGAATTTGGCCATAATGTTCCTAGGAGTTTCTCTTTTTGGATCACTTTCAGGCGGTGATCAATGGATTCCTTCAATACTTATTTCGCCCTCTGGTTGTAGAATATCAGGGCAGTTTTCCTCGATAATTTCATGGAAGATGATGTTTAGACTCTTTTTTTGATCATGACTTTCAGGTAGTCCCATAATTTTTAAATTGTCTCTCCTGGATCTGTTTTCCAGGTCAGTTGTTTTTCCCACGAGATATTTCACATTCTCTTCCATTTTTTCATTCTTCTGATTTTGTTTTGTTTTGTGATTTCTTGGTTTCTCAGAAAGTCGTTAGACTCCATCTGTTCCATTCTAATTTTGAGAGAACTATTCTCTTCAGTGAGATTTTGAACCTCTTTTTCCATTTGGCTAATTCTGCTTTTGAAAGCATTCTTCTCCTCATTGGCTTTTTGAACCTCTTTTGCCAATTGAGTGAGCCTATTTTTCAAGGTGTTATTTTCTTCAGCATTTTTTTTGGGTCTCCTTTACCAAGGTATTGACTCGTTTTCCATGCTTTTCTTACATCTCTCTCATTTCTTTTCCCAGTTTTTCCTCCACCTGTCTAACTTGATTTTCAAAATCCTTTTTGAGCTCTTCCATGGCCTGAGCCAACCAGACATCCACCTGGGATGTCTTGGATACAGAGGCCCCGCCCTCCACGTCTTTCCCTGATGGTAAGAATGATTCCTCATCATCAGAACTGAAAGGCGGGAACATCTGTACCCCATCAAAGTAGCTTTCTATAGTTTTTTTTTCTTTCCTTTTCTGGACATTTTCTCAGCCAGTTACTTGACTTCTGAGATTCCTGTCCACCCCTGCCTAGATCTGCCCAGCTAGTGCTTGGGTTCTGAGATTTAAATGGGCTTTCCACAGTGGGAGGGGCTGCTATTCAATGTGAGCTTAAGTTCTGGTGCTTGGGTGGGGGCAGGGAGTTCTTCTTGCAGGAAAAAGATGAGCTGTGGGTTCGGAGCTAGCATACGTGAGTCTTTCTACTCCACCATCTTGGCTCTACCCCCTTGAGACATTTCTCATGAGTAGGAAGGTTCCCTACTTACAGCTCTCTGCTGTAAGAGGTCCAGAGAGGTCCAAACTGCTACAACCTTTCTGGGAGTTTTTCATAACCCTGATTCATCACTTCTATCCCAACCTTCCTAAGGATGAGAATTTCATTATTATAAATGAAAATAATGAGCTTAGTGAGAATATCATAAAGGCTACATCTTGTGGAAGAGAATTTGGACTTATCCTGTTTAGCCCCAAAAGGAAAAGTAAGGAGGCATGGGTAAAAGTTACAAAAAGATTAATGTCAGCTTCATCAAAGGAAAAGCTTTCTAGCAATTCCAATAATGCAAAAGGATAAAGGACTGTCTTTCGATGTCATAGATTCTTCATCAGTGGAAGATGAACAACTTCCTCAGAATCGGAACTGTCTAAAGCCAACCCAAGTGGGTTGCTTCTGGTGGTAGTGATTTCTCCTTGACTAGATCTCTTCAAGGGGAGATTTGATGGCTACTTTTCCAGGATGCTATTGAGGGAATTCTCATTCATGCATAAACTGGATTAAAGGAACTATGAGGTCCCTTCCAACTCTGAGATACTATGAGTCTGTGAGTTGAGGACATGGTTTATTTCACTTTTCCCTAGACTAGGATATAGCATTCGATTGATTCTATGAAAGGGAACTTGTAAATATCTCCCCAGGTGCAAGCATGAACAATGAATGGTTTAGGTTAATGAAGAATTACCATGCCAGGTAACAGAATTTGTTTAGTCTCACAGTATAATTAGGGGAAAATGAGTTGGAAGAAAGAGAAAAGGAGATAGGAATTTAAGGGAAGCATTTAATAAGTAAAAAAAGAAGTTTGAAGGTGAGAGTGTGCAGACAGGAACTTCAATTCTGGGTCTGGCACTTAAAAGCTGTGTGACCTCGGGCAAATTATTTAACCTCACTGAGCCTCTGCTTCCTCATCTGTCAAGAGAGAAGGTTGGACTAAGTGCTCTTTAAATTCTTGTTCTAATGTTATTCTCTTTTTCAAGTGGGAGGGATAATAAGCTTTGTCAAAAATGTTCTTTGCTCAGATTAATTAGATAGGAACACAGCTCAACCACCTAACCTGAAAATAAAAGACCTTTTTAGATCTTACCTTCTTCCAATTAGTCTGGTTTCACCCAAGGTCTGTCTCTCTCCCTCTTTTTTTTTTTCACACTTTCTTTTCAAAAGTAAGTGATTTAGAGTGTGAGCTTTTTAATCCCCTGGGATGCATGTGCCAGATTTTCCAATTTAAATGGCATCAAGTTTCCCAGATGATATTGCAGAAAAGCTATTATTTTAGAAAAGTAGGGAGGGCCAGGTGTTTATTATTGCCCAGTTGCACAAATTCCTCTCCTGATTTTTTCCCTTATATTTCAGATTCAAGGAAATAAGGTAGTGTATGTGGACACATCCTGACATTATATTCCTCTGCTGACTGTATTTTATGAGCTTTCTTCCTTCTGCCCCAATCAGGATTAGGAAAACCACAGTCCCATTGTTCTCTGACCTAGGGGAATCAGACCTAGACAATATATCCAATTGTCACTAGATAACAGATTTCCCTGTAACTGGAGGCCTTTGGAATATGCCTGGATGACCAGTCATTCTTGTAATGGATTTTGTAGATGGGATTCCTATTTAAACATAAGGTAGACTAAATGGTTTCTGAGGTCTTTCCAAATCTGAGACTCTGGGATTTTAGGAAAGACAATTTCAAGGTAGAGCATATTCAAGGATAATTGGTCTGGAGTGACCAAGATGGTGAGAAGACTGGAAACATGTCATAGGTGAAGTTGAAGCACCTAGGGATGTTCCCTTGAGAACTAATTTCTTGGGCATAAAGTCACATGCCTACCAGACTACTAGTGCCATGAGGGCTGTCAGCATGTCTCATCTGAAGATCCCATAGTGCTCTACAAACAATAGGTGCTTCATAAATGTTTATTCAGTTGAGTGATTTTCTAAAAAAAAAATTCTTTAAGAAAAGAAAATATGCTGGGGAAACATAATATCTGCGCTCAAGTATTTCAAGGGCTTTCTTACAGAAAAAGTTGAGATTTAGTCTTCTTGACCTTAAGGAACAGAAGTATCACCAATGTGTGAAACTGAAAGTGGTTGATGTTTAATTCAATATCACACTTACAATACATGGGATAGTTTGAAGGGAAGCATGGCATAGTTGCTAGGATACTAGACTTGAGGTTAGGATGTCAGGGAATCAAATCCTCCCTCAGAAATTAACTGTGTAAGTAACTTAATCTCTTTGTGACATTGAAAAAGAGGCATGTTGGACTGGATGACCTCTAAGGTCCCTTCCAGTTCTAAAGCTAAGGCACTATGGATATTTATCATTAATTAGAATGTGGGATAATGGAAGATGATACCTCAGAGGATGATGAGTTCCCTGTTTCCTAAAGTATTTTAAGTACAGATTCTATGACTATTCGTGAGGGAGGATGTGGGGGAAGCTGGATTAGATAGCATGGGAGTTTCTTTAAATTCTGAGGTTCTGTTGATTAGTTTGTATTTTTAATTAACTATCTTACCTCTTCCTGAGTAACTTTACTAGATGGGAAAACCAGTACCACAATAGGTGCTAGGAGGCAAAGGGAAATTTAGCTCCTGGAGGGTTGGAGGAGAGAGACTTTGGATCTCAAGAGAAAAGATATCTCCACCACACCATTTATACAAATGGGTGTATTTTGATCTTTTCCCTCCATCTCCAGGATTTGTTTGTTTATTCATCTATTCATTTATTATTTTTATCCATCTACTAATTCAATCATTCATTTATTCACTTATATATTGATTACTTTTTCAGTCATTCATTTATTCACTTATATATTGATTACTTTTTCTTTACTTCTTTTCTTTACTACTACATTGTTTTTTTTTTACTAATACTACAGCTCTCTACTCACTCCCTTCCTTCCTTCCTTCCTTCCTTTCTCCCTCTTTCCTTCTTTTTCCTCTTTCTCCTCTGCTTTCTCTCTATATCTATAAAATCTATGTATGTATGTATGTATTTACGTATCTATTTCTTTGGGTAGAAAAGGTTTCTCTGGAATATTATCTTCTGTCCTGTAGTTTTTAATTTCTTAAATCAGTTGACATAAACATTGAAAATCCCTATCAGAGCAGGTAGTAATTCCAGTGATTCAAACCAAAGAAATCTGCTGTTGAGGAAAAAAAAAGAAGTCTTACTGTCCCCATGATAGATCTTTAAGGAATAATTGGAACTTTTAGTTCTGGAGTATACAAAGCAAAAGGTCTTAACTAGTTGCTTGCCACAATCTATTCTACAGATTCAGGTCTGGCAAGGGAGTTGGGCCAAATAACTTTGGATGTTCTAATCTCCCCAACTTCTCCACCACTTCACCTTTTGGCTTCCCTGTGTGTCTCCTTTAGCTCTCAAGCCTCCACCCCAGCTGTGGCTCTTGTAAATATGGTCCAAGAATGCCTCTTTATCCTTCATAATATGGAAACTGTAACTAGGGCTGGATAATCAGAGCTCTGTCCAATAATCCACAGTTTTGAGGGTGGTGAAAATATTTTCACTCTTTCAGCTGGCACAAAGAGCTGAGATTTGCAACTAGTTAACAAGAAAAAATGTCAATTTTTTTTGGCAGCTACACCTAAGGAGAGTTTCTTCAGCCCTACCCTGCCACCTCTGCCTACAGTGGCCCTCTGTGCTGGTATCCCTGTCTCTTCTTCTCCCTTCCATCTTATGATTTGCTGTCCCCAAAGGGTCTTCTCTCTAGAGATTCAAAGTCTCTTTCATCTATGCCTCCTGAAGCTAAATTTGTTTATGCTTCCTACTTGTACTTGTCTAAGGAACAAAAACCACTGGTCACAGCACTGATTATAAGCTAAAATTTTGAAGCCTCACCTTGTAATCTGGCAGCCATTCTCCTTGGATACACTACAAATGAGAATGTTTGCCACGAGTTACCATGTTGGCATCCCCCGCAATGGGGAGACCTCATTGTGCTGTAAAGAAAGACAATAGGGAATAATGCAAAATGCAGTATACCTGGAGACACTTGGGTTCCAATACTGGTTCCACTATTTTTCTGGTGTTGTGACCATGGGTATGTTACTTTTTCTATCTGACACTCAGTGCCTTTCTTGAATAAAAGAGGGGTACCAGTGCCAGGAATGGCCAATTCACTGGGCTGCTGTAACAATCAAATGGGAAAAATGCATAAAAAGTGGTTTGTAAACCTTAAATTACTATGGCACTATCTCCTTTTATTCTAGCTTGTTATGGACACTTTCACTCACCTTCAAGATGCAAAAGACTGAAGACCTTTGACTTAGCAAATCTTTGTTGAATGTCCACTACATATTCAAAAAGTGGAAAGTATTAGAAAAGATTAAAATGACATAGTCCATGTTCTAAGGAAATTCTATTCCAGTTGGGGAGGAAGAGCATACCCTTGTAAAATCCATTAACAATATTAGGCTCAGATGAGAAAATTGAAGGTGAGAAGGTTGGAGTGGTGACATGTCCAAAGTTATATTTTGAATCAGTAGCAAAAGAGAAAGGGAAGGGACTATGCATTAATATAACTCATATATCACTCTGCTAAGTGCTTTTTACAAATATTGTATTGTCATTGTATTGTCACAATCACTTTGAGGTAGATGCTATTACTATCTCTGTTTTACAGTTTAGGAAACAGGTTATGTGACTTGAATAGGTACGCATCTAGCAAGTGTCTGAGGACAGATTTGACTTCAACACTTTCTGACTGCAAGTCCAGGGATCTATCCACCAACTGCTTATAGAAAAAACAATGGATATGAAGTCGAGTAACCTTGGTTTGAATTCTTGGTCTATTATTTCGTAATTGTATATCCTTGGGTAAGTTGCTTTCCCTTCTGGAAATGTTTCCTCATTTGTGAAATGAGGAGGGTTGGATTAAATGATCTCTATGGTGATCTTATAATAAGACTATATTTGGTCCTGAGCTATCAGCATGCTCACCACTGCCAAGTGTTAATTACCAGATCTTTACTATGCGTGGGACTGCAACCAAGAGATAGCATCGGCATAATTTTAAAAGTCCAGGTGGAATTTACTGCCCTCACAGGCTGGTTTGTAAATGTGGAAAATTTGATCTGTGGGACATTGATAGACAATAAATACACAATGGCATGATGTCATTTTATGGGTATTTTATGAGCATAATAACCCAGGAGAAAAAAATGCCTTTGACTAAGATATACTTGTAGTTTATGGAAATGATCACTTTGTTCCATCCCCTTTACAAATAAGTGATGTATGTGTCATGAGAAATCTCTTTTTCTCAGATGAGAGTTGTTGTGGACTTGAAATCTTGCTTTCCAGTATTTCTGTACTAATTGATGCGGTCTTTATGGCAATCAATTTCTACTTAATGACGCAGCCAGTGGTGCTAAAATTGGGAAGATGTTAATGATGTTTCATTTTTATAGGTTCTTTTCCCCCTTTTTTCTCTTTCTTTTTTCTGTTATCAGAGGAAATGAAATTTGTCCCCTTTCTCCATTCTTTATTCATTTCCTGGGCTGGAATAGAACATTTTGTAAGTATCTTTCTTAATTGAAAGTTTGGTCCTTTCACTGGCCAGCTTAATCCCCTGAAACATCCAGACTACCAGACAAGTCATTACCACATGTGAATGCATTAGCTTGGAAATTGATTAATCCATCATGTGAATGTTTCCAGCCACTTTGTGGCTGACAACAAATTCTAATGAATACCCATTGTACAGAGTGAGTTACAACAGAATTGACGTCTGCTTTCCATCAATCTGAGGGCCTTGGTTAACCTTTCTTGTATTTGACTGTGTCTTGTTATGTAGCATAACAATGAAAACGTGACTGGGTCCAACTAAGTTACCCAGTGCCTATGAGGTTAAACAGAATTTGCTTATTAGTAAGTCTTGGCCACAACCTGCCTTCATTGGCAAACATATATATTCAGAGAATCATAGAATTATGAGTATTTATGGAATATAGAATATTACAGCTGGAAAGAACCTTAGGATATTAAATTCTCAAACATAAAAGGGAGAATGCTGAATTCCCTGAAGGGACCTTAGAGAAAAACAATCTGATACAGCTGTAAGAGTGCTGAATTTTGAATCAGAAAACCTGAGTTTAAATCCTTCCTTTGCCACTCACTACCTTTATGACCTTGGGCATGACTCTCTGGGGCCTCAGTTTTCTCAGTTATAGAATGAGGGTGTTAATCTAGAGAATCTTGAATCTCTTTTTCATGTTGAAATCTATAATTCTAAAATCCCCTTAATTCACAGTAGGGGAAGCTGAGAACAGAGAGCAGAAATGCATACTTTGGCCATGTGGTTTGTTAATAGGTAAATTGAAGAAAAAGAGAAGGAAACAAGCATCTGTTAAGCATGTACTATGTTCCAGGCATTGTAAATGCTTCAGGAATATCTTACCTGATCCTCACAACAACTTTGGGAGATAAATGTTTTTATCACACTGATTTTTGTTTTTATGTAGTTGCTTAAGTCATGCCTGACTCTTCATGACCTCATTTAGGGTTTTCTTGGCAAAGAAATTGGAGTGGTTTGCCATTTTCTTCTCCAGATCATTTTACAGATGAGAAAACTGAGGCAGGCATCAGTTAAGTGACTTGCTTAGTGTCACACAGCTAGTAAGTATCTGAGGTTGGATTTGAACTCCAGGTCCTATGAGGAAGAGAGAGTAAGAGAGACAAAGAGAAGAATCCTGCCCAGAATTACGAAGCTGGCAAGCATCTGAGACTGGATTTGAATTCAGGTCTTCCTGGGCCAATGCTTGATTCACTGTGCCACCTGCTGACTCTCAGCTTTGGAAACTTTTTATGACAACGGTCAACCCTTGCTGACGCAGATGAGAGGAATCTGACCATGCCCCACTTTGTCCCTACTGCTCTGTATTGGAATTAATCACAACCCAATTCTAGAGGGTAGCAGCAATGACAACAATTTCTTTTGTTCCCCCTAGTTTGAGTCTTTTATAAAATGCTAAATAATGATTCTTATTTGTAAGGCTACATGGATTCTTCGGTGCCTCTGGGATACCATTTAGTAAACTCTTTGGGGAGTGCTTCCTATGTCTCTGGGCCTGCCTGTAAGCTCCAAGATGCACTGATGGAATTTAGTAAAAAAAATGACTCTAGGCAATCAGTAATGATGGATCAGGCCCTGAAACTGTGTTCTACAGGATGTGGAGAAAGAAGGAAGTAGGACAGAAGAAGCTTAGGAATATTTCAAGGATTCTCAAAGTAGAGGTTAAGAATGGATCTGATTCCTTAGAGGCTCCAAGCTAACTAAATTACAAGCCTGTCCAGAGCATATCTTGGTTCTAGAGAGGTTCTCTGTTACGATCAATTCAGTGTTCTTTCCACAAAAATTTACTTACAATAGATTCCATTCAATTACCATAGATTGGGAAGTTTTTCCTCCCCCCCCTTCCTTCCCTCCCTCCCTCCCTTCCTTCCTTCCTTCCTTCCTTCCTTCCTTCCTTCCTTCCTTCCTTCCTTCCTTCCTTCCTTCCTTCCTTCCTTCCCTCCCTCCCTCCCTTCCTTCCTTCCTTCCTTCCTTCCTTCCTTCCTTCCTTCCTTCCTTCCTTCCTTCCCTTCCTTCCTTCCTTCCTTCCTTCCTTCCTTCCTTTCTTCCTTCTGTCAGAATTAATTGACTTGCCCAGGGTCACACAGCAGGTAATTATCAAAGGCAAGATTTGAACTCAGGTCCTCTTGACTCTAGGGCTGATGCTCTGTTCACTGTGCTGCCTAGCTGTCCTGACAGGGTACTTCTAATGGCACTGAATAATTTTTGTTTGTATCAAATACTCTCAGATAAATCATTTTAGACTGACTCAAAGCTAACCAGAGTAGTCAAATTGCAATTTTAGAATGATTTTGGGGGTTGATTTTGCTTCTTCTTTACTCTGGAATCACTTTGGTATGGAGCCCCCAGCCTTCAGCTGTCCCTTCCCAATGCACCTCCCTCACCCTGCCTTTACCCTCTCTTTTCTCTTTCCTATAATTCCTCTGCCAGAGGTACCCACGTGAATCTTCTTACAGAGGCTCCAGTTCTTGGATGCTTCCCCAGATAAAGAACTTAGGAGTCAAGGACAAATTGTGCTCAATATGATTGCTGGCTTGTATGCCCCTTATTCTGGAAGTCAAATCCCCTTTATCTCTTTGTAGTATTTGTGATTTTCTGTTTTGTTGAGGCAGGAAAGGCAGCGTAGTAGATGAGCAGTAGGAACAGAATCGGGAAGATCTGAGTTCAAATTTAAACTCAGATACATATTAGTTATATGACCCTGAGTAAATCACTTAACCCTTGTTTGCCTCAGTTTCCTCAAAGGTAAAATGAAAATAATAATAGCATTTGTCTCTCATGGTTGTTGTCAGGATCAAGTAATATAATATTTGTAAAGTGCTTAGCATGGAACCCAGAACATAGTAACTTTACCTAAATGCTGATTCTTCTTCTTCTTATTATTATTTTCAAGACTCCTTCCTACTGAATGCCTCCAATGCATCTCTCCCCTTTCGAGGACTGTCTACCTCAGAGGCATCAAATATTGATTGATTAAAATGTGATTAGGAGATACTTAACAAGATAAATAAAAATATAAAAGAACATAGATAATGGTAACAAATAGTTTTCTATGACAAGACGAAGCCTACAAGAATTCTTTGGTGGATCTCTTTCTATTTGTGTTTGACACCACTGGTCTACATTGGTCTGGATAATCAGCGATTAAATGTTAGAATGATGTCACATTCTTTTCCAAGCAAAGGCTTATGGAGGTAATAGAAGACCTGCTTTCATGGCTGCCCTCATGTGTTGTCTCACTTTGTATCTCAGAATCATATTCACTAATTCAGTTAAAAGGAGCTTTAGAGGTCAGGTACAATAATCTAACAAGGCACTAAAAAAGAATCTCCAATAAAATGTATCCAATTCTGCTCATTTTTTTTTAAGCTAATTTATCGATCTTTAGTTTTCAACATTCACTTCCATAAGTTTTAAATTTTCTATTTCTCCCTCCTTGCCCTCCTCTCCAAAAAAGCATGCAATCTAATATAGGCTCTGTATACACATTCCTATTAAACATATTTTCATACTAGTCATGTTGTATAAAAGAATTAGAGTTATGAGGAATTATGAGAAAGGAAAAAAATAACAAAACAAAAAAGGAAAATAGTCTGCTTTGCTCTATATTCAGCCTCCATTGTTCTTTATCTGGATGTGGATGGCATTTTCTATTATGACTCCTTTGGAATTGCTTTACAGTCCCTTCATTCTTATCTATTCTAGTCCAAGGAACTGAAAAAAAAACCATTCCTGATAAAATAAAGTTATTTTTTCCATATTATGGGGTTTAGGGGCACAGAGCCCTGCGATCTGGAAAATCCACATAAAATTTTGGTCCTCCCTTTGTATCTGAGAAGTCTGATTTTTTTTTCTTCTTTTTTATAGGGCATTTATAGTATTTTATTGTAAAATTTGAGTTAAATATTTGGTCAGAGGTTATATGTAGGTCAATGTTAAGCAAAAATACTGTATGAAAAAAATGACTTTTTCTGTGTCATCTGCTGACTTTCACCCAACACTTGCAGCTTCCCCCAAACTCCTCCCAATTCCCATTTAATATTGTATGCTGACCCATGATATATTGAAACTCAATGGGGAAAGCTGCAATATGAAAGAAATAACTGTATATCCAAACTACTCATTCTTCATGATCACCAAGAAAGTAGGTAAGAGAGAGGATCTTGTACTTTTCTAGGTAGCCCTTTCTACTTTTGGAAAGCTGTAATTATGAGGCTCCTTCATAATTATGAGGATTCCTTCAGATCTAATTGACTTTTTTTGCAATTTCTACCCTTTGTTCTCAGTTGTTCTCTCAGAGACCAAGTGAAATAAGCCTAAGTCCTGTTCTATACAACAATCCTTAAAATATCCAAAGACAACTATTCTCCTTTTCCCTCTCTACCATTCAAGTCTTCTTAAGGTTAAGTGTCTGTATTTCCTTCTACTGCCACACGGTCTCCAGACCATTTGCCATTCTAGTTGATCCTCCTCTATACGCTAGATCCAAGACAGCTCTTGTTAAGGGATAACTTGTTCAATCTAGCTCTCCTGCTGCCTGACTTCCTTAGTCACCATAGCAACTTCTGGATTTTCGAGCTTAATTGTTTTCCCATCCATGCCTATGACCATCTTTGGGGAGATGCGATCACACAGGGTACTTTTGAATCAGAACTGTATTGAGATGGATTGCAACATTTTCCCGTTAGTTCCTCATTGACATGAGTTGGTTGGTTGGTGGCTGTCCTTCATTCTTGAAGAGGATCAAAATAACATCTCTATGATAGAGTCAAGTTTCAATATATCTGACTGTGGTTGATCAGACCAATATGAGCCTGGAATATTGTATCACAGCTTGGGCACAAATAATCCCTGTGAACGTTTGGGATAGATATTCCAAATTTGTGCATCTTGCATTTCCTTTGAGCTGTCTCAATTCTGCTTTGCTCACGTAGTACAGCACCTTCTCAGATGTGGCCAGACCACGCTGAGTAGTCCTGTGCCAGTGTCTCCAATGTCACACAATGAATTTGAAAGTTCTTTTTTTAAATTAATTTATTTATTTTGAATTTTCAACATTCATTTCCACAAGATTTTGAGTTCTAAACTTTCTCCCCATCTCTCCACTCCCCCACACCAAGACACCACGCATTCTGATTACCCTTTCCCCCCATCAGCCCTCCCTTCTATCGCACCCCTCCCTTCCCTTATTCCCATCTCTTCTATTTTCTTGTAGGGTAAGATAGATTTCTATACCCCATTACCTGTATTTCTTATTTCCCAGTTGCATGTAAAAACAACTTTTAACATTGATTTTTTAAAACTTTGAGCTCCAACTTTTGTCCCTTCCTCCCTCCCCATCCATCCCCACTGAGAAGGAGAGCAATTCAATATAGGTTATATATGTGTAATTATGCAAAAGACTTCCTTAAAAGTCATGTTGTGAAAGACTATATTTCCCTCCATCTTATCCTACCCCTCATTTATTCAATTCTCTCATTTGATTTTGTCTTTCCCAAAAGTATTTAATTTAAATTACCCCCTCCTCTCATTTGCCCTCCCTTCTATCATAATTCTTTATTCCACTTATGCCCTTCTTCCATACTTTCCTGTATTGTAAGATAGATTTTCATACCAAATTGAGTGTGCATGTTATTCCCTCCTTAAGCCAAATGCAATGAGAGTAAGTCTCACCATTTTCCCTCTCACCTTCCCCCTTTTCTCCTCCATTGAAAAAGCTTTTTCTTGCCTCTTTTATGAGACAATTTGCCCCATTCCATTTCTCCCTTTCTCTTCCCAATATATCCCTCTCTCACTAATTAATTTTATTTTTTTAAGATATCATCCCTTCCTATTCAACTCACCCTGTGCCCTCTCTCTATATGTATATAATCCCTCCAACTACCCTAATACTGAGAAAAATCTCAAGAGTTTAAATATTATCTTTCCATGTAGGAATGTAAAGAGTTCAACTTTAGTAAATCCCTTATGATTTCTCTTTCCTGTTTGCTTTTTCATGCTTTTCTTAATTCCTGTGTTTGAAAGTCAAATTTTCTTTTCAGCTCTGGTCTTCTCATCAAGAATGCTTGAAAGTCCTCTATTTCATTGAATGACCACTATTTTTCCTCTGAAGCATTATATGCAGTTTTGCTGGGTAGGTGATTCTTGGTTTTAATCCTAGCTCCTTTAACTACTGGTATATCATATTCCAAGCCCTTTGATCCCTTAATGTAGAGCTGCTAGATCTTGTGCTATCCTGATTGCATTTCCACAATACTTGAATTATTTATTTCTGGCTGCTTGCAATATTTTCTCCTGGGAGAACTCTGAAATTTTGCTACAATATTCCTAGGAGATTTTCTTTTCGGATCTCTTTCAGGAGGTGATCAGTGGATTCTTTCAATATTGATTTTACCTTCTGGTTGTGGAATATCAGGGTAGTTTTCCTTGATAATTTCATGTAAGGTTATGTCTAGTGTCTTTTTTAGATCATGGCTTTCAGGTAGTCCTATAATTTTTAAATTATCTCTCCTGGATCTATTTTCCAGGTCAGTTGTTTTTCCAATGATATTTCACATTGTCTGCTATTTTTTCATTCCTTTTGTTTTGTTTTACAATTTATTGATTTTTCATAAAGTAATTACCTTCCATCTGTTCCACTCTAATCTTTAAGGAACTATTTTCCTTCAGTGAGGTTTTGGATTTCCTTTTCCATCTGGCCAATTCTGTTTTTTAGGGCATTCTTCTCCTCTTTGGCTTTTTGGATCTCTTTTGCCATTTGGGTGAGTCTATTTTTTAAAGTGCAACTTTCTTCAGCATTTTTTGGGTCTCCTTTAGCAAGAAGTTGACTAGTTTTGCATGATTTTCTTGCATCATTCTCATTTCTCTTCCCAATTTTTGCTCTGCTTCTCTTACGTTATTTTTAAACTCCTTTTTGGGCCCTGAGACCAATTCATATTTTTTTTGTTGGCTTTTGATGAAGGAGCTTTGCCTTTGTTTTCTTCTGTTTACATGCTTTGGTCTCCCTCGTCACCAAAGTAAGATTCTATAATCTGATTCTTTTGCCAGTTTTCGCTCTTTTCCCCAGCCATTCACTTGACTTTTGAGTTCTTTTTCAAGGTAGATCTCTGTTCCCAGTGAGGTTGGAGGGTTGTACTGTCAGCTGCTTGATTTCCCCATAATCTGTGGGCCTAGAGCTTCAGAAACAGTTCCTGTTCTGCTGCTTTGACTGCTGCAGTTTCCTCTGTTCCCTCCTCCTTCTACCATCCTGGAGTTGGGACCAGATCACTCCACTCTTCCACATTGGTCCCATAGGCTTTTTCCACCAACCTTCCAATTTGTCCTCAGCCTTTTGGGGTCCTGAAGTCCGTAAACTTCCATAGGTGTGATAGATTCAGTTGCTCAAAGGCCTGCTCAGATCCTGTCTGAGCTTGTATGACCCACACTGTACTGTGTTCTGCTCCCTACACAGCACAATAGACACTACCTGGTGTCCTTCCAGGCTATGTTGGTCTGGAAATTTGCTTCACTCCATCATTCTGTGGGTTCTTCAGCTTTAGAATTTGTTTAGGTATTTGACTGGGCTTGGGGACAGTGCTCTAGAGAATATATGCTATTACTCTACTATCTTGCTTCTGCCCCCAAATTCCTAAGTTCTTAAGAGAGACCTTGAGAGTGTCCCTGTATTGCTTCTTCCAACTACCATGTGATCTCTTGCTGTGTGTGAGTTCTCTATAAAATAGAGGCATCAGGTAGGTGGTACAGTAGATAGAATGCCTGGCCTGCAATCAGGAAGGCCTGAGTTCAAATCTAGCCTCAGACACTTACCAGCTATGTGACCCTGGGCAAATCATTTAACCCTGTTTGCCTCAGTTTTCTTCTATAAAATGAGTTGGAGAAGTAAATGGTAAACTACTCTAGTATCTTTAGCCAAGAAAATTTCAAGTGGGATCATAGAAAGTCAGTTATGATTGAAGCAACTGAAAAACAACCAAAAAATCCAATAGGATTGACATGGGTAACATTTTTTAGATCACGACATGACTCTGTTTAAACTTCAGAGGTTTATCTGTTGCTGTAAGGAAGAACAGAATGCTAAACTGCTTCTGTTTTTGACAAAATTTGCATTAGGACACACATTCTTAATTCCACCAAAAAGTCATGAATATGAAATGTTACAGTTATACAACTACTCAACTCAGGAAACATTTCACAGAATTCCAGAAGTAGAAAGGACATTAGTGCAATCTAGCTGAACATTTTGGCAGCTAGTTCAAGCAGTGGGTAGAGCCTGGAGTGAGTAACTTATCTTTCTCAGTTCAAATTTGACCTCAGACACTTAATAATTGTGTGCCCCTAGGCAGGTCACTTAACCCTGTTTGCCTTAGTTTCCTTATTAGTCAAATGTGGATAACGATTCGTCCTGCCTAGTTCACTAGATTGTTGTGAGGAATGAGATTCACAAACATGAAAACGCTGCACAATAATGGCATTGATAATTAAGACTTTTTTCATATATTAAGCCCTGTCTCTCTACAATATCAACACATTGTTCCTCTTTGTTTATCCAGAATACATTTAATTCTTAATACAAAAGGAAAAAATAAAACAAAACAAAAAAAACAAAAAAGGCACATGATTCTTTTTCTTCCCATTTTTTTAAAGGTCTATAGACCCCTACTCTGAATATAAGCTAAACTTGGTAAGGACAGAGACAGTATTATTTTTTGTTTCTTGCCTACAATGTCTTGATACAATTGACTCCAATTTATGTATATTGAATTAAACTGGACGCACTGGACAGCCCTTTAAAACTTGAAGACAACTCTACTCTCTCACATTTCAGCAAGGTTCTTCTTGGTCATTGTTACCTCCTAGAACTCCCTATTTCCTTTAAAGCTCAGCTTAGGTGCATTTTCTATGTGAAATGCCTATAGGCGGCCTTTCCTGATCCTCTAGATGTTAATGTGTCACCTACTCACCCAAAAAAATGTACCTAGCATCTATTCTACATTTCCTTACATATGTACATATTGATAATCTAAGCAGGATGTGAGCTCCTGGAGGACAATGACTGTTTCATTTTTGTCTTTTTATTTCTAATACCCATCACAATGCTTAGAACACAATAGGTAATAAATACATATTTGATTAATTCATTGAATACATTATCTACTCTTAAGGTTAAACCTCTGAGTACCTTAAACCAAATTTCCTATTTTCTCTAGTTCCCTTATCATCCCAGTTGTCCTCCTTGGGACACAGTCCAACTTGTCAATGTCTACCCTAAAATACAGAGCTTTGAACTGAATATAAAACTCCAGGAGCAGTGTGACCCAGGAAAAGGTACAGAGGATTTATTACCTTCCGTATTCTGGACATTATACCGCTTAGTACAGTGTAAGCATAGAAATAATATGGGACTTTTGCTGACTACTGTGTTACACAATTGACTTGAAACATGCCAAAATCCTTAAATCTCTTCCAAAAGAACTGTTGTGTAAAAAAGCACATCCCCCATCTTATGCTTCCAAAGTTTACAACTGATTTATACTTATCTCTATTAAATTTTGTATTATGAAATAATACAGTTTTCTAGTCTGTCAAAAAACTTTTGGAATGATGACTTCTTCATCCAACATTTTAGCTGTTACTCTCATCTTTGGGATGAAATTCTGATAAGTAAGCTATCTTTGCTTTTACCAAGTTAATAATAAACAATGTAAAAGTATAGGGTCAAGAATACTCCTGTAGAGCCCTCCCTACAGGATGACATCAAGTCATTAACGAACTTGCTTCATTTTCTGAACTGTACTTCTTTGGACTCCTCCATTATGGCACTAGTAACCACATCATTCTGCAAGTTCATATAAGCTTTGGTGCTTTCTTATTTGAGGGTGTAGAGTGCTTTCCCAAACCTCCATTTTAGGAGGCTCCCCCAAGCAAGCCATATCTTTATTTTCCACTAGGCTGTATGCCTTTGGACTTTTTCATTATCCCCTGTACTAGGTACTTTCCTTTTCCTTTCCTCATTTCTTTCCCCCCATTATATTCTAAGTTCCTTGAAGTCAGGGACTTTCCTTTTCATATTTGTTTGCCCCAAGCTTAGCACAGTGTCTGATGTGTAGTTGGCACTCAAGAAACATTTGTTGGGTGACAAGGCATTTAACCAACTGAATCAATCTGCATGTACTATTGTCTCAATAGCATCTCTCTATCTTGTTCACAAAGATATCATAAAGAAATTTGTCATATGCTTTGCTGAAATAGAGGTATACTGATCATCTACAGCATTTTCCAAATCTACCAGGCTTGTATTCCTGTCAAAAAAGGAAATGAGGATCATGAGTCTTCTAGGTCCTTTTCAGATGAAACCATGCTGATCCTTAGAAACCATTGCTTCCTCTTTTAAATGTTTTCAAACCATACCTTCCATAATAGGTTCTAGAATTTTGTCAGATATCAGAATCCTCACTGGTCTACAGTTTATGTAAGTTACTCTCCATTTCAATATTTACCATTTTTCAGTTACATAATATCTTTCATGTTCACCATAAAATTTCGCAATCACAGAATCACTGAGTTGAAAGAGACTTCAGAGGCCATTTAATACAACCCATATAGCTTGAATAAGAATTCTAGTTCATCCACTATAACATAAACAAACAAACAAAAAATAGTCATCAAGTTTTGGTTTTTTTTTGGAATTACTCCTGTCATAGCAGAATTATTATCTCCTGAGGCACTTTTGGATATCTATAATTGTTAGGAAAATTCTCCCTATTTCAAAATTGAATTTGTCTCTGCAAATTGTATACATTGCTCCTAGATCTTCATTCTGATGCCAACAGATCTAATTCAATCCTTATTACAATGTGACTGATCTTGGAATATGGTCATCACCACCCCTGCCAAGTCTTCTTCTCTTTCCCTGGTTAAAGATCCCTAGTTGTTTTTTTTTTCAACTGATCCTTCAGTGCCACATTCCTGGAGGAGGATACTTCACTCTTTTGATTACCCTCCTCAGAACATTCTCCAGTTTATAAATGTCCTTCCTAAAGTGCAATATCCAGAAAGATAAATGATATTCTAGACATGGTCTTTCTAAGAAAGATATCAATGGAACCATCACCTCCTACCTTCCGGATACTAACATGTGCATACTTTTTCCTGATATAGCATGTTATTAGCATTTGTTATATTTTCAATTCACTAAAATTTCAAAATTTGTTTCAGAAGAATTTGCTTTCTGCTTATAGCTTCCTCATCTCACATCTGTGAAGTTTATTTTATGAACCCAAGATGACTGGGATGGCTGACAGTTGATAACTGCTCAACAATGAAATTAGGTCACTACTTAAATGACCTTGAATGTAGTTTATTTGCACCTGGTGGATTTTGTCTCATTAAGGACATATGGTTGTTGTTCCACCATTTTTTTTTTTTTACTTTCTTGGCATTGAGATAGAGGTGAACTTTTTGTTGTTGTTCTCTGCTCTTTTCAGATATTTTTTTCCTTAAAATGTTTATTAAGCATCCACTATGAGCAAGTTCTTATGTCAGGTGCTAAAGGATAAAAAATTGAAGAAATAAATCTCAGTGCCTAAACTCAAGAAGCTAATAATTGTGTAATGGAGATAGGATGTACACATAGATAATCACAGTACAAAATAAGGCTCTTTCGCATTCTATTGGAGAGCTATCATATGAATGCAAGAAATCAGTGCAAAATATTGTAAATTCACAAGAAAAGGAATGCTACTAACTGAGTGGATCAGGATAAGCTTCACTTAGGAAGAAGGACCTTAGTTTTGATTTGAAGTCTCTCCTATCCTTTAAAAAAGAAAAAAAAGCTACTTATTATCAATTATATCTATCCTTTCATATATCATCTCTCAGTCTTAAAAAAAATCAAATGTCTCCACTTCCTCATAGCTTCCTGCTCTTTTCAACCCTTTGTAGTTAAGTTTGGTTCCCAGCATTCTATTGTGACTTTAATAAAGTGGCTTAACCTCTATAAGTCTAAGTTTTCCCATCTACAAATTCATAGGATTGATTGGCTGTCCTCTGAATTCTCTTCTAGCCATAGATCTATGAGTCTATGAAATTGCTTTTTGAAAAGTCACTGATAACATTCCAATTGCCACATATAAATTATGTTTAATTATACTTCTTCATGCCATCTCTGAAGCATTACTGGCCACTCTCTTATTCTGGATACTCTCTCCCCTTTTGGTCTTAAAGACATCACACTCTCCTATTTATCTTCTTACTTTTCCAACTTCTCTGGCATTTCACCATCTTTCCAATCCCTTAAGGTGGGTATTCCTAAAGATTATATCCTTGATCTGTTTCAATTCTATATCTCTATACTTTCTCCCTTCCTAATCTCGATCACTTCAATGAGGTGAACCATCACGAATACATAGATGACTTCCAGGTTGAAATTCATAGCTCTTATCTCTCAAACCTTTACAAGACATAACCACATGTAAATTCTACCAGCATTCTTTTTCTGACTTTATTATTTCTGCCACTAGAACTCTCATTATTCACCCCCATCTCCTCGCTAAACCAAATTGGGTATATTAAGGGGAAACCTTTAGTCATGGATAGTGGTATGAGCAAAGGAACAAAGATTAAGATCAGTTTGTGGAATGGGAGGTTGTTAAATTTTATTTCACCTTAGTGTAAATGGAAGAAATATTATGTAAGATTAAAAAAATGGGGTTGTTCCAGTTCCTGGGCAACCTGTAAGAGTTTGACTTTTATCCTATGGACACTATAGAGTCAATGATGTCTTCTGAGAAGGGTTATAGCATGCTGAAATTTCTGTCTTGGAAGATTACTCTAGAAATGCTTTGTGGAATGTACTTAAAAGGGCACTGATGAGAATAGAGATGTATCTGTTGTAATAATCTGTGTCAGAGATAACGCCTTGAAATAGGTTGATGGTAGTGTAATTTTGTGAAAGGAAAGTAACAAGGTTATAAATGCACTGCATCAAGACCCAGAGGAATGCTATTTGGGTGTGCAGGTTACTAGGTATGTAGCCAAGGGAAAAACAGTGTGGTACAATGGAAAAAGACATGTATCTGGTGTCAAAGTCTTCATCTTCAAGGTTCTCATCTGCTAGTTACCACTTGGGTGACATTGGAAAATTAACCACTCTGTGTCTCTGAAATTTATGTTAAGGCTTTCAGGGTCCCTATAGAGACTCAGAAGATTTTGTCAAGACGTAGACACCACTGACCTTGTAACAGAGTTATATCATCACTTAGACCTATGCTGGTCTCTATATCTAAGGCTTCAGTCACATAATATAGTTCAATGAAAAAGACTTATTCAGAGATCTATATTATACAAGTGAGCACAGAGAGGAACAAAGGACATGCCACTAGGTAGCCAGGGTTCTTAAAACTATACCCATGGAGGCAGAGTAAAAACAGAGACTTGCTTGAACTCTCCCCCCAAATCACTCCAAATATCTGTAAAAATGACTCTAAACAAATTCTAGAGCTATGTAGCACACAAAATGACAGAGTAAAACAAATTTCCAGCCCAAGACAACCTAGAAGGTCTACAGGAAGAGGATATCACACTGGGCTGGGAGCTGAGCACAGTCCAACTTGGGCCATAGATAGGGCATAGATAGGGACAAAGCAGACTTCAGGGGGCTGAATTGCTGCCAGCTATGGCAGTTGTTAGACTTCTCAACCCACAAATGCCAAAGATAGCACAGAAGGTCAATGAGAAAACTCTATGGGAGATATGTTAATTAGAGTTAAAGATCTTCCTCTCCTCCCCACTCCTATTAATAGGCCGTACCTGAAGCCCATTAAAGGAAGCTTTTGTTAAATTCAGTGAGGCACTGGGTCAGGAGAGTCGTGATGCCCTCAGACTGTGAAAAGTGTGTGTGTGTGTGTGTGTGTGTGTGTGTGTGTGTGTTTGTGTGTGTATAATATATCTATATCTATATCTATATCTATATCTATCTATCTATCTATCTATCTATCTATCTATCTATCTATCTATCTATCTATCTATCTAAGGTCCATGTGGCAGATGAGACTCTGAGTAGCTATTAAGGAGCCAGGCTAGCTTTAAAAACCCAAATGTTGGTGTTTGTCTCTCTGGTAACTATGTATGTATGTAATGGTCAGACAGTTGGATCTGTCTATTGATCTGTGATTTATTTATTGCTTATGGTCAGATAGTTAGAAGCCCTATCTGTTGGTCTTTATTTCTCTGCTTGTATTTTCTCTGTTGGTGAATGTAATGAAAGTAGATTGTTGATCCCTCAAAAGTTAATTTCCTTTTAGAAAATCAGATCTAAGAACCTGTACAGCAGGCCCTCCTGTGTGTGCTAAGGTGCTTGCTGCAACAGGAGCATGGTCTGGCAGGGATCTGGTGCCAGGCTGTGGAGATAGAAATGACTGGGTGGCAGCAGTAGCAGCAGTGGCATCAGCAACTGCTTCTGGAAATCTAGGCCCACAAACTATGAAGGATTGAGCAGTTAGGACAAAACCCCTGAAGACTGTGACAGTATACCCACCCCACCCCCACCTTATGCTCACTGGAAGCAGAGTTCTACCTTGACAAAGGGTTAGAAAGTAAAGTATTGTCTGGGAACATAAGAAAACAGTGTAAAGACACTCAGACTATAGAATCTTACTTTGGTGACAAAGCTGTTCAAAATATGCAACCAGAAAAATACAATATCAAAGCTCCTATGACAAAAACTTCCAAGAAAAATATGAATTGGAGGAGGAGCCAAGAGTGACAGCATGAACTTGCTAGACCTCTCCTCCTAAACCCAGGAAAATACCTGTAAAAAATGACTGAACAAATTCTGGAGCTACAGAACCCACAGAATGATAGAGTGAAGCAAATCTCCAGCCCAAGACAGCCTGAAAGGTCTGTCACTGGGAAGTGTCTGTAATGCCATGGTGGAAACAGAACACAGTCCAGTGTGGGCCACATCAGCACATATGGCTCCTAAGTAGGCCTTGGGGCACTGAATCTCGGTTACCTGTGATGGTTTTCCAGACTTTATACCACAAAATCCTGAGGACAAATTGGAAGGGTAGTGGGAAAAACTTGTGGGATTTGTGTGAGGGAATGATCTAGCCTCAGCCCTAGGGCAGCAGAGGAGGTGGAAGAGCCCATGGAGTAGGAGCCTGTGGCAGCAGCTGTGGCAGTGATTCTTTCTGGAGCTCTAGGCCCACAGATTGGGGGGGAGGGGAAGGAACAATTGACAGTATATGTATCACCCCCACAGGAAGCAGAGAACTACCAAGACAAAGAGCTCAAAAGTCACATAAATAGCTGGAAAAATGAGCAAAAAACAGAAAAAGAATCTGACTATACAATCTTCTTTGGTGACAAGGAAGACCAAAGTGCACAACAAAATCAAGTAAGAAAGCCAGGTAAGAGAAGTAGAGCAAACACTGGGAAGAGAAATGAGAGTGTTGCAAGAAAATCATGACAAATCATCAACTGCTTACTAAAGGAGACCCCAAAAATGCTGAAGAAAATAATACTTTAAAAAATAGACTAATCCAAATGGCAAAAGAGATCCAAAAAGTTTATGAGGAGAAGAAAGACCTAAAAAGAAGAATTGGTCAGATGGAAAAGGAGGTCCAAAAGCTCAGTGAAGAAAATAATTCCTTAAAGATTATAGTGGAGCAGATGGTAGCTTTTTGAAAAATCAAGAAATTATAAAACAAAGACAAAAGAATGAAAAGAAAAAGCAGACAATGTGAAATATCTCATTGAATAAACAACTAACCTGGAAAAAAAATTGAGGAGAGACAATTTAAAAATTATTAGAATATCTAAAAGCCATGATCCATCAAATTTCAAGAAATTATCAAAGAAAACTGCCCTGATATTGTAGAATAAGAGAGTAAAATATTGAAAGAATTTACTGATAGTCTCCTGAAAGAGATACTAAAAGGAAAACTCCTAGGAATATTGTAACCAAATTTCAGAACTTGAACTGGAGTTCAAGAAGAAAATATTGTGAGCATCCAGAAAGAAACAATTTGAGTATTTTTGAATTACAATCTGGATAACACAAGATCTTGCAGCTTCTACATTAAGGGGTCAAAGGGCTTGGAATATGATATTCTAGGGGTCAGAGGAACTAGTATTAAAACCAAGAATCAACTACCCAACAAAAATGAGTATGATACTTCAGGGGAAAAAAAATGGTTATTCAATGAAATAAGAAACTTTCAGAAATTCTTGTAGAAACAACCAGAGTTGAATAGAAAATTTGACTTTCAAGGACAAGAATCAAGAGAAGTATGGAAAGGTAAACAGGAAAGAGATATCATAAGGGACTTACTAAAGTTGAACTGTTTACATTCCTACATGGAAAGATCCTATTTGTACCTCTTGAGATTTTTCTCAGTATTAGGGTAGTTGGAGGGATTATATACATATAGAGAGTCACAGGGTGAATTGAATAGGTGGGGATGATATCTAAAAAATAAAATTAAGGGATGAGAGAGGAATATATTGGGAGGAGAAAGGGAGAAATGGAATGGGGCAAATTATCACTAACAAAAGAGGCACAAAAAAGCTTTTTCAGTGGAGGAGAAGAGTGGGGATGTGAGAGGGAAAATGGTGAGACTCTCATCACATTTGGTTTGAGGAGGTAATACCATGCCCACTCGATTTGATATATAAATCCATCTTACACTATAGGAAAGTAGGAGGGAAGGGGATAAGCAGGGGGCAGGGGGATGATAGAAGGGAGGGAAAATTGAAGGAGGAGGTGATAAGAAGTAAGCACTTTTGAGAAGAACAGGGGCATAAGAGAGAATAGAGTAAATGGGGGGCAGGATAGGGTGGAGGGAAATCCATTTAATCTTTCACATTAAGACTGTTATGGAAGGTTTTGTATAACTAAACATGTATAACCTATATTGAATTGCTTGCCTTCTCAGTGGGGATGAATGGGGAATGAGGAAGGGAGTGTAGCTGGCACTCACTTTTTTGAAAAAAAAATGTTAAAAATTGTTTTTACATGCAACTAGGAATAAGATATATAGGCAATGGGGTACAGAAATGTATCTTGCCCTACACAAAAATAGAGGGGATGTGAATAAGAGATGGAAGATGTGTGAAAGAAGGGAGGGCAGATTGGGGGAAGTGGTAATCAGAATGCACACTGTCTTGAGGGAGGAGTGGGTATACATGGGGAGAAAATGTGGAACTCAAAATCTTGTGGAAGTGTGTGCTGAAAACTAAAAATAAATAAATAAACAAACCAAATTAAACAAATAAATAAACAGACAAGTGAACAAATGAATGAACAAATGAATGAATAAGTAAACAGACAAATAGATTTTTTTGGGGGGCAGTCTTTTTTATAATTTATATTTTTAATATAAATATTTAACTTTTTACATTCATTTTCACAAAATTTTGGGTTCCAAATTTTCTCCCTATTTCTCCCCTCCCCCCACCCCAATACACCGAACATTCTAATTTTCCCTATCTCCAATCTGCCCTCTCTTCTATCATCCCTCCCTTCTCTTGTCCCCATCTTCTCTTTTGTCCGGTAGGGCCAGATGACTTTCTATTCCCCATTAACTGTATTACTTATTTCCTAGTAGCAAGAACAATACTCAACAGTTGTTCCTAAAACTTTGACTTGCAAATTCTCCCCATCCCTCCCTCTCCACCCATTCCCTTTGGGAAGGCAGGCAATTCAATATAGGCCATATCTGTGTAGTTTTGCAAATGACTTCGATAATAGTTGTGTTGTGTAAGACTAACTGTATTTCTCTCCATCCTATCCTGCCCCCCATTGCTTCTGTTCTGTCTTTTGATCCTGTCCCTCCCCAAGAGTGTTGACTTCAAATTGCTCCCTCTTCCCATTGCCCTCCCTTCCATCATCCCCCCCACCCTGCTTATCTCCTTCTCCCCCACTTTCCTGTACTGTAAGATAGGTTTTCATACCAAAATGAGTGTGCATTTTATCCCTTGCTTTAGTCAAATGTGATGAGGGTAAACTTCTTGTTTTTTTCTCAGCTCTCCTCTTTTTCTCTCCACTAAAAACTATCCTGCTTGCCTCTTGAATGAGAGATAATTCACCCCATTCCATTGCATCCTCTCTCCTCCTACTACATTTCTCTCTCACCATTTACCTTAATTTCTTTTAAGATATGGTCCCATCCTATTCAATTAACTCTGTGCTCTCTGTCTCTGTATGTATGTGCATGTGTTTATGTGTGTGCACGCGCATGTGTGTGCATGTGTGTGTGTGTGTGTGTGTATGTGTGTGTGTGGTCCCACCAACTACCTAGATACTGAAAAGTTTTAAGAGTTACAAATACTGTCTTTCCATGTAGGAATGTAAACAGTTCACCTTTGGTAAGTCCCTTATGACATTTCTTTGCTGTTTACTTTTTCATGCTTCTTTTCATTCTTGTGTTTGAAAGTCAAATTTTCTTTTCAGCTCTGGTCTTTTCATCAAGAATGCTTGAAAGTCCTCTGTTTCATTGAAAGACCATATTTTCCCCTGAAGTATTATACTCATTTTTGTTGGGTAGGTGATTCTTGCTTTTGATCGTAGTTCCTTTGACTTCTGGAATATCCTATTCCATGCCCTTTGATCCCTTAATGTAGAAGCTGCTAGATCTTGAGTTATCCTGATTGTATTTCCACAATACTGGAATTGTTTCTAGCTGCTTGCAAGATTTTCTCCTTGACCTGGGAATTCTGGAATTTGGCCACAATGTTCCTAGGAGTTTCTCTTTTTGGATCTCTTTCAGGCAGTGATTGGTGGATTCCTTGAATACTTATTTTGCCCTCTGGTTCTAGAATATCAGGGCAGTTTTCCTTGATAATTTTATGAAAGATGATGTCTAGGCTCTTTTTTTGATCATGACTTTCAGGTAGTCCCATAATTTTCAAATTGTCTCTCCTGGATCTATTTTCCAGGTCAGTTTTTCCAATGAGATATTTCGCATTCTCTTCCATTTTTTCATTCTTTTGGTTTTGTTTTTTGATTTCTTGGTTTCTCAGAAAGTCATTAGCCTCCATCTGTTCCATTCTAATTTTGAGAGAACTATTTTCTTCAGTGAGCCTTTGAGCCTCTTTTTCCATTTGGCTAATTCTGCTTTTGAAAGCATCCTTCTCCTCATTGGCTTTTTGAACCTCTTTTTCCAATTGAGTGAGCCTATTTTTCAAGGTGTTATTTTCTTTAGCATTTTTTTGGGTCTCCTTTAGCAAGGTATCGACCCGTTTTTCATGCTTTTCTTGCATCTCTCTCATTTCTCTTCCCAGCTTTTCCTCCACCTGTCTAACTTGATTTTCAAAATCCTTTTTGAGCCCTTCCATGGCCTGAGCCCACCGGACATCCACTTGGGATGTTTGGGATACAGAGGCCCCGACCTCCACGTCTTTCCCTGATGGTAAGAATTGTACCTCGTCATCAGAAATGAAAGGTGGGAACATCTGTCCCCCAAGAAAGTAGCTTTATATGGTCTTATTTTTCTTCCCTTTTCTGGGCATTTTCCCAGCCAGTTACTTGACTTCTGAGATTCCTGTCTACCCCTGCCTAGATCTGCCCAGCTAGTGCTTGGGGTCTGAGATTCAAATGCTTCTCCCCAGCCTCAGGGCTTTCAGTGGTGGGCTGGGCTGCTATTCAATGTGAGCTTAAGTTCTGGTGCTCAGATGTGGGAGGGCCGCCTCCCAGGCTCAGTTCTCCCAGGGGGGTTATGCTGAGACCTTCAGTAATGGAGTGGAGCTCCTGCCTGCTTGGGGATCTTGAGTCTGCTGCTGTCTCTGTCCCCACTGCTGCCTCCCGAGGGAGCCTCAGCCACGGAGACACCCCGCTCCCCTGTCTGCCAGCCCAGAAGTCTCTCACTGACCTGTACTGCCTGTGGGTAGAGGGACCTTCCTGGCCCCCAGAGATTCCATCCCTGAAGCCTTCTTGGATCTCCTCCTGTGGGGCTGCATGGTCAGGTCAGGGCAGGGGTCCCCTCTGTGTCTGGTATGTGATGGACCTTTGCTGCCAGTTTTTCAGGGCTCTCTAGAATGGAAATGTCCTCCACTGCATTGCTGTGCAGCTTGCACTGCTCCAGAATTTGTGGGGAGTTCTTTATACAGGAAATTTATGGGCTGTGGGTTCCAGAGCTAGCATATGTGAGTCTTTCTACTCCACGATCTTGGCTCTTCCCAGACAAATAAATAAATGAATCAATAAACAAGCAAAAAGCAAATAAAATGTGAATTGAACTCAGTCCATGGAAGAGGTTAAAAAGGATTTTGAAAATCAAGTAAGAGAAGTAGAAGAAAAATTGATCAGAGAAATGAGAATGATATAAGAAAATAATGATAAATGAGTCAATAGCTTGCTAAAGGAGACCTCCCAAATACTGAAGAAAATAACACCTTAAAAATGAAGTAATCCAAAAGTCAAAGGGGTTCAAAAAGTCAATGAAGAGATGAATGCCTTAGAAAGCATAAATGGCCAAATGGAAAAAGAGGTACAAAAACTCACTGAAGAAAATAATTCATTCAAAATCAGAATTCAGATTTTCTGGTTCCAGGAGCAAAGATGGGTGAGTGATCACTAATTGCTTTCTCCACCCCTCTTGTTGACATTGTCCTGCCCAGAGAATATTTCCATAGGAAAAACCTTGGAAAAGTGGCTGTAGCAGAAGGGGTAAAGAGACTCTCAGCCTGTGAGGCTAGAAAGATTTCTAAAGAGGGTTCCTCTTGCTGTGGCCAAAGGCAACCAGTGCAAGTTCAGAGCTGTCCCAGACAGTCCAATCTCAACAAAATGGGAGAATATCCTGAGCCCCAGGGGTGGTGAAGCCCCCAACTGCCAACAACAGGACCTCAGGCATGCCTCAGCACCCCAGGGAAATTGGGAAGACACTAGGGCAGACAGCTGAGCTTGCCTATACTCTAGCTCAACAAAGGAGACCTCCAAGGTCTGGACCACCCCTACCCCACACTTAACACAGCTAGCTTCAGGAAAGCTTCAGGAAAGCTTCAGCTAGCTATGAGGAAACCCCAAAAAATCACCTAGTCTCTGCTTTCAAAGACCAGCCAGCTCAGCATCATGTCAACTGCATTATTTTAGCTTGTAGCTGAAAAAAACCCAGAGGCCACAACACAAAAACCCTCAAGTTTTAGGTGCAAGAACTGTGGGATAGAGCTCCCTGTGCCACAGATAAAGAGATCACTTTAAAAGCCAGAAAAAGGATTACTAGCATGAGTAAGGAGCAACGTAGAAAAGAAAAGACCATAAAATCTTTCTATGGGGACAAGGACCAAAACACAAATACCAAAGAGGTCAGCATTGAGATTGTTTTCCCATCTGAAACTTTAGAAGGGAATATAAACTGGTCTGAAGCACAACCTTTTTAGAAGAGCTCAGGAAGGATTTTAAAACCCAACTTAGAGAAATAGAAGAAAAACTGGCCAATGATTTTAAAAATATGAAAAAAAGAATTCACTGAAGAGAATAGCTCCATAAAAAGGAAAACTGGGCAAATGGAAAAGGAAATACAAAACCTAACTGATAAAAATAACTCCTTAAAAGGAGCAGTTGGACAGATGGAAAAGGAGATGAAAAGTTAACTGAAGAAAATAATTTGATAAAAAAAAGAATCAGGAAAGTAAAAGCTAATGAATCTACGAGACATTAAGGATCATTGAAACAGAATCTAAAGAATGAAAATATAGAAGAAAATGTAAAATACCTTATTGGAAAAACAACTGATGTGGAAAAACGATCCAGGAGAAAAAAAACTAAGAATTATTGGTCTACCAGAAAGCCATGATGAAAAAAGAACCTGGAAAATATCCTCCAAGAAATCTCCAAGGAAAATTATCCAGAAGCCCTAGACACAGAGGGCAAAATAGTCATCAAAAGAATCCATCATTCAACTCCTGAAAGAGACCCCGAACTAAAACACCAAGGAATATTGGTGCCAAATTCCAGAACTACCAAGTGAAAGAGAAAATACTGAAGGTAGTCAGAAAGAAACAATTAAAATATTGAGGAGCTACAGTCAGGATCACACAGGACCATGCAACTTCTATACTAAAAAACAGAAGGAATTGGAATATGATATTCTGTAAGGCAAAGGAGTCAGAACTACAACAAAAGATTAATTACCCAGCAAAGTTGAGCATAACATTTCAGGCAAGGACATGGATATTCAATGAAATAAGGGATTTCCAGTCCTTCCTGATGAAAAGGCCAGAACTCAATAGAACATTTGATCTTCAAAAGCCAGTTCTCAAAGGAGGCATAAAAAGGTAAACAGGGGAAAAAATTGTTACACAATGTAGGCAAATTGTTTACATCCCTATAAGGGAAGATGATACTTGTTAATCTTGAGAACTATATACTTATTATGAAATGTAAAAGGGATATACATAGATAGAGGGAGTGGGTATGAATTAAATGATGTGATGATAACAAATGTAATTTAAAAGTGCAAAGGGACTGTAATGGGAGATGTGAAAAGGAAGAGGCAGAAAAAAATAAATTCTATCAAAGAAAGAGGCACAAAAATATATTACAGTAGAGGGAAAGAGGAGAGGGAGATGAGCATTGTTTGATAGGTACTCTTTTCTGATTGGATTCAAGGAGGGTACAACACACTTTGTTTAGTAGAGAAATACAATTAGCTCTATAGGCAGTAAGAGGGGAAGGGGGAAAGAAAAGGGAGAGGAGGCTAAAGTGAAGGGAAGAAGTAGTAATGGAAAAGGGGATTAAAAGGGAGGCTGCTAAAAGAAGGGAAAGAAGACTGAGGGAGGAGGTGGTCAAAAATTAAAATTATTGTGGAGGGGAAGGAAGAAGGGAGAACTAAAAGCATAAACAAGAGGAAAGGAGATGGAGGGAAAGACATAGATCGTGAATGTGAATGGGATGAACTCATTGATAAAACAGAGACAGACTGCAGAATGAATTAAAAACCATAATCCAACAATATGTTGCTTACAAGAAATACATTTGAAATGGAGGCATACACACAGGGTAAAGGTTGGAGCAGAATATTTTATACTTCAGCTGATGTAAAAAAGCAAAAGTAGCAATTCTAATCTCAGATCAAGTAAAAGCAGAAATAGATCTAATGAAAAGAGATAAGAAAGGAAATTATATCCTGTCAAAAGTCACTGTAGACAATGAAGTAATTTCGTTACTAAACACATATACTCCAAGTGGTACAGCATCTAAATTCTTAGAGGAGAAGTTAAGGGAGTCACAGGAATAAATAGATAGCAAAACTGTACTAGTGGGGACTTCAACCTCCCCCTCTCTGAACTTGATAAATTTAAACACAAAATAAACAAGAAAGCAGTTAAGGAGGTGAATAAAACACTGGATAATGTAGATAGGATAGATCTCTGGAGAAAATTGAATGGTGTGGTGCATGACACATATACAAAAACTGACCATGTACTAGGCCATTAAAACCTCACAATCAAGTGCAGAAAGAAAGAAATAGTCAATGCATCCTTCAAGATCATAATGCAATAAAACTTACATATAATCAAAGGTCATGGAAATACAAACCAAATCTAATTGGAAATTAAACAATCTAATCCTAAAGAATGAGTGGATAAAAGAACAAATTATAGAAACAATCAACAACTTCATTCAAGAGAATGACAGTAATGAGAAAACCTACCAGATTTTATGGGATACTGCAAAAGTAATTCTTATGGGAAGTTTTATATCTTTGAATGCCTACATGAATAAAATAGAGAAAGAGGAGATAAATGACTTGGGCATGGAGATGAAAAAGCTTGAAAAAGAAAAAATTGAAAATCCCCAAGTAAATATCAAAATAGAAATACTGAAAACCAAAGGAGAGATTAATAAAATTTAAATTAAGGAAACTATTGAACTAATAAATGAAACACAGAGTTGGTTTTACGAAAGTAAAACAATAATATTGATAAACATTTGGTCAATTTGATTTAAAAAAAAGAAAGAAGAAAACCAAATTACCAATATCAAAAATGAAAAGGGTGAACTCACATCCAATGATGAGAAAATTAGAAAAATAATAAGAAATTACTTTGACCAACTGTGTGCCCATAAATTTGACAATCTAAATAAGAAGGATGACTGTTTTAAAAGATATAAATTGCCTAGATTAACAGAAGAGGAAAAGAGGAAGTTGAATATTTAAATAAACTCATCTCAAAAAAAGAAATTGAACAATCCATCAATGAACTCCTTAGTAAAAAATCTCCGGGACCAGATGGATTCACAAATGAATTCTATCAAACACTTAAAGAACAGCTAATTCCAATACTGTATAGACTATTGGGGAAAATTGGGGAAGAAGGAGTTTTCCTAAATTTGTTTTATGATACAAATATAGTTTTGATAACTAAACCAGGAAGAGACAAAACAGAGAAAGAAAATTATACACCAATTTCTCTAATGAATGTAGATGCAAAAATTTTAAATAAGATTTTACCAAAAAGTACAGCAACTTATCATGAGAATAATACATTATGATCAGGTAGGATTTATACCAAGAATGCAGAGCTGGTTCAATATTAGGAAAATTATTAACATTGCTGATCATATCAACAACAAAACTAACAGAAACCACATGATTATATCAATAGATGCAGAAAAAACTTTTGACAAAATATAACACCCATTCCTATTGAAAAATCTGGAGAACATAGGAATAAATGGAACTTTCCATAAAATAATAAGCAGTATCTAACTAAAGTCTTCAGCAAGCATTATATGCAATGAGGATAAGCTAGATGCATTTCCAATAAGATCACAGATGAAATAAGGATGTCCACTAAGGATCACCACTAGTATTCAACATGATACTAGAGATGTTAGCTGTAGTGATAAAAGAATAAAAAGAAATTGAAGAAATTAGAATAGGCAAAGAAGAAACTGTTATTGCTCTTTCCAGATGATATGATGATAAACTTAGAGAATCCCAGGAAATCAAGTCAAAAACTACTTGAAATAATGAACAACTTTGGCAAAGATGCAGGTTACAAAATAAACCCACACAAATCTTTTGCATTTCTATATATTACTAACAAAGCCTAACAGCAAGAGATAGAAAGAGAAATCCCATTTAAAGCTATGGCAGACACTATAAAATATTTGGGAGTCTGCCTGCCAAAACAAACCCAGGGACTATATGAATACAATTTCAAAACACTTTTCACACAAATAAATTCAGATCTAAGTAAGTGGAAAAACATCAGTTGCTTATGGAGGAGGTCAGGCCAATATTATAAAATGATAGTTCTACCTAAATCAATTTTCTTATTTAGTGCCATATCAATCAAACTATCAGGAAGTTATTTTGCAGAGCTAGAAAAAATAATATCGAAATTCAACTGGAACAACAAAAGGTCCAGAATATCAAGGAAACTAATGAAAAGAAATGCTAGGGAAAGTGGCCTAGGTCTACCAGATCTCAAATTGTATTCTGAAGCAGAAATTATCAAAACCACTATGTACTGGCTAAGAAAGAGGATAGACCAGTGGAATATGTTTGGTACTCAAGACACAGTAGTCAATGAATATAGCAATCTACTGTTTGATAAACCCAAGGACTCCAGCTTCTAGGATAAGAACTCACTGTTTGACAAAAATTGCTGGGAACACTGGAGAACAGTGTGGCAGAAACTAGTAGGTGTCAATGCCTGATACCATACACAAAAATAAAGTTCAAATGGGGACATGATCTAGGTATAAAGATTGATACTATAAACATATTAGCAGAGCAAGGAATAGTGTATTCATCAGATTTATGGAGAAGTGAAGAATTTTTGACTAAACAGGAGGTAGAAAATATTATGAAGTGCAAAATAGATAATTTTGATTACATTAAATTGAAAAGTTTTTGCACAAACTCAGTGCAACCAAGATTAAGAGGGAAGCAGAAAACTTGGAAAGAATTTTTGCAACTAGTGTCTGTGATAAAGGTCTCATTTCTAAAATATGTAGAGAACTGAGTTAAATGAACAAGAATACAAGTCATTTCCCAATTGATAAATGGTAAAAGGATATGAACAGGCAGTTTTCACAAGAAGAAATTAGAGCTATCTCTATTCATATAAAAAAATGCTCTAAATCATTAATGATTAGAGTGATGCAAGTTAAAACAACTCTGAGATATGACATCACTCTTGTCAGATTGGCTAACATGACAAATCAGTATGATGATAAATGTTAGAGAACATGTGGGAGAGCTGAAACACTAATTCACTGTTGGTGGAACTGTGAGCTGATATAACCATTCTGGAGAACAATTTGGAACTATGCCCAAAGGGTTACAAAAATGTACATACCCTTTGACTCAGCAATATTAGTTCTAGGACTGTTTCCTCAAGAGATCATAAAAATGGGAAAGGTTCCCACATGTACAAAAATATTTGTAGCTGCACTTTTTGTGGTGGCCAGAAACTGGAAATCAAGGGGATGCCCATAAATTTGGGAATGGCTGAATAAGTTATGGTATATGAATGTAATGTAATACTATTGTGCTATAAGAAATCATGAACAGGAAGACTTCAGAGAGGCCTGAAAAGACTTATATGACTTGATGCTGAGTGAAATGAGAAGAACCAGGAGAACTTTGTACACTGCAACAACAGTGTGTGAGGATTTTTTTCTGATAGACTGAGAACTTCATTGCAATGCAAGGACTTAAAAAATTCCTAAATGTCTCTTAAGGCAAAATGCCTTCCATATCCAGAGAAAGAACTGTGGAATTTAATCGCAGAATGTAGCAGATCATTTTCTTTCCTATTATGTTTTGTTTTGTTTCATGATTTCTCCCATTCATTTTAATTCTTCTATGCAACATGACTAAGATGAAAATGCATTTAACACGATTGTATGTGTAGACCCTATATAAATTTGTATGCAGTCTCAGGAAAGGAGGGGGGATGTAGGGGGAGGGAGGGGTAAAAATCTAAGTTATATGGAAGTGATTGTAGAACACTGAAAACAAATAAAATTTTAAAAAAAGCAGAATGCAGTAAATGGAAGCTAATGACTTTATGAGAAATTAGGAAATTATGCAAAAATAGGTAGGAGACAATGTGAAATATATCATTGAAAATACCAATGACCTGGATAATAGATCTAGGAGAGATAATTTAAAAACTACCTGAAAGTCACAATCAAAAGAAGAGCCTAGACATCATCTTTCAGAAATCATCAAGGAAAACTGTCCCAATATCCCAGAACCATAGGATAAAATAGAACCTGAAAGTAAATCCATCTATGGCCTCTGGAAAGATAGTCCCAAAGGAAAACCCCTGGGAATATTGTAATCAAATTCCAGAGTTCTCAAGTCTAGAAAAAATTTTGCAAGCAGTCAGAAAGAAATAATTCAAGTATTGTGGAAACATAGTCAGGATAACACAAAGTCTAGAAGCATCTACACTAAGGGACCAAAGGGCTTGGAATTTAACATTCCAGAAGTCATCAGAGAAGCTAGGATTAAAACCAAGAATCACCTACCCAGCAAAATTGTGTATAATACTTCGGGGGAAAAATAATTGTTCAGTGAAATAGAGGATTTTCAATATTTCTTTATGAAAAGACCAGAGGTGAATCAAAATTTTGACTTTCAAATACAAGAATCAAGAGAAACATGAAAAGGTAAACAGGAAAGAAAAATCATAAGGGACTTATTAAATTGAATAGTCTGCATTTCTACTTGGAAAGATGATATTTGTAACTGATGAGACTTTTCTCAATGTTAGGGTAATGATAGGAGATAGATAGATAGATAAAGGGCAAAGGGAGAGTTAAATATAAAGGAATGATATCTAAAAAGTTAAGGAGTGAAGGAGGAATATATTGAGAAAAGGAGAAAGGGAGAGATAGAATGGGGTAAATTATCTCACATAAGAGGCAAGAAAAAGGATTCGCAATAGAGGGGAAGAAAGGGGAGGTGCGAAGGAATGAATGAACCCTATCCTCATTGGACTTGGCTTAAGATGAGAATAGCATATGCACTCAATTGAGTATCTTACTCTGTAGGAAAGTAAGAGGTAAGAGAAAAAGAGTGGGGGATGATAGAAGGGAGGGGACATTAGGGGAGGAGGCAGTCAGAAGCAAATAGTTATGAAAAGGGACAGGGTCAAAGGAGAAAACAGAATAAGAGGTGGGGTAGGATAGAATGCAGGGAAATATAGCTAGCCTTTCACAATGCGACTATTATAGAAGTGTTTTGCATAACTACACAGGTATAACCTATATTGAATTGCTTGCTTTCACAATGAGGGAGGGAGGAGAGAGAAGAAGGGAGAAAATTTGGAACTTCAAGCTTTAAAAATAAATGTTAAAAATTGTTTTTACATGTAACTGGGAAATAAGATGTACAAACAATGGAGTATAGAAATGTATCTTGCCCTACAAGAAAGTAAGGGGGAAGTGGAGAAATGGGGGTGATAAAAGTGAAGGCAGACTGGGGGAAGGGGTTATTAATATGCATGCAATCTCAGTGTTGGAGGACAGAAGAAATTGGGAGAAAATTTGGAACTCAAAATTTTATTGAAATGAATGTTGAAGTCTAAAACTAAAAATAAATTTAAAAACATATCCAAAGAAAAGATGGAAAAATGGAACGATTACAACAAAGTTGTGCTCCTATGCTATGGCCAGATTATTTTTTAGACCTTCCTTCTATTAACACAATCAGCTCTATAGCTGTGGAATAAGAATCTGTTATCTCAACCTGCTTTTATGATTGATGTCTATAGATTCAGTATTGGGCAAAACACTGTCATAATAACAGCTAGCATTTATATAGTGTTTACTAAGTGCCAGGCACTGTGCTAAGAGCTTGGAAATTTTTATCTCATTTGAACCTAACAGTAAAACTCGGTGCTGTTATTATCCCCATCTTATATGTGGGGCAACTGAGGCAAACAGAGGCTAAGTGATTTGTCACAGAGCTGGTAAGTGTCTGAGGCTAGATTTGAATTCAGCTCTTCCTCCACTGCACCACCTAACTGCTTCCTTCACAGTAGCGGTACATGCTACCTTCTTGCTCCCTTAGTTCTTCAGCCCTGCTTCCCTCATGGCGGTGGCAAAAATAGTGAAAGAAAGAATTCACTGTGGTCATTTACATCTAAGACCAAGAGTTTGAAGATGAGCTTTCAACTCAATGAATTTCAAGCCTTTTATTGATCAGTACAACCATTTCCAAATACTCTGATCTTGGAACAGCAGAGCCTGTTTTATTGTCTTGCTGCCACCTGGGCTTCATTAGCTGTGGATTCATTGTTAATGTGGCCACAGCTACACTTTAGGAATTTATTGGGAATTAAAGAGTTAGGTTTTTTTTTTTTTCCATTTGCTCACAGCCATAACAGTCAGAGTAATTTAATATTCAACAAAATATGCCAATAACCATCAGAGATTAACATTTAATCACCATTTAAGATAAAATACAGTGAGGTTAAAACTTCCCTAGTAAGCAGAATGTGCTTAACCGTATCTTGGAAGGCCAGAGAGATCTGATTTTCAGCAAGAAATTGGCAACAATGGTCTTCTGTATTTTAGCACTGGATCTCATGTTTTGCCTCAGTTTTCTGGGCATTGTGTACTTCTGTTAAGGACCTTGACCAAAGTCCTAATGATGGAATGTGAGTCATATGCTCTCATGCCCTCCTATGTTCAGAACTAGATCAGATGGACCAATTTTGAAAGTAGCTGTAATGGAAATAGCTTCCTAACTATTTAGTTCCCCCTAATTCTGTGTACAGAGTCTAGCCTATCTGGTTTTCAACTCCAATGGACACAGAGACCTATGAGAAACCTAATCCTGCAACCCTTCTCTCACCTCATTCACCACAATGATGACACAGGGTATTTAAAATCAGAGGAACTGAATTTAAATGCTGTCTCTACTACTCTGTGATAGATAAGTGACTGGACATTCACAAGATGAACAAATTGCTGTAGATATTCTCAACAGCCCATTCTTGCTCCGGATTTATAATTATTCATTTTCTAAAATTTGCTTTATTTTTCAATTAACAAGAATTTGTTTTCTATACATCTCTTCTCTGCCAAAATTTAAACAAAGAAAAAAAAAACCAAAATCCTTGTAATAAATATGTATAAAATAAGCAACCAAGTGATAAAGTAGATAGAAGGTTGTACTTGGAGTCAGGAGTTCAAATCTGATCTCATACATTTACTACCCTGTATGACCCCGGGCAAGTTACTTAACCTTTCTCTACCTCAATTTTCTTATCTGTAAAATGATGATAATAATAGTTTGATACAATTATTCTAAGATATTTGAAATGACTTGCACACCTGAAAGCATTATATAGTAAATGCTAACTATTCTTGTTAATCAAATAAATTCTTACATTGTCAGTGTCTCTTCCTGATGTAGTGACACCAGGATATTGTTCAATAAAACCACCACAAGTCATTTTGCACATGTGTGAACTCTCATCATTACGTGACTTTCCCCCATCATCCCCTTTGAAGTTTTGTGTCCAGAAGAAGGAAGGCAAATCTGGATTTTTACAATGCAACATTTTTAATTCTGCCCAGCCCACCCCACACTGTGGCACATGTTAGTACTCCCTCCTTTCTCCTGCTCATGATCCACTTGTTATCTAAACCCAAGTGGACAATATATTTTTTCTCTTTTTTCACTTGTTTCATTAATTGACCATTATGCATTTCTACAAATCTCCCATCAGTCTGATGCCTTCTGGCATTGTTTCCCCCTTTATCCCATATCTCACATGAAGAGGTGACTTTTCCCTTTGACAAGACAAACCTCTTTAGCTATGCAAATGATCCCATTCCAGCTCCTTCAATATATTGTCCTACCATTCTTATTCTCAAACATCTCCAGTTGTTCTTTACCTACTCTACTATTTCCCAACTGCCTACATATATGTCCATGGATTACCCATCCTCAAAAAAACCAAACATCCTCCCATTCCCCAAAGAACAAACTATAACTTGATCCTTCCATTTCCACTATCATCTTATATCTCTTTGCCTTTTTCTACCCAAGGCTAAATTCTTGAAAAGGCCATCTGCAAAACTCCTTGCAACCTGCCTTTTAACCCATCATTGCACTGAAACTGCTTTCTCCAGAGTTTAAAATGATCCATTATTTCAGAGATCCAATGACCTATTCTCAATCTTCATCTTTCTTGCCTTCTCTGTAGCCTTTTACACACTTAATCACCCTTTTATCCTTGATGCTCACTGTTCTCTGGATTTTTCTGGTTCTCCTCCAACTTATTCCATTGAAACTGCTCTCTCCAAAGTTACTAATGATCTCTTAGCTGCCAAAGCTAATATTATTTTCTCAATCCTTACTCTCCATGACTTCATTGTAATTTTTGAAACTTTACACTTTTTCCTCCTGGATTTGTCCCTTTAGATTTTCAGGACACCAGTCTTTTCTGGTTCTCCTACTTACCGATTGATTGTTCTCTGTCTTATTTTTTCTGGAATCTCACCCAGATCATGCCTTCTAACCACAGAAATTCCCTTCCATAGATGCTATAATACAGTGACACTGGCCTCATGGATGTCATTGCCTCCTATTTTTCGTATAAGGTAGTCCCTCTCCCAAATGCATGCATTTTCACCAGCTGTCTCCTGTGCCTGTAATGTTCTTGCTTCTTGAGTCCAACTCCTCAATTCCCTGGCTTCTTTCAAGTCTCAGGTAAAATTTGACTTTTTGCAAGGTTCTCCTGGACTTCCTTAATATTAATGCCTTTTCTCAGAGATTACCTTTGAGTAACAGAGATATATATGTATACACACAAATGTGTGTACACACATGTATCTTGTATTATGTAGTCATTTGCATGTTGTTTCCCTCCAACCTTTCCCCTTCCAAACTTCCCTCATACTGTCAAAGGTACAACAATCATCCCAATTTCCCAGGTTTGTAATCTAAATGCCATCCTTGACACCTCTCATCCACCCACACCCATACACACCCTATCCAATTTTTTTTAATATTAACTACTGTTATGTAGATCATTGATCTGTATTGATTGAGGGAGTCCTTAAACCAGAAATTCCCCAACTGTGGAAACTCCTGATCTTTCATTTTTTTTCATAATTTTATGATGACAAAATGTTTTTTATATGTATTATATCATTTTATTCTAAAGGAGAAAAGAAAGAAGGGGAGAAAAAGAGCCAAATGTTAAAAAAAAAAGTAGCTTTGAAGTTTGCAAGCAATTTACATATATTATTTCTCAATGGACTTTATTATTTTCACTTGGCACTCAAACTCTAGTCTTTTAACTCAAAGGACATTATTCTTCTCAATACATTACAGGGAGAAACAATCCCAACTTTGCTCAAATTCCATATCTCCAAAAGGTAAGTAGCCACTAAGGGCAACTTCCTCTCTAATATTTCAATACTTCAAAAGGTTTATAATTTAATCAGTCTGGATCTCAACTCCACGACATGGATCACCTCTATAATTATCACACCTCTGGAGGAAAGTGGATGAACTATTGTGGTCAAAAAAAAAATAAAATAATAATAATGAAGATGATGAGCTTGTATTTTATAAGGATATTAAAAAAAGATTTCTAAATGGATGATTTAAAAAGCCCTACAAGGAAACTTTTAGGTACCAGAGGTAAGCACAACAAGATGAAGGAATCAGGAAAGATTTCATGTAGAAAGTTGAACTTGAGATAAATCTTGAAAGAATGTAGGGATCCTAACAGGCACAGATATGGCGAGAATACATTCTGAATGGGCATAAGGGAGAGCCAGCCTGTGCGCAGAAGTTTAGGAACAGGAGATGGAGGATCAAATATGAGGGATAGTAAGTCAACAAGGATGGAAAGGGAAATCAAGTACAGTTTGTCAGAAGTTTTGAATATCAGATAGAGGAGTTTATCTTTGAACCTACAGGTGATAAGGGACTTAGAGTTTTATGAGTGAGGGAGGGGGATGATGATAGTGTGAGTTCTGGACAATGAATCAATTGCCTCCTAAGGTCCCTGTTAGTTTCCTATCTGTGAACCTAAGATCACATAATGCTTTAAAGAGAAAAAGTCACAGAGTACTAGCATGATGCCTGAAGAAATGGCATTCCCCACTTTCTATATATTGCTTAAATTTTTACCCATTTTTATAGCTAGAACACCTTAGAGATCATCTAGTCTGATCTTTTCATTTTATAGATGAGGTGAGAGACATCAGGAGAGGTTAAATGTCACTTACAGAAAATATTGATCACTAAACATTGATTAAGTGTATATTAATATATTTAATTAATATTAAGTGAATTAAATTCCTAGCCAGGAACTGTGTTAATTGCTATGCATATAAAAGGAGACGATCCTTACCTTCAAGGAGATTAGAGTAATGGGGGAGAAAACATGAAAACAAATATGTACCAGGCAAGCTAAATACAGGATAAATAGGAAATGGTTAACAGAGGAAAGGCACTAGAATTAAGATGGTTTGTGAAACACTCCCAGTAAAGAGCCAGAATGTGGGTTGCAATCTTCCAATTTTAAGTCTAGTAATTTACCCCATATACTGCATACATATATACCCCCATTTTATGACATTATCTAGTTGTGCTTCTTCACCTCCCCACTTTGAGTTACTATAAATTATCTTAGGATATCTCCAAAGGGGGGGTGGTGGTATCAGAGAGCCATCATCACTATTTCAATCAATCATGACATCACCAAGCATAAAATACCATGTACCAACAAATAGAAAGCTGTGTGTGGACCAAGAAGCCACAGGACCAAATATGGATTCACTGATTGTTTTAAGATTGGAAAAGCATGATGACAAGGTTGTATATCATCCCTTTATTTACTTAAATACATCATGCAAAATGCCAGGATGAATGAATCAAAAGCCAGAATTAAAATTGCCTGGAGAAGTACCAATACTCTCAGATATTCAGATGACACAACTCTGTTAGCAGAAAGTGAAAAGAATTCAGAAGCCTCTTGATGAGGGTGAAAGAAGAAAGTGTAAAAGCTGGCTTGAAGCTTAAAATAAAAAAAAATCTAAGATCTTGGCAGTTGGCCCCATCACTCCTTGGCAAATAGAGGGAGAAAAAACTGGAAGCAGTATCAGATTTTATATTCTTGGACTCAAAGATCACTGCAGACAGCATTTACAGTCATGAAATTAAGTCACTTGCTCTTTGGAAGGAAAGCTATGGCAAATCTGGACAGCATATCAAAAAGCAGAGATATTGCCTTGCTGACGAAAGTCCACATAGTCAAAGCTAGGGGTTTTCCAGCAATGTATATCTACGAGAGTTGGACTACCAAGGAAGCTGAACACCGCAGAACTGACACTTTAGAATTGTGTTGATGGTGAAGACTTTTGAGAGTCCCTTGGACAGTGAGGAGATCAAATCAGTCAATACTTAATTAATTCAGACTATTCACTGGAAGATCAAATACTGAAGCCAAAGCTTAAATACTTTGGCCACATAATGGGAAGATAGGACTCATTAGAAAAGACTGATGTTTGGAAAGATTGAAGGCAAGAGGAAAAGGGGACGATAAAGGATGATATAGATAGATAGTTTCATGGAAACGATGGACATGAACTTAGACCAAAAAAAAGGGGGGAGGTGGAAGAGAGAAGAGCCTGGTGTGCTATTGTCTGTGGGATCACAAAGAGTGAGACACAACTCAACAATTGAACAACTACACAAATACATAACTGAAATGTGAGCTGATATTTGATTGGGGGATACATAGAGAGAGAGAGAGAGAGAGAGAGAGAGAGAGAGAGAGAGAGAGAGAGAGAGAGACTGGGATGGAGTGCCCATGGAAAATACAGTGCTTCTTGAATAACTCAAGCTTCCCATGGAAACAAAGGCCCATCTTTAAACACCACTGCCTAGCATTGGAGCTGTATGATAGCTAGATATAAAAAACAAAATCTCTAAGATATTAACAATGAATAACATGTAGAATGCCATGAAGAATTGCATGTGGGAAATAAGTCAGCTGAAACACATAGTCAATGAGAACTCTGACACAGAGGAATAAATAAAAAGATATCAAGAATTTGCATCATCTTAAGAGAAGATGCAGTTGGTGACTTAGTGAATAGAGTGCTGGGTCTGGAGTCAGGAAGATCTGAGTTCAAATCTGGCCTTAGACACTTACTAGTTGTGACCTGGGACAAGTCACTTAAACTCGGTTGGCTTTAATTCATTGGAGAAGGAAATGACAAAGCACTCCAATATCTTTGTCAAGAAAATCCCATGGACACTACTGGCATTCTATGGGGGTCCATGGGGTCACACAGAATTGAACATGACTGAATGACTGAACAATAGTGAGGAGAAGATTGGGTAGTGAAATATTGCGGATGGGAATGATAAAAGTATTCCCCTAGTATACTCATGATGTCAGGAGAAAGAGAGAAAATCTTCTAGCACATCCCTGTGGCACACTTATGGAATATCATGAATGAGAGTCACAGAGGAAGGGCAAGTAATTCAGATAGCGCAAAGTAAACACAGAATGTGCAGATTTGGAGTATCCACCCCAAATATTCATACGGACTGTCTGTGCCTAATCTGTGGTAGAAAATTCTGAGCTCATATTGGTCTGATCAGCCAAAGTTGGACACACTGAAATTTCACTTTATCATGGTGATATCATTTTGGTCCTCTTTGAGAACAAAGGACAGCAACCAACCAACCAACTGGCGAGAACTTCTAAATCCATGTGAGCACAGAACCATTTGAAGTATTAGGGGTCCACATGATGTGTTTTGAGAGATATTAAAAGAATAGATAATCTCTCTCTCACTTTCTTCAGGTCAGAAGTCACACAGTCATTCTCTCTCTCTTCCTTTCTCTTGCTCATCCTCATTTTTCTTCTTCATCTCTCTTTGTTGTTCTCTTTGTCTCTATCTCTCTTAGTGTCTCTGTCTATGTCTCTATCTGCATTTCTGTGTCTGTCTGTCTCTCTCTGTGTGTCTCTCTCTTTCTTTTTCAGTCGTTGTACCAGAAAACCATCTCCCTTTCTATTCTCTTTCTTTGCCATTCTCTCTTGGTCACCAGTATAATCTCATGTCAGCTGTGTATAATACAGCCCTAGGAAAGGTAGTTATTTATAGTTTAATTTCATTCTTTTTTTTTTGAAAGGTTTATACATTTAAAGTTATCGTTAAAAATCACTATATATTCCCTATCTATAGATATAATTTTGGTAGATCTACCTGTTTTACATATTTACATAGATTTTTTCCCAAAAGACCATGTGTTTTAAATTTCTTATTAAATATTTTCCTCTACCGAAATTTGCTGGAAAGTTATTTCTGTTTTATTCATTGAAACTCAAGCAGCTCAAACAACTGTCATTTACTTGCTAAAAGATCTTGAGAGTTTCCAAATTGAAAAAGGAACAAGTCCCAAAATCACTTACAGAAGTGTCCATAATAGATAGTGGAGGATACAAACAGGTGAGTGTGTGTGTATGTGTGTGTGTGTGTGTGTGTATGTGTGTGTGTGAGGGAGGGAAGGGTTGTAGCATTCAAAGGAATGGAGTATTGTTGAGAAGAATTGATTAAGATGGTATTTGGGGCATGAACTGTGAAAATCCAGAGATTCTGAAACTTGTGAAGATTTTGCGGTGATTAGAGGGTATTGAAAACATTAAGTCTATGTCATAAGTTGCTCAAAGTATATCTCCATCTAAATTGAGTAGAAGGGTAGTAATTCAGCAAGGTGGGCAATAATATAAAGGAGCATCCTTCTTTAGAGACATCTATCATCTTAACAATATAGAAAGACAGAGTAGTATCAGAGAAAGAACACTGGATTTGGAACCAAGGGACTTGATTAAAATACTAACTCTAAATCTATCTGTGTGACCTTAAGGCAACATAAATAACTCCTCTGAGACTTACTTCCTCTCCTATAAAATGAGATTGTGGGCTCAGCATATTGGCAAAGATGACAAAAAGATAGGAATAGTCAATATCAGAAAGCTTGTGGAAAGACATGAACACTAATGCACTGTTTATGTAATGTGAATTGCTATAATCAGTCTAGAAAGCAATTTGAGATTATGAAAATAAAATGGTCAAAATGCTTATGCATGCACTCAGACCCAGAGATTCTGCTACTAGTGTTATACTCAGGAGGGTTATTGACCAAGAGAAAGTTCTGTATGCTCCAAAATGTTTATAGCAACATTTTTTGAGATAACAAAGAACCAGAGACAAAGTAGATGCTCATCAATTGGGGGATGGCTAAAGAAATTGCAGTGTCTGAATGTAATGGAATATTACTTTGCTATAAGAAATGACAAATGTGATGAAAACTGAGAAGCATGAAGAAGCCTACAGGAAATGATTAGAAGTGGAGAAAAGTCAGAAAAACAATATAAACAACGACTGCAACAACATCAAAGAAAAGAACAATCACTACAAAATAATTGAAAATAAGTATTTGAAAATTACAAAGAACAAGTGACTCCAAGATAGAGATATGAGAAAATAAATCCCTTTTGTTTGCATTTCTTTGCATAGGGGGAACCTGGGGGGTGGATTCACAAGTCTGAAATGTTGTATAAAATGCTAGATTTTTTCCAAGCACTTTATAGGTTTGAAAATTTTTTGTCCTCTTCCCTTTTTGTTAAAAAAAAAAAGAAGGAATGACTGGCAGGTGAGGGGAGGAAGAGAAGAAAGGAAAAAAAGTAAAACTTTACTGATGTAAAAACAAAAGATACTGTGAGCCAGTGAAAACTGATTTCATTGGTGTGGCCCCAGTGCTCAAGATGTGTATATGTGAAGCTCTGAACTGACCCAAATACCAAAAATTATCTTTTTTCCCAGTTCTTTGCTGAGGTATGATTAGGGTTAAGTTTCCTGGGTCCCTGCCCATCATTCTTCATTCTTTATTAGTCAATTCAGAGAATACTCTGATTTCAGTGACCCACACTCTTTTATTACCTTACCTCATAGGTGATGGGGCAGGCTCCATTAATGACACATTAGCTCTTTGTCAAAAATATTATATAATTTGAGGCTTGAGTAACTTGAGGTTCTGGGATCAAAGTGCTCACCTTGTTGAATGATCAAGTTATCATCTTGACCATATAGCTAGGAACAGTGGGAGGTGTACTGTACCTGTGCTGTTCCCCTTTGGCATTTCTTCCTCTCTGATGACTACCAGCCCTATGGTAGTCATGTCACTCATTGAGAATAGCTCCCTCCCTAGTTGATGCACTCATATCAATAAAAAATTATTAAAAACAAGCATGTGAAAATGGTGGAAGGACTTCATACTATAATGGAAACTGGATTTTGAATTAGAGGACTTTGGGTTTAATCTAGGCTCTGCCACTTCTACCTACATCAGCTTGGGAATGTTGCTTAAACTTTTTGGGCCACAATTCTCCTATCTTTCTGTAGTATAGCTTTTCTGTGAACCATTGACTGAGAGCCAAGCTTGCTGCATTTTAGCCCTTACATTGTTAGGAAGATAAATGTACTGCAAAGGATTGGGGGGTTCTCTTCTCTGCCATTTATTTGGGCCTCTATAGATTGAGTTCCCCCAGTTAAGGCCTTGGATTAACATTTGGTACTCCATTTAATTGCTTAATATCAGATTATCTTTTAGAAGGAGATATTTAATTAAAAAATTCACTAAAAGCAAATTTGCAAACATTTTTCCCCAAGGCTTATGGTTACTTTACCATTGTCTGGAGAGGGGAGGGGATTAGGTTCACAGTTTAGCTCAGTTCCTTGGTCGAACCAAGTTCAAATTCAAAGCCCTGTTGGATTAACCTCTGGGACTCTTGCTTTCTAGTAGTTCACTGCTAGACTGGCTGCAGCAACCAACCTGGATTCTTGGTTTTATGGATTATGGTGATTTGAGCTACTGTGTTAACTCTACTGTGTTAGAGATTATACTGTCTGCACTTAGAGTGGAAAGCAACAGGCCACGAGAAATAAAGGGGGAAGATCCTTTCAGGGCTATGTTATGATGCAAGGGATCTTTCACCTTCAGTCTGGAATGCAGAAGAACCCTGACCACTCATTCAGACAGTTTTAAAGATGTAGCTAGTCCAGTTCTGCAGATATTTGAAAAATTCTGTCCCAAACCACAGGGTAGATCAGAGCAGAAGGTCCACAAATGCTCCAGTCTTCTTGTTCTGCAGGTTCCTTAGCATCCGCTCTGTGAATGGGGCCATTTACCTGGTTTAGGCTTACAGAAAAGCATCATCATATTTATAAAGGGATTACAATAGTTCATTTGCAAGACCGATTCTAACATTATTTCTATGATCTTGTAGTCTGGAAGGTTTTCTCAAGTTCTGCATAGGTATCCTACTAGAGTAAATAGTTACCTTTATGCCTTGTCACCTTTTATAATTCTTTGCCATGTCTTTCCATAAATCTTCTTTGAAGGATTCACTCAACATTCTGAAGACTTCCTGTAATACTTCAGGAACATTAATGAGCATTCAGGGTTTCCACATTCTATTTATCATTGCTGCCTCAAGATGAGCTCATCTCCTTTTTGGAATCTCTACATCCTCTATAATGCTTTCTGTATATCTTTTTTTATAAAAGTCACTGTTTATAACATGTTCCAGCCTGAGGATACAAACTCTGTGTATGTGTGTGTTTTAAATACTTTGGGCCATTTATTAGTTTGATATTTCCAAGATTGTGCTTTTCTGTAATTTCCAGTTGGCTTCCATCAATGGAAGAATATTGGTGTTTAAAAGATAGACCTTTGAGGAGGCAATCACTTTAGATTCTTTGACATCCTTGTGCAGTTTCTCAGGTGTGATCCATTCTGCCCTCCTCATTAGCATCTGTCACACATGTCCCAGATAAATGTAATGATGGACTCACACAATGGGATGCCTTTCTAGCTATATGTCAGAAACTGAATAATACTCATTTCTTACCAATTTTATGTTTTTGGGCTCAATGTTTATACTAACTTTTATCCATTCCCAGGATAAGGTTTTGTGGAGGCCTGGGGCTTGATATAATTATTTTTTATTTAATTTTAAATGTTTATTTATTTATTTTTAGTTTTCAACATACATTTCCACAAAATTTCCACATTTTCTCCCCATCTCTCCCCCTGCACTCTCTAACGCCATGCAATCTGATTGCCCCTTCCCTCAATATGCCCTCTCTTCTATCACACTGCTCCCCTCATCCCCATCTTCTCTCTTTTCTTGTAGGGAAAAAAAGATTTCTATACCCCATTACCTGTATTTCTTATTTTCCCGTTATATGCAAAAATGTTTCTCAACATTTGTTCCTAATACTTTGAATTCCAACTTCTCTCCCTACCTCCTTCCCCACCCATCTCCACTGAGAAGACAAGCAATTCAATTTAGTTTATATATGTGTAGTTTTGCAAAAGACTTCCATAATAGTCATATTGTGTAAGAATAATTATATTTCCCTCCATCCTATCCTGCTTCCCATTTCCTCTATTCTCCTTTTGACCTTGTCCCTCCCCATAAGTGTTTACTTCTAATTATTCCCTTCTCCCATGTGCCCTCATTTCTATCATCCCCCTCATGCTGTCTCCTTCTCCTTTAGTTTTCTGAAGTATAAGATAGATTTTTCGAGCCAAATTGAGTGAGCATGTTATTCCTTCTTGAAGCCAGATGTGAAGAGAGTAAGTTTCACTTTTTCCCTCTTACCTCCTCCCTTTTCTCTTCCATTGAATAAGCTTATTCTTGCCTCTTTTATGAGAGATAAATTGCCCTATTCCATTTCTCCCTTTCTCTTCTCAATATATTCATCTCTAACCCCTTAATTCTTTTTAGATATCCCTTCTTATTCAGCTCACCCTGTTCTCTTTCTCTCTCTCTCTCTCTCTCTCTCTCTCTATATATATATATATATGCATACATATATATACACATGTATATACACACACATATATATGTAGCTATACATACATATATACATATATGTATATATAATATGTATGTATGTGTATATATATACACATATATATATACACATAAAATATATACATATGTGTATATGTGTATAATCTCTCCAACTACCCAAATACTGAGAAAAGTCTCAAGAGTTACAAATATTATCTTTACATGTAGGCATGTAAACAGTTCAACTTTAGAAAGTTTGATTTCTCTTTCCTGTTTACCTTTTCATGCTTCCTTGCTTCATGTGTTTGAAAGTCAAATTTTCTTTTCAGGTATGGTCTTTTCATCAAGAATGCTTGAAAGTCCTCTATTTTATTGAATGACCATTTTTCCCCTGACGTATTATACTTAGGTTTGCTGGTTAGGATTCTTGGTTTTAATCCTAATTCCTTTGAATTCTGGAATATCATATACCAAGCCCTTTGATTCCTTGATGTAGAAGCTGCCAGATCCTGTGTTATCCTGATTGTATTTCCATAATAGTAAAATTGTTTCTTTCTAGCTGCTTGCAACATTTTCTCCTTGACCTGGGAACTCTGGAATTTGGCTACAATATTCCTAGGACTTTCTCTTTTTGGATCTCTTTCAGGAGGTGATTAGTGGATTCTTTCAATATTGATTTTACTCTTTGCTTCTAGAATATCAGGGCAGTTTTCCTTGATAATTTCATGAAAGATGATGTCTAGGCTCTTTTGTGGATAATGGCTTTCAGATAGTCCCATAATTTTTAAATTGTCTCTCCTGGATCTATTTTCCAGGTCAGTTGTTTTTCCAATGAGATATTTCACATTGTCTTCCATTTTTTCATTCTTTTGGTTTTGTTTTGTAATTTCTTGGTTTCTCATAAAGTCATTAGCTTCCATATTCTCTGTTCTAGTTTTTAAAGAACTATTTTCTTCAGTGAGCTTTTGAACCTCCTTTTCCATTTGGCTAATTCTATTCTTTAAGCATTCTTCTCCTCATTGACTTTTTGGTCCTCTTTTGCCATTGGAGTTAGTCTATTTTTTAAGGTGTTAATTTCTTCAGCATTTTTTTTTGGGTCTCCTTTAGCAAGCTGTTGACTTGCTTTTCATGGTTTTTCTAGCATTGCTCTCATTTCTCTTCCCAATTTTTCCTCCTCCTCTCTTACATCATTTTCTTTTTTTTTTAATTAATTTATTTATTTAGCTTTTTACTTTCATTTTCACAAATTTTTAGGTTCCAAATTTTCTCCCCTTTTCTCCCCTCCCCCCACCCCAATACCCCAAGCAATCTAATTTTCCCTATCTTCAATCTGTCCTCTCTTCTGTCATCCCTCCCTTCCCTTGTCTCTATCTTCTCTTTTCTCCTGTAGGGCCAGATGACTTTCTATTCCTCCTTAACTGTATGTCTTCTTTCCTAGTTGCAACAACAATACTAAACAATTGTTCCTGAAACTTTGAGTTCCAAATTCTCCCCATCCCTCCCTCCCCATCCATTCCCTTTGGTACGGCAGGCAATTCATTATAGGCCATATCTGTGTAGCTTTGCAAGTGACCTTCCTGATAGTCGTGTTGTGTAAGACTAACTGAATTGCCATCCCTCTTAACCTGCCCCTCATTGTTTCTCTTCTGTCCTTTGATCCTGTCCCTCCCCAAGTGTTGACTTTCAATTACTCCCTCCTCCCTTTGCCCTCCCTTCCATCATCCCCCCCCCAATATCTCCTTCTCCCCCGCTTTCTTATACTGTAAGATAGGTTTTCATACCAAAATGAGTGTGCATTTCACTCCTTCGTTTAGTCAAATGTGATGAGGGTAAACTTTTGTTTGTTTGTTTGTTTGTTTGTTTTTTTTTCCCTCAGCTCTCCTCTTTTTCCCTCCACTAAAAAATCTCCTACTTGCCTCTTAAATGACATATAGTTACCCCCTTCCATTTCCCCCTCTTTCCTCTCACTACATTTCTCTCTCACCATTTACCTTAATTTCTTTTAAGGTATGGTCCCATCCTATTCAGTTCAATCTGTGCTCTCTGTCTCTGCATGTGAATGCATGTGTGTATGTGTGTGCATGCGTGTACATGTGTATGTGTGATCCCACCAACCACCCAGATACTGAAAAGTTTTAAGAGTTAGAAATATTGTCCTTCCCTGTATGAATGCAAACAGTTCATTTCTGGTAAGTCCCTTAATACTTCTCCTTGCTGTTTACTTTTGCATGCTTCCTCTCATTCTTGTGTTTGAAAGTCAAATTTTCTTTTCAGCTCTGGTCTTTTCATTAAGAATGATTGAAAGTCCTCTGTTTCATTGAAAGACCATATTTTCCCTTGCAGTATTATACTCAGTTTAGCTGGGTAGGTGATTCTTGGTTTGAGTCCTAGTTCCTTTGCCTTCTGGAATATCCTATTCCACGCCCTTCGATCCCTTAATGTAGAAGCTGCTAGATCTTGGGTTATCCTGATTGTATTTCCACAGTACTGGAATTGTTTGTTTCTGGCTGCTTGCAAGATTTTTTCCTTGAGCTGGGAGTTCTGGAATTTGGCCACAATGTTCCTAGGAGTTTCTCTTTTTGGATCTCTTTCAGGTGGTGATCGATGGATTCTTTCAATACTTATTTTGCCCTCTGGTCCTAGAATGTCAGGGCAGTTTTCCTTGATAATTTCATGCAAGACGATGTCTAGGCTCTTTTTTTGATCATGGCTTTCAGGTAGTCCCATAATTTTTAAGTTGTCTCTCCTTGATCTATTTTCCAGGTCAGTTGTTTTTCCCATGAGATATTTCACATTCTCTTCCATTTTATCGTTCTTTTGGTTTTGTTTGGTGATTTCTTGGTTTCTCATAAAGTCATTAGACTCCATCTGTTCCATTCTAATTTTGAGAGAACTATTAAATTCAGTGAGCTTTTGAGCCTCTTTTTCCATTTGGCTCATTCTGCTTTTGAATGCATTCTTCTCCTCATTGGCTTTTTGAACCTCTTTTGCCAATTGAGTGAGCCTATTTTTCAAGGTGTTAATTTCCTCAGCATTTTTTTGGGACTCCTTTACCAAGATATTGACCTTTTTTTCATACTCTTCTTGCATCTTTGTCATTTCTCTTCCCAGTCTTTCCTCCACCTGTCTAACTTGCTTTTCAAAATCCTTTTTAAGCTCTTCCAAGGCCTGAGCCCACCCAACACCCCCCTGGGGTGTCTGGGGTACTGAGGCCCCGCCCTCCACATCTTTCCCTGATGGGAAAAATACGTCCTCGTCCTCCCCATCAGATCCGAAGGTCGGGATCATTTGCATTTGTTGGAAAAAACTCTCTAAAGTCTTATTTTTCTTTCCCTTTCTAGGCATTTTCCCAGCCAGTTACTTGACTTCTGAGATTCCTTTCCACCTCCGCCTGGATCCGCCCAGCTAGTACTTGACCTCTGAGATTCAAATGCGCTTTCCCGCGGCAAGCTTTAGTTCTGGCGCAGGGTGGGGGCAGGGCCGCTTCCTAGCTTGGGCCCTCAGGGGCTTTCTGAAGAGACTTTCAGGAACAGAGCCGATGGGGGCGGGGTGGGGGGCCCCGCCTGCTGTGCTCAGCTCCCTTGAGGGTTTTATTCAGAGTCGTTCAGCAGTAGAGCAGGGTGGGGGCAGGGCCGTCTCCCCTGCTTGGCTCCCTCAGGTTGGAAAGACCTTCAGTATTGAAGATCCTACCTGCTGCTGGGGGATTCCTGAGTCCCGGGCCGTTGCCGCCTCAGCCGCCCGCCCACGCCTCTGCCTCCGCCGCTTCCTGCCCCCGTCTCTGCCGCCGCCGCTTCCTCCCGAGGGGGCCCGCTCCCCTCCCCTAGCACAGGCTTCTTTTTAACTGACCTTTAGCTTCTGTGGGCAGAGGGACTTTCCCGGCTGCCGGAGATTCTCCCGGAGCTTTCCTCTCTGAAGTCTGCTCAGGTCAGCTTCTCTGGGTTGCGGCCAGGGGTGGGGGTGGGGTCCGCTTTCCTGGCTGCGATGGACCCCGGGGACGGCTCTCCAGGGTTCAGTGGAACGGAAATCTCTTCCCCTATGTTTGTGCACCCCCTGCAGAGATTCAGAATTTATGGGGCTCTCCTTTTACCTCAATTCCATGGGTTGTGGGCTCGGAGCTCGTGAATGTGCGTCCTTCTACTCCGCCATCTTGGCTCCGCCCCCTCTTACATCATTTTCAAAATCATTTTTGAGCTCTTTCATGACCTGAGAACAAAGCATATTTATTTTGGAGATTTTGCATGCAGAACCCTTGACTTTTACATCTTTTTCTGAAGACCTAAGTTGTTCCTCCTCATCTGAAAGGATGGAAAAAAATACCTGCTCACCAAGAAAGTAACCTTCTATTGGTTTATTCTTTTTCTCTTTTTTTGGACATTTTTCCACCCAGTTACTTGACTTTTGAGTTCTTTGTAAGGGCTGAGCTCAGGGCTGAGATTCAGATCAGCTGCTAAATTCTCCCAGGGGCTCTAGGTGGAGGTCTCCAAGAATGGAAGTTGCCACTGCAGTAGTTCCCGGGAATCCAGATCATGCTCCCTTCTCTTGGGTGACAGAGCCCTCCCACTGACCTCTGAATTTGTCTGTGACATTTTTGGGTTAAGAAATCTGGAAAATACTGCTAAAGGTGGCTCCCTGAAGTCTGTTCAGGGTCCTCTCTTTTCCACATTGGGCTATGCTCTGCATTTTCTGGACTACATGCACTCTGTGCTTCCTGGGCTGCATGCACTTTGAGCTTTGCTTGATATAATTATTACAATGCCATATACAAAGAGGAGTACTGGAAAACCTTACCATCTTTAGGGACTTCTAATGTTTGAATTATGCAGGAGCCATTCTTCTCACTGGTGAATACCTTAAGTGAGCATGTTTCCTGGTTTTGTCAGAGATGATAATGATAACAATAATGATGATGATGATGATGGTGATGATGATGATGATGATGATGATGGTGATAGTTATACTTACCAAACTTAACTGAATTAAATTTTTAACTTTAATAATAGATGGGGAACCAAAGAGGAAAAGGAAGGAAGCAAATAGTAGTACATTGTTTATAATAAGCAGTATTTATTAAATGAATAGATGGAAATCTCAAAATTGTCTTCTGAAATGTTGCCAGTGTTGAATCAAATTGAATTCTGTTTAAATCAATGACTACATTGTGTTCCAAGGATCCCATTTTACATCATAAGCCATGATCTCCCTCATAAATGTCATTCTCTGTACAAGGCCATATTCTGTTTCAAAGGTCAGGCTTTGCATCAAGGGTTACTTGAGTGCCTGTGTCATCTCAGGCCCAAATAATGCCATTTTCCAAAAAGAATTACCCTCCTATGGTGAAACTAAAATCTCATCCCTAGGTCACATACTAAAGAGAGAGCCAAGATGTCTTATGTCTTTTATGTCTTATATTTTATGTCTTATAACCAAGATATCCTTGGTTTCCTATGGCCTGTGCTTATTCTTCAGCATTATACAGTGGAATAAACACCAAACTTAGAGGCAAAAAGTCCTAGGTTCAAGTTCCATATCTGACATTTACTAGCTATATAACCATGGATAATTCTGTAAACTACAAGTTGTCCTCATATGTGAAAATGAGTTGTAAAGTATTACAATCTCCTCCTTGGAAAACTATCACATTGACCAGAAAGGCTTGATGGAGTTATACACTGGTATGCAATTTGAGTATATCCCTGATTCAGGAAATTTTATAAAGATTTCTGAAAAGGACCTGGAGATGGTAGGGGAGGATGGATGTTGGGCTCTTGGATTGCTCCCACATCACCATGTACCCTAATAGGATATTAGTCATTGATGTTTTCTCTTCCTTTCCCATGGCACATGACTTCTGGGCATTGATTTGGCAGTCCTGATACAGATGCTGAACTGTTTCTTCACGTATATGGATATAAGACTTTCAGCTCAATATGGCTGCCCCTTTTCTAGCAGCGCCAAATTTTAGCCCTTTCACACCATGGATAGTAGTGAAAATGGCCATGGATCCCTGAAGAGTCAGCATTGCTATAGGAAGATGTGATGGTCACTTATATAGCAAGATTCAATGCCCCCTCTGTGTTCATCTGATGGTCAAGCCATTTGTATCTATTCTTTTACTCATAGCATGCCAATAAAGCAGCAAAAAGAATGAAGGTAGAGACTTTGACCTTTGGGGACTGGGAGTATGGGAAGTGGGCTGCTTTGGGAGATAAGTTACAGAGTGTCTACCACTAATGTATTTAACTGATTTTTATCCTACATTACTCTTTTAAGTAAATTGTCTTTCTTTACCTCTGTAATATGTGGTTAACTACTTACTGGGGAGGGGAAAGAAATTTAGAAGGACTGGCAGCTCAGAACATTGATATGAGTAGATATGAACCTGCAACATGCTGTGAGAACCTGAATGTGAAAGGAGAGATACAACCTTTACCATGTACTTCACAGGGTTGATGGGATCAAAGTGTTTTGTAAATCTTAAAGGAACTATAGAAATATGAGTTATTGATATTCACTTTATATGGAGATCATATATTGCTAGTACATTTTCCCATTCCTTTCTAAGTTTATGGTCACTGTACCACCACTGCTGGCATCATTGGATTATGGTTTTAGGACTAGAAGATGCCTTACATGCCATCAGGTTCAAACCCTTTGTTTTCTAGATGAGGAAACAGGCTAGAATTGGAGTTACTTCACCCAGGGTTACACAGCTAGTGAGTGTCTAAGACAGGATTTAACCTTAAATCTTCTTGAGTCCAAGTCTAATGCCCTGCCAATTATCCCATATTGCTTCTCATCATCTTTGATTTCTTTGGGGGGATACTGTAAGTCTATTATGAAGTACGTGATGCAGTGGATATAGTGCTGGATTTGGTATCAGGAAGACCAGGGCTGAAGTCCTGCTTCAAACATCAACTGGCTATATATACTGAGGAAGTCACTTGATCTTTCAGCCTCGGTTTCTTTATCTGTAAAATGGAAGTAATAGTAGCACCTGTCACTCAGGAATGTCAGGAGGATTGCATGTGACATACTCACAAGCCTTAAAGTGCTATATAAATGTCAACTGTCAGAGTATGCCTGCCCCATTTTGTGCAGAATGATTACATTTATCCTCTATCTAGATACACAGCTCAAAATATCACCTGTCCTTCAGTCTCTGTGGTGTTAGAGCCTGAACCTGGTAGACATCTCAGTGAGTTAGTGGATTGCAAGGATGATCACTAGTTTGTACTTGTTACATGAGATGCTGAACAGGCATGTTGTAGTCATGACAGATGATTTATGGTAACAAGAACCTCAGGTCCCAGTGTATCACATCTACATTAGCCATGCTGAGCTGAAAGTTATTTTAGAATTGATATCATTATGTCTATTGAGGTGAATAATGCTACCCTTATCTCCAAGGTGGTACTGCTAAGTTGCAGAGTGTTAGAACAGAAGGTCTATAGGCTATCACAGTAGCGTACCTCCAAGAAGAGAATGAAAAATAAACCTGCTGCTAAGAATTGTGTTTTGTTTCATTTTGTTGAAAGGTAATATTCTTTTTTTATCTGAAAGTGGGTCCTTGTATTTTTTCTTCTTCTTCCTAGCTTCAGTGAGATGATATTATTTGGTCCTGCATCCAGAGATATTAAACCCTGATAAATATGGGTGAATTTTAAGCATGTGATACAGGAAATTTGCTTTTCTTAAAAATAACTTAGAAACCATTATTATAGTCACCTCATAAGGGTGTTGTACAATTTCAGAAAATATGGTTGTTTACTACTAGGAGGGTCTAAACTTAGGGGAAAATGGGATATGATTCCTCCTTGAAAAAATTCCAAGTTCTATTCTGTCTTTTTAACCTTTCTCATGTCCCAAAGGCTTGGAAATTTGAATCTACTATTGGTCTAATTAATAATCAGTTGAACTTTCTGACCCTTTAACTCTTGAAGTAATGAGTTCTTCCTTAATGGAGGGTTTCATATTGATACTAGATTGATCACTTTTCAGAAATATCATTGAAGGCATTTGTATGTGCAGGAGGTATAGGCAATAGTGGTAGATGTCCTCCCGGGGTACTTATGTATAGGAGAGAACAGAACAGAACAGAACAGAACAGAACAGAACAGAACAGAAGAGAAAAAGAATAATAAACAAAGGACAGGACAGGAAAGGACATGAGAAGATAAAATGATGTGACATGGAGAAAAGATCTGTTTCAATTGGAAGTCTACTTTTAGTAGATTTGAAAGTCATGTGAAATGAAAATAATAACTATGGTTTTTCAAAGGCTATGCCAGTAGACTACAAGGTTACTCTCTAGTTTGCAAACCTGTTGGAAAGATTCTGTAAATGCTTCTATTTACACATGGCAATGTCTTGGCTACTCTGAGCCTAGGGATACTACATTTTTTCCTCAATGAAATCAATTGTCTTTTGAATAAGATTAGCTTAGCCATCCACATAGGAAAAATAAAGTGGATGGAGAATCTTCATCTTTTGGTTTATGAAATGTAGCTAGATTGGTGATTCATATAGTTAATTCAATAATACATATGGCCTAGTCATCTACTTATAGTAGATAATGCATCTAGGCCCAGAATTGAAGAAAAGAAAGAAAAATCAAGTTCAATCACATATAAGAAATTGCCCAGTGCTTTCAGTGATTCAAGGCTGCTTACTGCCACCAAAGCTGAGCCATTTAACATTCATTTTTTCCTAGTGGGACTATGTGACTATGAATTATGAACATCATAATCTCAAAAGAATGATAGATATAGATGACTAAAAGGGAAATGTAGGGGGGAAAAGTAGATGTAAACAAGCTATAGCATTTTAATAATTATGAGAGACAACAGTTAATGAATGGCATGAAGGGTATCATCACATCCATGAATGCCTGGGAAAGGAGATGGGTCTGTCATGCAGAGAGGGAAAAAGCAACCCAGATGCTTCCCTTTTATACACAAAATATAAAAGAATTATAGTTTGGAGACAGAACCAAGGTGGTGGCATATAAGCAGAGACCTACTACAGCTCTCCCCACTCTGAAAACCTCTAAGTGATGACTCTAAACATGTTCTAGAGCAGCAGAGGCCACAAAAGGAGAGACTGAAGCAAATTTCCAGCCCAAGATAATCTGGAAGACATCCAGGAAATGTCTATTGTGCTGGGGTTGGTAGTGGAGTACTGTTCTGCTTGGGCAGAGCTAGAGCAGACTTTAGGGAAGCTGAATCGCTGGTGGCCATTGTGGTTTCCAGACTTCTCAATCCAAATTAGCCTAAAACAAAGACCTTGCTTCACCAAGCTATACAGATCCTTGCTCAGTACACAGCCTATGGTGTTTTGATAAATGTTCACCTTGGAACACCACCTCCAAGTACAGTAGCCCTTTATAGTTCATAATCTGCAACTACATGGTGAACAATAGATCTGTCAGCTGGTGCCTATAAAAATTTAGGCTCCTCTGTGCTGGATCTGAGACCTCTTCTTATCCTGGTATAGCCTTTCTGTGACTTAGGATGCTTTGTCTGGCATTCCTGGTCAGACACTGTTCCTAATTTCCCAGATCTCTCTGTATGTTTCCCCATGCTAATTTGGGTTATAAAAATGATTCATTATGGATTTCACAATGAATTCAGTCTGGTAGTCTTTCTAGATCTTTTTTGAAAATTGTTTTTCTTTTTACAAGGCAGGGAGACAGAGGAGCTCTCTAGCTGTAATTCTTCCTGTTATTCTCTCATCCTGACTTCTCTCCTGTGTGAGCTAGTCTTGAAGAAAACTGGGGATTCCAAGAGAGAGAAGTAAGGAGGGAGAACAGTCCAGGCATAGGGATACCCAACGTGAAGGCACAGAGACAGAAAATGAGGTGTTGTGTTTTCAGTATTAAATATTGCATGTTTTTGGAAACTAGATGGCTCAGTGGATAAAACATTGGAACTATAGTTAGGAAGACCTGATTTAAAATTTGGTCTCAAATAGTTACTAGCTGTGTGATCTTGGGCAAGTCATTTAATCTCAGTCTCAGTTTTCCCATCTGTAAAACAGTGACAATAATAGCATGGGCTTCCCAGGGTTGTTTCTAAGGATAAAATGAGTTGTAAAACTCTTTGCAAACCTTCAAGTCCTATATAATTTCTAGTTGTTGCTGTTGACAAGGGGTAACTAATAGGTCAATGTGACTGGATCACAGAGTGTGCCAACATGCATGATTTGTAAGAAGACTCGACCTTAAGCTACTTGCTGTCTTGAACTGATATTATCTTCTTTTTTTTAAAATTTCAAAACTAAGTCTAGGAATTGCTGCATGGTACAGCAAACAGAAGCGGTCCCCAAAACAAGAAAGAATGGGTTCTAGTTCTGACTTTGAAAAATATAGTTTGTGTGTTCTCTAAGCAAAAAAAAGTGTCAACAGAGATTAATTGAATGAGTATACCCATCTTCATTTGTCCTAGTATATACATTGTTGTTCGTGAGTTATTTTCAGTTTTGTCCAAGTCTTTATGACCACATCTATGGTTTTCTTGGCAAAGATACTGGAGTATTTTGCTATTTTCTTCCCCAGCTCATCTCACAAATAAGGAAACTGAGGCAAACGAGGTAAAATGACTTGTCAAGGGTCACACAGCTAGTAAGTGTCTGAGACTGGGTTTGAACTCTGGAGGATGAGTCTTAGACTTTAGGCCTGGCATATTTGCATAATAATAATGCTATTAGTTGATGTTTACCTAGTACTTAGTGGTTTTGCAAGCCACTTGATAGATACTATTTCATTCGAATTTAGTAACCAATGTGAGACTGGCACTAAACATACAATTATTATTATTGCAGATAAGGACAATGCTCTAGTGAATAGTTCCTAGTATCCAGGTAATAAGTACGAGAGGTGGGATTTGAATCCAGATATTTCTTACTTGAATCCATGGACATTATTCCAGGACGCTAGTTGCCTCTATTATTGCATTACAGCAAATCACAATGACAAAGTTCGATATTAAGTCAATCACCTATTGAAGAAGAATGGAGTTAAATTGAGCTGGAGGTAACGATATGACTAGTTATCTCTGACCTTCCCTCAATTAATAACCTTAAGAGAATCAGTATGACGATCATGGTTGTATTTATATGTTTCTTTATCTTATTGCAATGCTCCCACGTGCTTTGCTGTAGCCAGGGATTAGAATATCAATAATAATAATAGCTCTGGAGACTGTACTTGCAAAAACCTTAACTCAGCTGGATTTTAAACATCATGAGGCATGAGGAAAAAAGCAAAGAAAAGTTAGGAAAACAGGAAGCAAGAAGGAAAAGGAGAGTGGGAGAAAGGAAGGAAGGAAGGAAGGGAGGAAGGAAGGAAGGAAGGAAGGAAGGGAGGAAGGAAGGGAGGAAGGAAGGAAGGAAGGAAGGAAGGGAGGAAGGAAGGGAGGAAGGAAGGAAGGAAGGAAGGAAGGAAGGAAGGAAGGAAGGAAGGAAGGAAGGAAGGAAGGAAGGAAGGAAGGAAGGAAGGAAAGAAAAAAGGTAGGAAGGTAAACAGGTAAGATGGGAGACAGGAATAAAGGAAGAGAGGAAGGAAGAAAGGAAAAGAGGGAGGATGGGAGACATGAAAGAAGAAAAGAAGGAAGGGAGAGAGAGGGTAGGGAAGGTGAGAGGCAGGGAGGAAGACAAGCAAACAGATACAGTGCTTAGATTTGTAGGCAGCACATGTTTGCTGAACAAATGGACAGAAATCTTAGAATCAGGTTAGGTACAGCCCAACGTTTTTCTCAAAGTTCAACACAAGTCATCAGTAGGATATGGTAGCCAAAAAGAGACAATACAACTGAAACATGATTAAAACAGGCTTACCTTCAAGTATTATGGAAAGGACCGTCCTGTTGTAATCTGTCCTGGTCAGACCACTTCTGAAACATTGCTTTAATTATGAAACTACATATTAGAAAAATTGGAAAGCATCCCTGAGGAGGACAACCAGGTTGAAGTGTTTCACACTCTATGAGTATCATTTAGAGTAACTGGGGATATTTGCCCTGGATGTGAAAACTCAAGAGGTCTTCAAATACTGGAAGGGCTGCTATGTGAAGAAGAAATAGATGTGTTTTGTTTAAGTAAAAAGGGGACCACTAAGTCATGGTTGGAAGTTAGGAAGAGGATAAGTTAGGCTTGATGTATAGGGAGAGAAAAATAGTATTTCCTAATCATTAGTGCTGCCCCAAAGTGTAATGGATCCCCAAAGGATATATTTGGTTTCTCTTCATTAAAAGTCTAAAAATGCTGGCTGGAAGACCAATAGTTGGTTATTCAGACTAATTTTCAATAATGGTTAAAATATATGGTAACTAAGATTTCTTCTTATTCTGATATTGTCTGTGAATCACTTCATTATCCTCCTTGGATGTGCGTCTGACTTTCTGATCTTCAACACCATGTTCTTTGCTGGAGTGCCTTCCCCATTCCATCTTCCAATTCCTTTTTATTTGTTTTCTTCCTCAATTAGATTATAAGCTGCCTGAGAGCAGAGGGTTGTCTTTTGGCTTGCATTTCTAACCTCACTACTTTGTACAGTGATTGACACACAAGTAAGCTGGGTAAGCCCTTTTCTGGGCTGCTTATTCCACTTCGGTGTCTACCTGGCGTTCAACACTCACCTGTGGTTTTAAGAAGCAGTCACATGCACAGTAGCCTCACTCCTACAAAACCAGCTCAGCACACTAGCTAAACCAGGTTGAGGGTAACCTATAGGACTCAAACCCATCAATGAATTAGGAGGATGTCTACCCCAAGCACATGAAGTCTTCCTCCAGTGAAGTGAGCAGATGAGAGCAGCGTGTTCCAAAAACTATGAGGGAAGGCGAAGGAGCTGTGAAGTCAGACATCAAAGATGCCAAGGTCATCTAGGGCCATAACCAGTTATCCTGACTTTTGTCTTGTCGCTGGAATTTGATGACTCTGGAAGAGAGGATAAGGCTGACAACCTTGTGCAACCCTTGTTCACTTAAATCCAATTCATTTGCAAGTTGACACCACTCATGATGTCAGTAGTCCTCTTCAAAAAAACAAAGGATAAGCAACTACAACTACTTTAGATGTTATTAATTCCTTGTGGAATTTATGGAGATCAGAAGGAAATCTATCTCTTTCTGTCTCTTTCTCTCCCTCTCTCTGTCTTTCTGTCTGTATCTCTCTCTTTCTGTGTCTCTGTCTCTCTTTTGTTCTCCTACCTCTCATTTTTTCTGTCTCTTATTATTAAGTACTTACTATATACCAGACTCTGTGCATTTACATAATATTTTCTGACTCTAAAGAACTTACGTTGTAATGGGGGTGGTAAGATAGGCACGTATAGATATTCACAAGACACACTAAAATCAAATCTGACCTAATCTCAGAGGAGAAGGCATGAGGAATTGAGACAGGGGTACAAATGGTAGTCCCAGAAAAGACCTCAGGTAGAATGAGGCACTTGAATATTAAAAGAAATCAAGGAGAGGATAGATTACTGGAAATAGAGGATGGCCATTGCAAAGAGATGGTATGACGTTTGAAATGACAAAATGGCAACCATTGTGGGGTGAGGAAGAGTCAAGGCTGACACCAAGGCCATGAACTTGGGTTATTGGAAGATGGTGGTGCTATGGACGATAAATAAATAGGAGGGTTAGTGTCATGTGTGAGACAAAACAAATACACCAACATGGCTGGATAGAAAGTATGAAGAGGAGTTATGTGTAAATAAATTAGAAAAGGAGAGACCAGGATAGGAAGAACTTTGAACGCCTCAAAAGGAGGCAGGGAGTAAGTAAAAGGTAGTGATGGAATATATTATGGTATAAGAAATATCAAGGGGGAATGGATTCAGAAAAAATGGGAAGATTTATTTGAACTTATGTAAAGTGAAGTGAACAGAACCAGGAGAAAATTGCACACAAGAAACAGCAATATTGTAATAATTAACTATGCAACTTAGCTTCTCTGATCAATATAATGATTGAAGACAATTCCAAAGGACTTATGATGAAAAATTTGTCCACTCCAGAGAGAGAATTAATGAACTCTGATTGAAGTTATATTTTCTTTTGTTTTATTTTATTCCTTTTTCGCAACATGGCTAATATAGAATATGTTTTGAATGTCTTCAAATAAATAATGGAGATCATATTATTCACCTTCCCAGTAGGTGGGAAAGGGGTTGGAGAGGAGAGAATTTGGAACTAAAAAAAAAAAGAAATGATTAAAAAAAGGACAGGGAGCTACTGGAATACTGGAGTGATGTACTCAACTCTTTACTTTGGAAAATCACTGGTGACAGATAGAGAAAAGATTCTGGGCAAAGACACCCACTAGAAGGCTATTTCAATAGAACAAGGGGGAAATGAAGAGGAGGTTGAACAAAGGTGGTGGCCATCTAAGCAAAGAGAAAGGTCCAGCTGCAACAGGTGTTGTGGAATTTGAAATGACAACATTTGGGGTAAAGAGGGGTCAAGGCTGACACTAAGATTGTGAACTTAGGTATCTAAAAGGATGGTGGTGCTATAAACAATAAAAAGTAACAAAAACTTCAGAAAAATTAGTGTTTAATATATGTGTAGTAACAACATGAACTCAAATAAATAATGGTTCATAATTCTTTAGTGCTTTATAAATTCAGTGACAAGACTCAAGAAGAGACCACGCAATAGGGTTGTGTTAACTAGATATTTAAAAATATTTTTAATTACTATGGTTTCTGTCTTGTCCTTCAAATTGATGATAAGTTATGTGAGGCCTGTCTATGTCTCATATAAACTTTGCAACTATAGAGCACTTAACTTGGAGTTTGGTATGTAGTAGGTATTTAAAAAATGTTTGTTGACTAACTACTATATGAATAACTTGATGAATATCTGATCTGTTTAAAAGTCATGAATCTCTGTGTTGGTTAAAATGGAATTTGAAAAGACCAGTAATATCTTCTATTTATTTAGCACTTTAGGGTTCAACAAGATCTTTCCTGTGTTAAGACTTTATATCTATCCCTATTGAATTTTATTATATTTCATTCCTCCCAATGATACAGGCTGTCAAGGTTGTTTTGGATCCTGCCTCTACCGTCATCTCTTAACTGTCCCTCCTAACTTTGAGTCATCTGTTTATTCAATAAGTCTTCCATCTATTTTTTCATTGCAGTCGTTGGAAATTGTGTTAAGCAACACAGGGCAAATCAGAAATCCCACAGGCATATCACTAGACCTTGCCTTTTGAGTTGACATTGAGTCAATAATGAATCCAGAATCTTTCCATTCAGCCAGTTCCAAATCCATCTAATTGCATTATCATCTAAGTGTGTTTTCCACAGAGACAGCATGAGAGATTTTTGTCAAAGATTTTGCTGTAATCTTAGACTCTCTGACTTCCCTGATCTAATGACTCTGTCAAAACAAAGGAAATGAGCCTAATCTGGCACGGTTTATTCTCGATGAAGTCATGTAAGTCTCTGTGGTCACTTCTTCCTTTGTTTAGATGGTAACCGAATGTCCCCCTAACAAAACATTCTATCATACATTGTAGGTATTACTATTAGTATTTGGGTCCCATGATTTGCAGACTTCATTTTCTTCCGTTTTTTGAACGTTGAAATACCATTTGTCCTCCCCATTGCTGTGGCACATCTCTTTTCATATATAATCATTCGAAGACCACAAACAGTGAATGTTAAACAATCATGTCTGCCAGTTCTTTTAGTATGTAAGGTCATTTGGAACAGATAATTAAAGTTAATCAAGGATGACTAGGCTTTCTCTTACTATCTTCCTCCTTATCTTAGGCATCAACTCTCTACTAATGATTTCTGTTCCATTCTTGCCAGATGAAACATCATTTGATTTGGGACAGAAAACACAAGCAAATTGGGAGTTGAAAAGTCCTCCATTCTATTCTCACTTCCAGTTTCTCCACCTATTTCCAATAGTATTCTTACCTCTTCTTGTATCTTCCTCTGTTTTCCCCAACTACTGTATTAAGAATTCTTCTGATTTGCCCTGCCTTTCCTCATCAGCCTTAGCTCATTCAAGGCCTTAACACTATTAAATGTGATTCTTAAAATATGTCATACTTTTGTAGCTTCTCATTATGGTTTGCGCTTCTGTCAAGTACAAATCTAAAAAATCTAAATTGCTTGATGAGTTCTGAATGCAGTCTTATCCATTTATTTATATGACTCTCCCTTGTCATGCTCATTGGGATTCCTTCTTCTAATGACATCAGAGGCTCCTTCTTGAGTATGTTCCATCTGTTCTGTGCTCATTTTTCCTATAGAAATGTCATCCTACTTGTCCTTCTTTGGAGCAACTTTGAATACTGATATAGGGACTGGAGCTGTAATTTTACTGATAAAGAGAATTCTTTGGTGAAGAAACTCTGCTCATACAAGTTGGAACCTTTTCTGCAATCTATAGCCTTTGAGAGTTGTCTCAAGCATGGAGAGGGTAAGCAACTTGCCTAGTGCCACAGAGACAGTTTATGTAAGAGGGAGAAAATAATTTCATGTCTTCTTGCATCTGTAACTATTTCTGCCATCCAACACTGCCTCTCAACACTGCCTCTAGTTCACGGAGAGCCATAACTAGAAATTTTGACACCTGGGGGAAATTTGGTTGGGAAGAAGATATGTGGATATAAATATTTATGTGCACATAGGCTAAGCTGAAGATAGGAGAGGACTTCAAGGAACTCAGAAGGCTAGCATGTCCAAAGGGATCAGAAGTTGGGATGGAGTAGAAGCTTCTTAACCAGGTAATGAAGTTACAAGGGAAGACAAAAAGTTGCCTACAAATATATTGGTGGGAATAATAAAGATCTCCATAGGATGAGGTACATTTTCAAAGCATAAATTGCTGAATTTTGGTAGCAGATCACATTTTAACTCTAAACCAAGAAAAATAATTAAGCACTAGGAACAGGAAGATTGAAGGATCTTGAACACAGGAGCATGCTCTTCTGACTAATGTTCTTTACTTGTGACACTGTTCATCTAATTGGAGCAGCTAAGTGGTGCAGTGGATAGAGCACCAGTGCAAGAGTCAGGAGGACCTGAGTTCAAATCTCAGACACTTGACAGTCGCTAGCTGTGTGACCTTGGGCAAGTCACTTAACCCCAATTGCCTCATCCTGGGTCATCTCCAGTCATCCTGATGAATATCTGGTCACTGGATTCAGATGGTTCTGGAGGAGAAGTGAGGCTGATGATCTTCACAGCCCTCCCTTACTCAAAACAAAGTCAAGTGCAAGTCATGTCATTATTTTTCTGATGGCATGGTCTTCTTCAGCAACAAAGGACAAACCCACATCTAGCCATCTTATATACATGAGTATATGCTGGGCCAATATCCTAATTCATATGCAACAAAATCTGTTAAGCCTATACACTATACAGAACAGCTAGGTGACATAGTCAAGAGAGTGTTAGGCCTGGAGTCCAGAAAACATGATCTTCATCATTTTACAAAGTAGAATACTAAAATCTGGAGAGGAGAAGGGACTTTCCCAAGGTCATATAGGTTATAAGTGATGGAGGTAAATATAAACCCAAGTCCTTTGTTTCTAATTCCCACACTCTTATCATTATGTCATAGAAATGTGTCTTTATGTAGATTAAAATTTATTGTTAAATAAATAAATGCAGAGAAGTGAGATTGATAAAGCTAGAATTTAATAAAAACAAAGGTGAAGTCTGGAGAGTGCTGTAAAAAGTCCTGAAGGTCTATCTAAGTACACCCTGGAGCTTATATTCTACTGACACAGGTTTTGGGATACCAAGGTCAGCTCCTAAGGGCATTTAGATACAGAAAGATTGAGTGACTTGCCCAGGGTCACCCAGCTAGTGTCAGAAAGAAGATTTGAAATGAAGCTTTCCCACTTACAAGTATAGGACTCTTATCCACTGTGCCACCTTGAGGCTGGTTTCATTAAGCATTAATTAAACAGTGAATAATAATTTTAAAAGAGATCACAACAAATGACCTCCCATATAATTTTCTTCTTTTTTTTCCCCACTTTTCTTTCAGTTTGGGTGAATCTTGGAGGAAAGAGTTAAGTTTTCATTGTCTTGTCAAAGTGTAAAACATGGTCTTTTTAATTACTGAAAGTCTCATTGATTTTTCAATAGAAGCAAAGAAAATGTCAATATCTCAAGGAAAATCTCAATACTTGAAAAAAATCATACTTCTTCTTAGAGAGATGGTGATTACTTCCAGTGCTTTCACTGTGGTGATCTCGTTCCAACAAATCCCAGTGTATTCCTTTTCAGAAGTTTCTGCTTAATTCTAATGAGTTTGGCAAGCAGAACTCTCCACCTGAGTGGGCAAGCTTCTTCCTTGAGTAGAGGAGCTTAAGCAAATCCCACTCTTCATTTATGAGTTCATCTTAGTTCCCTCACTTACTTAATGCAGACTGGAAATTGGAATAGGATGCCTGAGAAAGGTATTATCCATGTTTTCTTTACACTAGTTAGAGTAATTCGAACTGATGTATTTGACTAGACATGTCTTACTGCTGCTGCTGTAGCTCAAATCTTCATTACCTATCCCTCTACAATATCAGAAGGACCTCTTAACTGATCTGCTTGCCTCCAAGATCTCCAATTTCTGGTCCATTTTGGATGATTGATTTTCCTAAGACCTAGCTCTGACAAAACATAGTTTTATCTTCCCTCTTGGGGAGAAAAAAGCAAAAACTTTCAGTGCTTCTATTGTTTACCAAACACAATCCTATTCCTAAATGTCTTAGGTTCCCTAGAGGCTACCCATGTTTCCTTTTACATTTACCCAGAGCCTAGCATAGGATATTTCATATAACAAGAGTTTATCTATATCTATATACATATATACATGTATGTATGTATGTATATATGTGTGTATATGCGGTTAGGTGGTTCAGTGGATAAAAAGTTGGATCTGGAGTCAGGAAGATTCATCTCCCTAAGTTCATTTCTGTTCTCTAATACATAGTAGCTGTGTGACCCAAAGCAATGCGCTCAACCCCATTTACCTCAGTTTTCTCATCCGTAAAATGAACTGGAGAAGGAAATGGCAAACCGCTCCAGTATCTTTGCCAAGGAAACCCCAAAAAGGGTCACAGATATTCAGACATGACTGAAATGACAGAACAGCAGCAATATTCTATTACATATAAGATGAAGTTTTGATTCTATCTCCATAATATTTCTTTCATCTGACACCTTTTCTCTAGGCCCACTGCTCAGGTCCTGGTACATATCCTTATAATAAGTTCTCCATGCAATTTCATAGACTTGTAACAGGTTTTCCTGCTTCCTTTCTTTTCTTCCTTTGATACTCCTTTATAGAGTTGTTGGAATTGATTGCCCTTCATTTTAGAAGACCATGACATCAGAGATCTCTCCATTAGACATGGAGAGAAATGATGCCATGACTTGCACTTGACTTTGTTTTGAGTGAGGGAGGGCTGTTGCAAGGTCAACAGCCTCACTTTCTCCTCCTGAGCCATCTGGATGCAATGACAAAGGAGTATATGCATAGTTATGTAGGTCCTCAATTTAAAAATCCTCCCTGGATCTTTAATGACTGCTGAGAAAAATTCTAGCCCTCAAGATTCCCTTCCCAAATTGTCACTACACTACCTTTGCAGACTTGTGTCATGCTATTCCATTAGATTGTAAGTTATTTAAGAGAAGAGACTGCCTTTTGCCTTTCTTTGTATTCCTAGTGCTTAACCCAGTAGCTGACCCAGAGTAGGTACTTACTAAATGTTTCTTGGTTGAATGGCTATTCCCTTAAATGTTCCATATACTTCAGAAAGCTGGACTAACCTGTCTCCCAAATACAACCCTTTGATTACCTGCTTCTCTGTGCCCCTTTTTCTTTAAGTAATCTTGTTCACCAAGAAGCCAGTAACAAATGGAGAAACAAATAGTGGCAGAACTATAATTTAGTGAATTAAATCTGTAGACCTTGTCCTTCCTATGACTAGAGAAATCATTGTTGTAAAGAAATATGTATGTCAAAGAGGGATGAGGAATACAGTGATGAGGAGAAGCAAAACTGTGAACCTTGTCCTCACTTGTACTACAGAGATTGGCTCATCAGGGGACCGTGTATACCAAAGAACAACTCTGACCTTTTCTTTCACTGGTACTATGAATCACGTGAACTCTGTAGTTCTAAGAAAGATGGCATACACCAGAGAGAGTTGTTTGATGGCAGAAAGGAGAACATAGTTTTCAAATAGTAGGGATATCACTTGTGTGTTAACTCTTCTTGTGTGAACAGACTAAATAAACTTGCTTATCTTTAATATCTTATTACTAGCCTTATTGAAGACTTCTTTGAAGACAGTGAAATTAGCCAAGCCTAATATTTCCAAGGTTTTCCCAGGAAGAGAGAAGAATCAGACTGATTTTGCAGGAGATACAAACTTGTATCTCTAAAATTCTAAAATTTTTAAGCTGTATCAGTAGAAAAAAATCTGTGGGATACCCAGATAGATATTGTATTTCCTGTATTAGGGAATAAACCAAGCAAAGTATGTGTGTGAGACTCTTGGAAATTTATCAGGGCAGAAAAGGGTGCATAGCAATTCATCTGACAAAGAACAGAGAGGAACATGTTCCACACACAGAGGACAGCCTGAGTAAAAGCATGGATATATTGTTCCATTGTGCAGAGAACAGTGAGTAAATATGGTTTGGTTAAAATATAGAGTATATAGGTGGGATTGATAAGAGATAAGTTTAGAAATGTAAGGTGTTGCCAAGTTATAGAAGACCTTGACTGTTAGGCACTGCAGACCTACAGACTGGGAGCATGTTGGCTGCCATAGGAGTTCCCAAAATGGCATATGTATATAACTGGAATAAAGGATGTCATGGGAAAATAAAATCAGTACAAGAGGAAGATAAATAATATAGCAAGAGTGAGGGGTAATAGTTGGTTAGTTCATGTGTTGTTCTGGTACCATACAACAGTCAACAAGTGAACAATAATTTATAAAGTACTTACTTTGGATCAGACCCTATACTAAGGACTCTGAATCTAAATACAAACAATATAACGGTATGAAGCAGAGGCAGAGTATAAATTTAAGGGAGTCATCCCTCCTATTCCAATAGTCTGTCCACAGTACCATACTGTTTCAACAAGAATTTGTTATTTCAGATTAACATTTATTTTTCAGGGATGATTCCTAGAATGGTGAGTCAGATGGATACTATAAAAACAGTTTGTCTAGATTTTAGCAAAACATTTCATAAAGTCTTTAAGCATTTCTAAGTGGGAAAGATAAGATTGGTAGAATTAGTGCTTTTTGAGTGGTCAGGCATGAAAATAGTCTTTACTGGTGCCATCATCTTAGAAAAAAGACATGTAATAGAGTGATGCAGAGATTTCACTTTTGCCTGTTCTATCAAAAATTTATTTAATTACTTGGATAAAGTAATAGATGTGCTTTGTTCAGATGACACAATGCTAGGGGAATAGTCAACACCTTGAGTTACTAAGTCAGAATTCAAAGAATATCAGAATAGCCTAGAATGTTGAACCAAATCTACTCACAAAATTTGATAAGGGAAAAATATAAAGTTTTACACTTGGGTTTAAAGAATCACTTTCACAAGTACAGTATGTCTATGGTGAAGTTAGCACTGGGTCTGACAAAAATCTATAGTTTTTAATGTTAGCTCATTTTGAGTCAACACTCTGATATTATAGTCAAAAAGATTACTTTAAGAGAGATACAATGTATGGAGTATGGGAAGTAAGAGTTTTACTCTACCCTGCCTTGGTTAGATCACATGTGGACTCATGTTTATTTCTGAATGATACATACATACACAAACACTCATAGTGAGATAGACACACACATATACACATACACACAACAAACATGCATAACAATCTGATATGGTAGGAAGGCTGCTTTAAGAGAGATGCAATAAGTATAGAATGTGTGAAATGATAGTTCTCTATCATGCACTGCTTAAATCACATGTTTATGTGGGTATATATGTGTATACATATTCACATTCATACACAAATATACATATGTGTGTATGTATGTGTGGCATGACAGAGTTCCAAGGGGTGCCAACAAAATGATGGGTGAAGTGTCTGTATCAGCAAGGACCTCAGCATACACAGGAGAGACTGCTGTACAGTTTCCTAGATCTGCATTTCTAAAAGGAAAACACATTTTGAGGGGTCAGTGATCACTTTAATCAAGCACATATATCATTCACTTAGTTCAGGGGAAAAAGTCAGCACTGTGAACTTCAGAGAAAATACAAACAAAGAAATAAAGATCAACAGACAGGGCTTCCAACTATCTAACCATCAGCAATATATATATATATATATATATATATATATATATATATATATATATATATATATATATATATATAGTTACCTGAGAGAAAATCACCAACATCTGGATTTTCAAAACCAGAGGGCTTCTTAGTAGCTGCCCAGAGTCTCAGGAGACCAAACAAACATTTCCAATGAGTAAGCCCCAAAGTAAAAACTCACCTATACCCTTTCAGAGACAGAAGACATCAAAACCCTTGAGAACCAGTGGCTCATTAGAAATTAACAAAACATGTGAGACTTACTACAAAGCAAATCTCTCCTAATCAAGTTTACCTTAATGGGAAAGCCCATTAATGGGTAGGGAAGATCTTTAACTCTCTAATTAACATTACAGTATCTTTCAATATGACCACTGGTTGAAAGAATTAGGGATGTTTAGCCTAATATTAGTAACTACTATTTATGTAGTGCTTATTATGTGCCAGACACTGCACTAAACATTTTATAAATACTATATTATTTTATCCTCACAACTCAGAGAGATAGGTGCTATTTTTGTTCCCATTTTTCAGATGAGGAAACTTACAAGGAGAGGTTAAGTGATTTTCCCAGACTCATATATCTAGTTCCAATACTTTAAGTCTTTATGACTCCAGGCCTAGAGTCAGAGGGTAATCTATGCTTTGCACAACCTAGCTGAGATGACTTAATGACTGTGTTGAAGCATCTGAAGATCTGTCATTTTATTGATTGCATTTGTTCTTTTTGACCTTGGAGGGAAGAACTATAAGAAATGAGTCAGAGTTTCAGAAAGACATCTTTTGGTTCTGTGTTAGGAGAATTTTTCTACATATTTGACCCATTCTAAAGTGAAATGGGTTGCTTGGGTTTCCCTTCACTAGTTGTCTTTAAATAAAAGTTGAATTATCATTTGCTGTTCTTGTTATGGAGTAAATACCTATTTGGACATGAGTTAAACTAGATGCCCTAAGGGGCCTTTGAATCTATGAAAAGCAAGATGAAATTTACAAAGTTTAACTTCACACCAGGTGATCAGTCAAGGTTGCTTTGTTTGCTGTATGAAATGGACTTTTCCAAATAGTAAAGTACCATACAAATGTGGGTCTTTATTATATTTAGTTTCATCTTACTGCATCTCCTAAGTGAGCATAATCTTAGATTTTATACAGGCAACCTTGAATCTTATGCCCTTACATACATCATGACTGTATAGTGAGGGGCCATGAGAAGTAGAGTAGGGAGCTGGGAGAGGGAGAGCCAAGGAGCTTTAGAGTGTAATCACACAAGGCAATCTTTCCATTAGTTTGTTCTGCTTTAAAATGTCTTACTTCTAGGAGAATTTTTATCTGTGCATGACACTTGCTGTTCCATGCCCATTAAATTAGTGAAGGTGAGAAGCCTCATTTTCTGGGAGCTCAATCATGAGACTATAATAAGAGCAATATTAGAATAATGTTCATCACTTAAAGTACTGTTTTTCCATTTACAATTACTTTATCTAATGAATCCAATGATCCATTTGTGAAATTGGTAAGTAGTTCAACCTCATATAGTGGACAGTAGGGAAACTGGAGTCAAGGAGGTGTGTTCAATTACACTTTTCAATGTGTCCTAGTCATATGACAATGAACAAGTCCTTTCAGCTGTCTGAGACGGTTTTCTCCTTTATATAAGAGATAATAATATTCACATCATCTACCTTACAGGATTATTTTGTTTCCTGGGTTTAACTGATATCCTAGCCTGCAAGAAAGTCAGAGTTAGTGCCTTAGGAAGAGAAATGAAAATTTGGAAGATTCAGCCCTCTGAATTCATGAAATGGAACCAAAAATGTCAATTATAGGGAATCATTTTTGTTATGCCTTCCTGAGTGTATGTGTGTGTACATATGTATGTTTGTGTGTGTGTGTGTGTGTGTTTTGTTTGTTTATTTTCAGAGATGGAAGGGGAGTAGAGGAAAAAAAATGAGAAAAACTTTTCTTGCATAGATTCCCTCAGCCATATAGTGGGGGCTTCCATTTATTGTTTATAAAAGTCACACAAACTCTAGGTACGAAAACTATGCCTAGAACCAAGGCCTCCTAATTCCAAAACCATGGCTCTCCAAAATCATAGGTCAATTGACATTCCTTGGAAAACAATTGCTATGCCTAGACAGAGCCTGATATAAATTCAAGCAACCTAGAAAGGCAAGATATAATGTATTCCAACAGACAAAACTCCATTCATTAATTCATTCAATAGTATTTATTTAATTCCTGCTATTTACAAATACTGAAGCTAAAGTTTAAATACTTTGGCCACATAAGAAGAACAGGATTCATTGGGAAAGACCCTGATGTTGAGATAGAATGAAGGCAAAAGAAAAATGGGATAAGAGAGAATGAGATGAATAGATAGTTAGGGAAGGAATAAATATGAGCTTGGACAGACTTCAGGAGATAGTGGAGCATTGAAGGGTCTGGCATGCTATGGTTGATGGGATCATGAAGAGTCAGCCATGACTGAATGATCGAACAACAAAATGTAAACTAATAGTTATGTGACTCAGTAAATTATTTAACCTCTTTTGGAGAATATTCATCTTTTACTTATCTCTTTAGAATTTTTTAAGTACACCATATTATCTTATGCAAAAAAGTGTTAATTTTGTTTGTTTTACTCCCTCAATTTATTTTTTATCATCTTACTAGTATAGCAAGAATTGCTAGTTCTAAGTAAAATAGAAATGGTGACAATGAACTTCCTTTATTCCTCTCCTGAATTTGCTAGAATGGATTCTAGTATAACTCTGTTACAAATAATGGTAGCCCTTGGTTTTAGATATATGGCATTGATGATTTTCAGTAAAAGTATATTTATTCCTGTGTTCTGGTATTTTTTAACAGAAATGGGTGTTATGTTGAAAGCTTTTTTCTACATATATTGATATAATGATATGATTTTTGCTTATTTTATCATTAATATGTTTAATTAAATTTATAGTTTTCCAAAAAAGTAAACCAGCCCTACATTCCTGGTACATACTGTAGCTGGTTATAGTATGTAATTTTTTGGGAGTGTATAGTGCATTCAGAGAGGACTAGTACTTTTGATGGGATGGCTGCCAAGCCCTGTTCAGGCCTATTTTCCACCTTTGGGGTCCACCTGTTCCACCCAACTCTCACTGTGGTTCCAAGAAGCTCCAGCATGTGCAGTGGCCACACTCCAGTAAACCATTTCAGCAGACAGGCCAAAACTGGTTGAGAGTAACCAAGGTAACCATCAAATTCATTAGGGATTTAGGGGGGTTGTCTACCCCAAGCATGTGAATACTTCTTCTGGTGGAATCAGTGGAGGAGAACAATTTGTTCCAATGGTCATGCAGGCAGCTGAAGCAGGCAATGTGGAGCACTTAGAACTTGGTTAGACACTGAAGACTCCAAAGTCAACCATGCCTCCTGAGCTATCACCAGTCGTCTTGATTCTGTCCTGCCACTGGACTATGATGATCCTGGAGGAGAGAATGAGGCTGACAACTTCGTGCAATTCTGCCTCACTTAAATCCAATTTGAGCATGAATCAAAAGATATCACCATACTCATTTTACTATTATATTTCAAAGTCCTGTGGAGGCAGGCAAGTGATGAAGCAGCAGGTGTGGATACACTGAGAGCTGTAGTCACAGTCTTGCACACAGGCAGCCCAGACCATGGGGTCGTTTCTCATTTCAAGCAGCAATGGGACTCGGCAGGCCCCTGGGTGTCTGAGCAACCTTTTAAGGATTGCACTGCTCTCCTCCTAGTGTGAGGAAGGGGGCTAGAAAAGGTTCTCTAAAAATTGTCTGCTTACCTAACCTTGGTCTGATTACTGTGACAGGTGAGGAATTATACTATGTGGTCAAAACACAAAAAATGTACAAAATATTTAAAAAATGTACAAAATGTACCAAAATAAAAAACTCACCATCAGCACATGGAACATGTGCACATTTATAGACAATGCAAAATCCAGTAGATCTGAAAGAAGAACTGCTCTTGTGGCAAGAACTCAACAGGTATTGCATCCAAATAGGAGCCCTGTGTGAAACAAGGTTGGCAAATGAAGGCCAGCTTACTGAAGTCAGAGCTGGATACACATTTTTCTGGAGTGATCCCAGTGAAAGGGAATGCTGGGAAGCAATCAAAACTAATCTAGTCAGCAAGCTGGTATGCCTGCCAAAGGGAGTGAATGACAGGCTCATGACATGACTACCACTTGCAGGAAAATGCCATGCCACAATCATTAATGCCTATGCTCCCACCATGATGAATGCTGATGAGGTCTAAGAAAAATTTTAGACCTGGAGACTATTATAATCTATGTGCCAAAAGAGGATAAGCTTATAATTCTGGGTGACCTTAATGCTGGAGTAGGCTCAGACTACCAGACTTAACAGGGAGTCCTAGGGAGGAGTGGAGTTGGAAACAGCAACAGCAATGGTCATTTACTACTGAAGACTTGTTCATGGCATGAACTTCTCATCACCAACACTGTTTTCTGTTTAACAAAATGCGCTGAAACTTCATGGATGCATCCTCCCAGCAAACATTGGCATCTAATAGATTAAATGATTATAAGGAGAAGAGACGGACAAGACATGAGAGTGAAGAATGCAATGTGTGGTGCAGAGTGCTGGACTGATCATAGACTTGTCCTTTCCAAGCTAAATATTTGCATTCATTGAAATTCATTCATTCATCCCCACGGAAAAATGACAAACATAAAAATTAAATAGATTAGAGTTCTTCTCTGAGTGTGAATAGTTTGTTGCTAACTTGGAGGAAAACTTGAGACAATACACAGTTGGCAACAGTGGAGCAGAAAAGGAGTGGGCAGCTTTCAGAGTTTTTGTGTATAGCACTGAATTTGCTCATCTGGGTCAGAACACTCACAAACACCCAGACAAATGTGATGAAAGTGATGGGGAAATTCAGAAGCTGCAAAATGAAAAATGAGAACTCCACAGGATTTGCCAGCAAGTTCATCCATCTCTAAGAAGGCAGCATTTAATTTCATCAAAAGTAAAGTACAAGTAAAGCTTAGAGAGATGCAGGATTCCTGGATCAGTAAGAAGGCAGATGAAATTCAGTTTTATGCTGATAGTAACAATCCAAAGCACTTTTATGACTCCCTGAAATCTATTTATGCACCAAAAACCTATGGTGCATCACAACTACTCAGTGCTGATGGAACCACATTGATTAGTGATAAGGACATAATCCTAGAGAGATGGGCTGAACACTTCCATAGTGCCCTCAACAGATCATCATCAATCAATGCTGAGGTCATTGACCTTTTACCTCAGACTGAAGTCAATCCCTCTTTAGCTGATCTTCCAACTAAAGCAGAGGTCTTGAGTGTCATTGGGCTCCTTTCATGTGGCAAAGTACCTGGTGCTCATTCTATTCCAGCTGAGATTTACAAGGTAGTGGGACCATTGCACATACAAAAACTGACTGAAAATTTCCAGGTTACATGACAAGAGGGGGTTATCCCCCAGGAGTTCAAGGATGCCTCCACTGTCCATCTCTATAAAGGTAAAGGAAGTAGATCATCTTGCAGCAATCACAGGGGTGTCTCTCTCTTAGTCATTGGTGGCAAGATTCTTGCTAGAGTCTTCCTTTACCTGGAAGATGGCCATCTACCTGAGAGCCAATGTGGCTTTAGAAAGGGCCAAGGAACAGTTGATATGGTGTTTGATGCCCTACAACTCCAGGAGAAATACCAGGAGCAGAAGTCTGTACACAATGTTTGTAGATCTGACCAAGGCCTTTGACACTATTAATCATGAGGGTTTATGAAAAATTATGTCAAAATTTGGTCACCCAGAGAAATTCATCAATATTGTATGTCAATTTCATGATGGCACACTTGCCCGGGTTCTGGATAGTGCACAATGCTCTCATGCCTTCCCAGGCATCAGTGGAATGTAATAGGGCTGCATGCTTGCTCTCACGCTTTTTAACATGATGTTTTCAGCCATGTTGTCAAATGCTTTCAATGAGTATGAACATGGCATCAAGGTCAGCTATCTTACTGATGGTAAATTCTTCAATTTTAAAAGACTACAAGCCAAGACTAAAATGGGGGGAGTGTTGGTGTATAATTTTCTGTTTGCAGATGATTGTGCACTCAATACAACCTCTGAAGCTGAGATGCAACAAAGTATGAATCAATTCTATGCTCCTTGTGCTGATTTTGGCCTAATAATTAACACCAAGAAAACACAGGTGCTCCACCTGCCACTACTACATCATATAAATGTGGAACTATTGGTTACAGCAAATAGAGAAGTTTTGAATGCTGTGGATAAAGTCACTCACCTTGATAGTGTGCTTTCCAGGAATGTACACGTTGACAATGAGGTTGACACATGCATTGCCAGAGCTAACTCAGTGTGGGGGCGGCTCCAAAGAAAACCATGGGAGAGATGAGGCATTCAATTGACTACAAACTGAAGGTCTACAGAGCCGTTGTGCTGATCTCATTGTTGCGTGACTGAGAAGCATGGACAGTCTGCCAGCACCATGCCAGGAAACTGAATTGCTTCTATTTGAATTGTCTTAGATTCTAAATATCACCTGGCAGGATAAGGTACCAGACAATGAAGTCCTTACTTGAACTAAACTGCCAAGCATTCAAACTATACTTCAGAGACCACAGTTCTGATGGGCTGGACACATGGTTTGAATGCAAAATGTATGCTTGCCAAAAAAAGACTGCTTTATGGAGAACTCATATGGGGCAGGTGATCACATGGTGGTCAGATGAAATGATATAAGTTCACTCTCAAGGTCTCTCTCAAGAACCTGGGATTTGATTTTAAAACATGGGAGACACTGGCACAGGACTTCTCAGCATGGCATACCCACATCAGAAAGGATTCTGTGCTCTATGAGCAAAGCAGAATTGAAACAGCACGTTGGAAACATAGGAAGCGCAAATTTGGAGTGTCGGTCTCAAATGTTCACACGGACGATTTGTGCCCAATCTATGGTAGAGCATTCCGGGTTCATGTTGATATGATCAGCCACAGTTAGACACATTGAAATTTAACTTTATCATGGTGATGTCATTTTGGTCCTCTTTGAGAGCAAAGGACAACAACCAATCAATCTACCATATCATTTTTTTCTAATATGTCTTTTTAACCTCTTTGCTAATGCTTTAATATTTTTGCATCTATGTTCATTAAGGACACTGGCTTAGAGGTTTTTTTTAAATTTTTATTCTCCCTGGTTTATGCATGCCATAGAAAGTAGGATCCCTTCTTTTGCTATTTTTGCAAATAATTTATATAACATTAGAATTATTCCTTGAGTGTTTGATAGAATTCACCTATGAATCTGTTTGGTCCTGGAGCATTTTTCCTTTGGAAATTAATTTATAACGTTCAGTTTCTTCTTCTGAAATTGAATTGTTTAAATTACATATTTATTGTTATTGGGAATATTTTATATTTTCACAAATATTTGCTTATTTAACTTAAGTTGTCATTTTATTGGCATATAATGGAGTAAAATAGTTTCTAATTCTATCTTTTCTTCTTTTATTGTGAATTATTTTTTCATTTATAATACTGTCAATTTGTTTCTTCCTTTTCTTTTTAAATCAAATTAGCTAAAGTCTTATCTACTTAAAAAAAGCTTCTAGTTTTGTTAATTCAGTGGAATTTTGTTGTACGCTGTTAGTTTTCTCTGTTATTAAGATATTTCCTTTGCTGTTTAATTGTTTTTCTCTTTAAGCAGTTGGTTTTGTGGTATTTTTAGTTGCATTCTCAATTCGTTGATTTGTTCTTTCTCTTTATTGTTAATGAAAGTGTCTAGAAATATAATTCTCCCCTAAGGCCTGTTTTGGCTGAATCCCAAAAATTTTGAAAGGTTGTGCTATGGTTGTCATTATCTTTAGTGAAATTATCTGTTGTTGCTATGACTTATTCTTTGACTCAACAGTTCTTTAGGATTAAGTTCTTTATTCTCCAGTTGATTTTTAATGCCTTTAATGACTCACTATTTGATAAAAACTGCTAGCAAAATTGGATAACAGCATGAAAGAAATTAGATTCTAAATCTCACATCCACAATCCAATATCTCACACCTTATACCAAGAAAAGTTTCAAATGGGCATGTGATCTAAATGCAAAAAGTTGAATTATAAACACATTAGAGAAACTCAGAATAATTACAAATCAAAACTATAAGTAAGTGAAAAAGTTTATGACCAAATTATAAACAATATAAAAGATGATAAAATCAATAAATTGATTAGATAAAATTTGAAATTTTTGTCCTCAAAATCTTGTTAAGCCATGATTAAAAGCAAAGCATTAAACAAGAAAAATTTCTTTCATCAAATTTCTCTGATAAAACTCTCATCTCCAAAATACAAAAGGAATTGATTCAAATTTATATGAAAAAAGATCCACTCCCCACTTGAGAAATGATCTAAGGTCTATTCTCAAAGAAAGATTCTCAGACTATAGCCATGAGAAGAAATGCTCCAAGTCATTACTAAATACAAATTAAAGCAATTCTTAGATTTCACTTCTCTCCAATCAGAGTGACAAGAAGTATAAAAAAAAGCCATGAAAAATGCGGTAGCACTTGTAGGAAAACAGGTACATAGATGTCCTTACTCTTACTGGCCCTGTGAATGGGTACAATCATTCTGGAAAACAACTTGAAATTAAACACAAAAGGTTACTAAACACTGTATGTACTTTTGACCCAGATTTACCACTTTTAGGCCTATAAATAAAAGAGGTCAAAGAAGGTGGGAAAGTCCTTTAAGTCCCAAAATTTTTATAGCAATTTTTTGTGGTAGCATATATTTGAAAAATAAAGTGATTTTATTATTAAGGATTTTATTATAAAAGGATCTTCCAGTTAAGGAATGGTTGACTAAGTTATGGTATGTGAATGGGATGGAATACTATTGTAGCATAAGAAATGAGAAGATAGATAATTTCAGAAAGATATAAGAAAGACTTATATGAACTGATGTAGAGGGAAGCAAGGAGAAACAGTACAATGTGCACCAAAACATCAAAATTCTAAAAATGAAGAATTTTTTTATGTATTTATAATTCTATTCAAGTAGCTAGATGTTGCAGTGGGCAGTGTTCTAGGCCTTAAGTTCAAGCTTGACTTCAGATACTTCCTAGTTGTGTGACCTCGAGCAAGTCACTTAACTCCTATTTCCCTCAGTTCTTCATCTGTAAAATGAGCTGGACAAGAAAACGGCAAACCATTCCAGTATTTTTACAAGAAAATTCCAAAAGGGATCAGGAAGAACCAGATAAGACTGAAAGTATTGAAAAATATGTGTATTATGTATGTGTAGATATACCAAGCAACAGCTACTCAACAGTAACGACAAAGTAATTCAATTCAGTTAACGTTTGTTAAGTGATTACTATGTGCTAGGCACTGTCCTAAGTACTAGGGATGTAAATGAGATGGTCCCTGCCATCAAGGAGCTTACAGTGTAATGGAGGAAGACAATATACAAAAGGGAGCTGAAAAGTGGAGGTACTGGATCAAGGATATTATGTTCCAAGAGTCGAAGCTAAGCAGAGGTGGTAATGGAAAATTGAGGAAGGATGTAAATCTTCTATAAGGGAAGAGTTTAATGCTCTGCCTTTCAATCAGAGGGAAGAGACAATTGAGGGTAAGTTGAGAAGGTGCTGAGCATCAAAATCTGAATCATTTATATAACATCAACAACACTGCAAAAACAAACAATTTTCTAAGCTGCAAGAACTATAATCTGTACAAAGACCATTAGTGATTTCTAAGGATTGATGAAGAAACATATTATCATATTATTAACATATTAACATATTATCAATTACAGGTTATGGAGAGTTATTTCCATTACATGTTTCCTTCTCGTGCCCCAATCCTTCACTCTCTCCTTTCCTCACTCCCCCAGATTGTGCTGTGGAAGAAGAAGCTTCGTATCTCTGTGGATGGTGCTTACTGTGACCTTGACCAATCTGGGAAAAAAAATTAGCAAACTGCAAATGAGGTGGATGTCGGAAAGTGTGGAAGTTTTATGGCATATTTCACATATGTTTTGACCTAAACTATCCAGATAATTATTATAAATTTCTACTTTCCTTCATTTGTGATGATGTAGCATAACCTTCCTTTATTATCTTGTAGAATAATTCCAGAATATTAATCCATATTTGTGTAGTGAGATACTAAGGCATTTATCTCAATTCCCACTAATAGTAGTGGCATCCAGAAAGTGGCTACACCCTATCTTCAGGATTTTAGGAGTACCCCCGAAGGTGGCTTTCTTTAATGTTATCAGCTCAAACCTCCATTCCAGTGTGTTCTCCCCATCCCCACTGATAACCTTCAGTTCTAATTAAGATAAATTAGCCTTTAAAAAGGAATATTTATATATATATGTACATATGCATTATATTTTATATTATATTTATATGTATATATTATATATTTATGTATTATATATTTATGTATATATGTAAATTCACACACACTATACATACATACATATATATTAGATATATATAGTGTGTGTGTGTTTTGTGTTTATGTGTGTGTACAGGTATAGCAAGAACAGAACTGCAAATATTATTCCCTCCCCCAGTACCAGGGCCATACTCTACTTCAGAACCTGGGAAATATAAACTCAGATTTAAAGCACTGCCTTTCTGGAAGCAGGGATCTCTAGCCTCTCCCACATGGTGATTACATCAGCCAATTATGCTGTGCCTGCTCCCAAATAGTTACAATACCTAACATAATGGAGGTCCTAGCAATGCTATTGTTCTCATTTCATAGATTGCAATTTTACCCATCCTCCTTATTTTATAGATGAAGAAAATGAGTCCCACAAGGGTGAAATGCTTTATTTGGACTGCACAGAAAGTCATAAAGTCAGTATTTGAACCCAGGTTTCTAATTCTGAATCTAATATTCTTTCTACTTTCACTAACACTCTCCCTGATCCAAAGAACTGGTTGCTTCATTAAGCAATGATCCTGCCATCCCAGGAGTTCCTGCAACAAACGTTGAACGGCCATTCATATGAAATGCTATAGAGAAGATATCTTCTTAACTAGGTTGGGTAGGACCACATGAGATTCTGTGAAAATATCTTTACAGCTCCCATTCTCCAACCTACTCTTCCTACTGTTAAGGTTTCTGTATCCTCCAAACCTGGTCAGTCCAGACCAAGCCAGGCAGATAGATGATTCCGGGGATAGAGTTCTGGGCTTAGAGACTGGAAGACGTGACTTAAAATGTGGCCTTAGATACTTACCTAGTTGTGTGAGCCTGAGCAAAGCACATAATCTCTGTTTGCCTCAGTTTTCTCAATTATAAAGTAAACATAAAGGTCTTGTTCAGTCCCTTCAGTTGTACCTGACTCTTCTGACATCATTTGGAGTTTTCTTGGCAAAGGTCCTGATGTGCCTTGCCATTTTCTTCTCCAGTTCATTTTATTTATTTGTGTGTGTATGTGTGTGTGTGTGTGCGCGCGCGTGAGATTTCTTTTTTTTTACATTCTAATTTATTTATTTTAGTCAACATTCATTTTCACAAGATTTTGATTTCCAAATTTTCTCCCCGTCTCTCCCCTACCCCCACCCGAAAATGGCTTCCACTCTTATTATCCTTTCCCCCAGTTCTGTCCTCCCCCTATCACTGTAACCCTTCTCTTATCCCCCTTCCGCTTACTTTCTCGTAGGGCAAGATATACCCCATTGCCTGTATGTCTTATTTCACAGTTGCATGTAAAAACAATTTTTAACATTTGTTTTTAAAACTTTAGGTTTCAAATTTTCCCTCTTCTTCCCTCCCCACCCACCCTCACTGAGAAGTCAAGCAATTCAGTATAGGTTATACATGTATAGTTGTGCAAAACACTTCCATGACAGTCATGTTGTGAAAGACTAAGTGTATTTCCCTCCATTCTATCCCCGTCTTTACTCTATCCTCTCCTTTGACCCTGTTTCTTTTCAAAAGTGCATGCTTCTGACTGTTCCCGAAACTCCCCTCCCTTCTATCATCCCTGCCTCTTATCCCCTTCCCACTGCTTTCCTGTAGGGGAAGATACCCAACTGAGTGCGTACCTTATTCCCTCCTTAAGTCAAATCTGATGAGAGTAAGGCTCACTTATTCCTTGTTACCTTCCTACTCTTCCCCTACTTGATAAAAGCTTTTTATTATCTCTTTTATGTGAGATAATTTACCCAATTCTACCCCTTCCTTTCTCCTTCTCCCAATATTTTCTTCTCACACATTAATTTGATTTTTAAAGATATCATTCCTTCATATTCAATTCACCCTATGCCCTCTGTCTATCTGTCTGTCTGTCTGTCTGTCTATCTATCATCTTTCCTCCAACTACCCTAATACATCTAAAAGGAGTCATGATGAATCAGACATCTACAACTAAACCAACTATGTGCCAAGCAGAGTGCTAAAATGATGGGGCTACAAACAAAGGCAAAAGACTGCCCTGTTCTCAAAGAGTACACAGTCTAATCAGTCATTTTTTTTTTCTTTTTCAAGTGGTGGGCAGAGAGAGGGAAAAGAGTCAATTAAACTCTGAATTCATTAGCATAAACTACCAGTACAGAAACTTTCCATCAAAGCATATCAGGAACATTTTTGTAATGTATAGCTTTAGAGGGTTGCCAGATGATTGAAGAGAGGAAATGACTTGCTAAAATGGTCACACAGATAATTGGTGTCAGTCAAAAGAAGGAAATCAGGACTTCCTAACTCCATGGCTCACAACCTCTACACTGTACTAGAGATTCCCAAATCTTTTGGTCTCAGAACCTTTTTATACTCTTAAAATTATTAAGAATTCCAAAGATCTTTTGTTTTTGGGAATTATATCTAATTATAACTGTTCTGATTAAATCATATTAAAATTAAAAGTAAATTTAAAATATATTCATTAATTTAAATATAATAGTAATAAACCCATTACATGCTAATATAAATACTATTTTATGAAAAATGTTTTCAAGACAAATGAAAAGAGTGACATAATTATATATTTTTTATAAATTTCTGTAAAGTCTGCTTTAATAAAAGACAATTTGATTATCATCTCTGCTACTGTATTCAATCTATTTTGACATATTGCTTTGGTTGAAATATATGAAGAAAATCTGGCCTCACACAGGTAAGTAGCTAGAAAAGAAAAGAATGTGTATAGGCAAATAATGATTTAGTATTATTATAAAAAATTGTTCTGACAGTAAGGACCCTCAGAAAGGGTTTTAGGCAGGAGTATACTGGTAAATGCTTAACCACCATAGAAAGTATGTAAGATATACTTCTAAGCTTAATCTGCAGTGTTAATATCCTTTTACTGCTTTTAAAAAAATCTAGATAAGCAACAGAAAAATACTAATTTGTATGGTATTTGAATACTAATTTGTAGCATTTGTTGATTTCCAAAGTATAAATGCTTACACTAATAATTTAATATTTGACTGGGAAAGCTTACCTCTGGTTGGGTCCCTTTGGATTTCTCAGACCACATTTTGAGAACCACTGTACCATATTATGTATAAAACATTTAGATGTATTAATAATCACATTTTATGCAGATAAAAAAAAGCTAAGGGACAGTTGCTGTCATGAATTGCATAATGTTATATAAAGTATTTATTTTAGAACTTGGATTTCAGCCTAAATCTTCTAATTCCCCAATTAGCACCCTTTCCTCTATACCATAAGCCTCATTTAGAATCCCAAGGAAACCTGACTGTGTGGTGGTATTTTATTAGTTTTGGGATGTAAGGTGTTCTAAGATCCTGGAAGGTTTCTTTTTTTCTACCTTGATAAAATGTTGTGGCAAAAGATGCCGTGGAATAGTCCAATTCAATTCAACAAATATTTATTAAACACTTGCTATATGTTGGTCTGGGATATCTAGGTGGCACAGTAGATAGAATGCTAAGGCTAGAGTCAAGAAGACTCCATCTTCTGTGTGACGCTGAGCAAGTCACTTAACTCTGTTTGCCTCAGTTCTGTTATTTGTAAAATGAACTGGAGAAGGAAATGGCAAACCATTCCAGTATTTTTGCCAAGAAAACCCCAAATCAGGTTACAAAGAGTAAGACATAATTGAGAAACAACAAACAATATGCTAGGCACTAGAGACCCAAAGATAAAAATAAAATAAAGTCCTTGGCCTCAGGGAGCTTACATTCTATAGGCATTTACAATATACATACCTAATAAATAAATACAAGAAAAATATCAAAAGGGAAAGAGCACATCAAACAACCAGTCATTCAAAAAATACTTATTAAACATCTACCAGACACTGTGCTAGATGTGGGGAATGTAAGTAAAATGAATGAAATACCTAATTCTCATAAGGAGTTTCATTCTATTGGGAATATGTCTGTATCTATCTATCTATCTATCTATCTATCTATCTATCTATCTATCTATCTATCTATCTATTTATATAAACATATATGTAACCTTGGCTCTCATCTATAAGACAGATTTAGAATTAGTGCCAGCATTTATAATAGTTCTGCATTTAAAAAGGTAATTATGCAAATAGTCATGATTTTTCCCCCAATTAGAGAGTGCAGCTTTCTAACAATGGGATGGAGGTTGGGTTCCCAGCTTTGTCCTAAGAAATGTTTTTCTCTCTCTACTATGTGGCCCATATTACTCCCTCATGTCACATCCAACAACATAAGGACAGAATTCACAGGTGTTTAGGAGAAATAATATTAAATTTGGTTAATGTATTCTTTAACAGAATACTTTAAAAAAAAAAAACATAAACATAAGTGAGGCTGGAACAGGATAGAGCCAGTCTAATCGGAATAAAACATAGAATCATACAAATGTCACACATTTTCTGACTAGATAGAATTTATCTCTCATGATATTAAAGAGGGAAATTGTAGATGTGGCAGAAAGCAGCTACTGCTGCCTCAACCACACTACTGCCATGGAATGAAAGTCACTTCTCCCTTCTTCTCTTCTCATTCCTCTAAAATGTTTCCAAACTCCTGAAAAAGATTTTCATGAACCCCTCTGCCTGCCTCATCCCCTCTGAAGCTGATCTCCCATTAGATTACATTCTTAACAAATTGGGAAGAATTACAAATCCTAGTGACCTTGGTACCCTACCAACCCCTTACCATAGATTATAAAACATTTATAAGCGAAGCATATATAGAATTGAAAAGGGCACAGAACTGAATCTGAGGAACCTAAAATGCCAGATTGCATTTGGGGAAATGGGCAGCATTTTCACACTTTCTAAGCCATTCTCTGAAGCAAATGACTATCTCTCCTCCCACCCATCAAACTCAAATATGTTCCTCATGATGACACTTCAGAAAACTAGGTCAGGAAAAGTTACTGGACCAGACCAGATACCTATGATGGCAATCAAAGCTGGAGACAATGAAATCTTTGAAACAACGAGGAAACAAGTTATCATAAGAATGAGAAATCACCAAAAGAAGTCGTACCTGTATGTGTCTGTATTTCTTGCCGCACCTCGTTCAGTGGTAGGCATATAATAAGTGACTGATGAATAAACCCTTATTGTTGACTGGTTATTTGATTTTTTTGCAGTCTACAAAGTCCTGCTTCCCTCAAACAGGTTTGGTACGATATGACTTATAAGACTAAGAGATACATTAGCCCGCAGATTTATTAGACAGGTATAATTAGGGTTCACAACAAGTTGGAGAATTCAAACCAATGTAAAATTTCTGGAGTGAGAAATCTAGACAAGTTTCTTGGCATTAAAGAAACAATTTTGAATGGGAAAAGTTTTCCTAATCTTTGAAGTTTTAAGATCAAACCAGAGGGGGAACTCATATCTGCAGAAATGATTTTTTGTTTTGTTTTGTTTTTTCTCAGAAAGCTCAAAGAGTGGGGGAGATACATATATAATAAGTAAGCCATCTCTGTGTTGAGGTTTCATCTATCTCTTTTAGTAAAAATGGGCAAATCTTCCGCAGACGTTTCTAAGAGTAATGAGGATGGAGACTGAACCTATCCATTATTTTGCTGAATTTCCATGTATGGAAGCCCCCTCTACCATGCAAATCAACATCTCTGTAAGTTGCAGTCTTAGGGAGATGCCAAAAGTACTGAGGATGGTTTTGCCAAGAGTCACACATCCCATAATTTCCAAGAGCAGGACTTGAATCCAAGTTTTCTTGACTCCAAGAATGAATGTATACCCACAATACCATGCTCTTTTTCTTCCTTGTACCAGAGTCTATACCTGGGGGAATCTAACAAGGTAAGTGAGAGGAAAGACTCTGGAGAAAGAATATTGGCATAATGGGAAGGACAGTAAACATGATGACAGATTTGAGACTAAGCCCTATCACTTATTAGCAATGCAAAATCATAGGATTTAGAACTGGAAGAGACTTTAAATGAAGAGTACTATGGTGGCAGGGATGAGGATGAGGATGACAATGATGAAAAATGAGTAAGAGTGTTGGACTTACAGTCAGAAAGACTTGAGTTCAAATCTTGTCTCAGACATTTGCTAACTATGTGGCCCTGGGTAAGTCACTTGACCCTATTTGTCTCAGTTCACTCATCTGTAAAATGAACCAGAGAAAGAAATGACAAACCAGTCCAATATCTTTGCCACAAAAATCAGACAAACAAACCCATATGGGATCATGAAGAGTCAGGAAAGACTGAAACAACTGAAAAACAAGAAACTTTTATGAAGTACCCAAATACATGAGCTATTGCTAGAATTCCTTCGGATCTCCTTGGGGACCAAAGAGCTGATGGGAACAGCCATGCTGATGTTCCAGAGGCTGCTAACCTGTCCAAAAGAAAAAAACAAATTCAATTAAACCTGGAATAAGACAAACAAGGGGGAAAATGGAACAGGCTTGTTATTCATCTAGCTCAGATCTGGGGTATGGCCAGTGAGGAAAAGAAAACAGTTATCCTGGCAATCAAATTTGAATGAGTATGGTTGGGATGAAAACCAGATCACAGATCCATGTCAGCAAAGAGTCATGAAGGGCCATTATTAAGAGAAATTGTCACGGATGAAAACAGCAGGTCATACAGCCAAGGGCCTAAATGCCAACCCAGAGTTGGTTAAGGGCAGATTGAGGATGTATAGACTGATATAACCTGTGCTCACCTCATTCTCTTGTCTCTCTGAATTATTATTTTTCCTTTTGGCCCAGAGGTCATGATGATTCATGGAGAAACAAAAATTTGAAAAGTGGTTTCTAATAGATGTGGTACACATGAGAAGCTGATTGACCTCACCTCCTCACTGGAAGTCTTACAAAACTTTAGCACACAATTGGCAGGAATCATAATTTAGAGGGAAGGAGAGTCATATGCTGGTGCACAGGGTTGGATACTTCTTCTTCCTCCCTCTACTCTTGAGATCCAGACTTGCTGATTGCCATGTCGGTGTTTGGCATGGCAGAGAGTGAGGGGTGGATTCAAGCTTACAGATCTTGATAACGTTGAATTCAAACTGTCAGGTAGCTGTTACTATCACTGCTGTGACAGCCAGAGACCCAAGCTGATAGTAGATGAGACTAGTGGAATCTAGCCTGCTGAGACATCCAAGAGCTAGAGCAGAGAGAGGGGTGAAATTGGGGAAAAGGACTAAATTTGTAAAGCACTTAGCACAATGCCTGGCATTTAGTAGGCACTATATAAATGTTTATTCTATTCCCTCCAACTCCTTCAAATCCCAAGATTGGCAGCTATCAAAAATCCAAAAAGTGGTGAACAAGGAAGGATAGGCTTCTTCTAATAGCACTCATACTCTAAAGCCAGGAGCCCAGTTCCTTATCTCCCTAGTCATTCATTTCCCACAAACTGTGGGTGCTTGTGGCTTGGTAATCCTGCAAATCGTATCTAGAGATCTGGGGGATAAGGGAAGTGAAAGGCAGATTGGGAAATTGCTTGAAGTAAATGGTTCCAAACAGAAGTACTTAACATCTTTCATTTTTGTTGTTTCATTAACTTTATGATCATAGTAACTGGACCTTTTAAATGAAGAGGTAACTTTCACAGCTGTGATGAAGGGTCCAATTCTTAACTCCACAAAGGAAACAGGTGTTCACAAAAGAAAAACAAGATTGCTCTGAAAAAAGGAAATTGAAAAGTGTACATAAGGAAAACCAGTTTAAGCTGGCTAAGAAGGGAAGTAATCAGTTGGGGGAAAATATCTTTGGATCAAAAATCTCTGATAAGGGTCTGATATCTAAGATATATGTGTTGGAGTATTATGGAGTTCCATAAAAGTGATGAAATAGATAGTTTCAAAGGAACCTGGGAAGTCCTCTGCGAGCTGATGCAAAACAAGGTGAGAAGAATTAGAGCAATTTAAATAACATTGAGAAAAACAACTTTGAATAACTTTTAGCACTCTAAACACATAATGATCAATCAGGAGTGCAAAAGAATGAAGTTAAGGCATGTCATATAGTTTCTAACAAAGGTGACAAACTTAAAATGCAGAAAGAAATACACATGTTTAGACTTACCAATGTGGGGATTTATTTTGTTGGCCTATGCAGCTATATATTTAGGGCTTTATTTTTCTTTTTTTAAAAAATGTGCAATGGAAGGTGGAAAATGGGAGGGACAGATTAATTTTTAAAAAGAAAAAATAATAAAGTATATTTATTCTATGAAAAGTCACACTTCAATATAATTTATTACTTTGCAGAGTTGTTTCAGTTAAATTAAATTTCAGACACAAGTGTTGACTCTGGAGTGAAATTACTAAATATTTCTATTTCTGTTACCATTTGTCTTACTTTGGAAGCTAATAGAATTGTGATGCTAGAAAAGACTTTTGAACAGCAAGGAGATCAGATCACTCAATACTTAAAGAAATTAATTCAGGCAATTCACTGGAAAGTCAAATCCTGAAGCTGAAGATTAAATACTTTGACCACATGATGAGAAGGTTCCCTCACTGGAAAAGACCCTGATGTTGGGAAAGATTAAAGGAAGAGGGGAGGAGGAAGCAGAAGATGAGATGGATAGAGAGTATCATGGAAACAATGAACATGAACTTGGATAATCTTTGAGACAGAGTAGAGGATAGAAGGGCCTGGCATGTCCAAGGGTCATGAAGAGTTGGACACGAGTAAACAACTGAAGACATGAAATCTTGTTGGAAGTATGGGAGGTTTTAAAACTCCTTTCCATTTTCTCTACCATTTACTGAAAATTGTAAATGGGTGATTTTATGATGTCATCGGCCACACCTAAAAAATGAACAATAGCCTACTGAAAAAAAAAAACTGATGCATACAAGGGTTTTATTAAGGGGAATATTTCATGTAGCTGTGTACTGTGGTGATAGGAAGCAAGAAAATGATTTGGAATGTGACTGGAAAATGATTAGCCTCAATATTCCTCCCATGCCCTTGACAGTTCTTTAGATCTCTAAATAAATAGTGAATTCCTCTTTCAATGAAGAACAAACAGTGTGTTTAATGGTTCTTTCTTGGCTCTTTTGTTTTAGGATGACCACTTCTTAGAATTATTTAATTCACGTAGGGCCTGATATTTACATGGATTCTATATAAATGCTTATTTCCTCCCGCTCAGCAAACATATCAGAGTCCAGCTGTCCAGCATTTCAGAACTGAGGCCAGATCTTCACAGTTACCATTTTGATCTCATAGAACACCTATTGTACATTACTCTAGATGACATATCATCATCATCATCTTGCTCTCATCTTTTGTGATAGGACTCAGAGAAATGGTCCTGAAACAAATTGCTATCCTGGTATTAAAGTTAAAAATATTACTCTAATATTATTTAATCTTTAAGCAGTTAGGAAGTTCAATAGAAAAAAATATAGAACTATCTGCTTCAGAATCTGAAGCTCCTCTTGCACAATGCTTGTATACTTTACCACACCTAGCTTTAGTTAGAACTGGCTGCTGAAATGCTTCTTCAGACTTGCTGATACGACTCAGTTGCTATTAAATCTGCCTCATCCTGGGGTTTCTACACTCCGTGCCTTATCACAGTCAAAATAGGTCTTCCTGGCTAATATCTAGGGTTTTTTTGCTACCGGTCCATGTTCATTGAACCTATGACCTATCAATGATGCAGCGCCTGCCATGGAAGAACTTTGGTGTAAACCCTATTTAAAATTCAAGCTCTTGGAGGCTCCGGGTTTTTCATCAGAATACACAGTCTACTGAACATCCAGGCTACCACCATTCCTGCTTTCCAATGGGATGGTGTGGGAGAGGATGTTCACAGAATTTTCTACCTCTGAACCCATCTGTCTATCCTGTACTTGGTTGTAAGTATCAATTAACCCTTCTGACATATCCTGGTGTTACTGTGTACTATTTACCTGAACTCTCTTCCAAATGTGTGTGACCTACCATCACTGTAGAAACAAAGGAGGGCCATTTTATCATTTGACTATGTTAATGGAGGGATCTTGATTGAGTGGAAAGTATGGGGAGGACTTATATTTGATCCTGTGTTCTCCCACCTACTTTCTGTGTGATCCTTGGTCATTCACCTAATTTTTCTGAGTTTTCAATTCAATAATGAAATGAAGAGGTTGGCTCCATTGACTTTAAGGGTCCCATTCTGCTGTTAAGGAATCACTCTATGAATATGGCTCAAAATTTTATCACCTTGTAGTCAATGATCCATTTTTAACTCGCGGTTCTTGAATAGGTTAATCCTTGGACAGCAATCCCAGTCTGGTGACCTTGGTAGACTTAGAACAAGTTCATACTACTCTGACCTATCTTTCAGAGACCCAGGATCACAGTCCTGTTGGAATAAGGTATTATACTAACATGATGTCAGTACACAAAAAGTATAAGACTTTTTTGTAGGGAGTGATGATAACTAGATAGTAGGGTATTTAGATCACTGGATCTGAAGTCAGGAATATCTGAGTTCAAATTTAACCTGACATTTACTAGCTACCTCAATTTTCTCATCTATAAAATGGAGATAATAAGAGCACCTACCTCTCAGGGTTATTGTAAGGATAAAATAAGATGATTATTTATAAAGTACTTTGCAAATCTTAAAGTGATATATAAATGATAATTATTATTATTTTCTCTTAAAAATCTCTCAATTCATGTTAGTAAGTTGCCATTTAGTTATAAAGCAAAGTCAGTAAGACTAGGCCTGGAGGAGTCAGAAATGTAAATTTCATTAAATTCCATCTTTAACCCTCTTCTGATGCTGATTTACTTTGGATAGTGTCTGTTGCAAAATTATGTCTATCCATTACATATGATCATTTTTTATGGTGGGGGGGATTTTTATTTCAGAAATTACTACCCACCCTTCATCTACTTATAGAAGTTTGCTTTAAAAATGTTATTTCTTTTAAGCTGTGAGTTATCTTAGCAACCAACCTTGAAATGCAGTTCTGGAATGTCTTATACCATAGGTATGATGCATTCTGTGACTTGGTCACACAAGGCTAAACTCAAATGAGCATTTTCTTTCTCTCTTGTCTCAAACTCTTACCTGAGCTTTTCCAATAATACCATCATGATTGAAGTGGGAAGGAGGGGAGAAAGAGTTCAACAGTACACCAATTACTTTAGCAGACATAAGAAAGAAAAAGGAGGTAAAAAGTAAAGATGCTGGATATATTTTTAGTTTGGAATATGATGAGAGTTTGCCCTTTTAGTATAGATGGATATGACACGGTGCCATCAATTCATTCATTTTTCAGTCCTGTCCAACTTTTTGTGACCATATCTAGGGTTATCTCAGAAAAGAGACAGGAGTGATTTGCCATTTCCTTTTCCAGCTCATTTTACAGATGAGGAAACTGAAGCAAACTTGGTTAAATCACTCATCCAATTACACATCTAGTAAGTGTCTGAGGCTGGATTTGAATCCAGAATGATTAGTCTTCCTATTCAGCTCTTATTATTAATATCACTGCTATTCCACTGCATTTGTAGCAGTTTGGTTATAGCATTATGGAATTGGATGAGTATTTTAGAGGTCATCTAGTACAGCCTTCTTATTTTTTTTATACCTAACCTGTGATTCCTTGGTTCAGAAAATTCCTGATAAAGTAACATCAAGACATAGATTAGCATCCTCTCTAAAATTTATACTCTTAGAAAATTGCCTGATGGAATTTAGAAGTTAAGTGACCCATCCAGGGTCACAGATCTAGAATACATCAGAGCTAGGATTTGATTTCCTGGTCTTTCTGACTCTGAGATAGTGATCAATGTGGTCAAATTCTTCAGAGAAGTCAAGAAGGTAAGACTGAGAAAATGTCAAAGACAATAATAAAGAAATCACCAGGGACTTTTTAAAAAAAGAAGTTCCAGGTGAGTGAAGAGGTCAGAAGTCACATTTCAAGAGAATAAATAAGTGAAGTGGAAGTGTAGACAATGGGCGTACTAACTTTTTAAAGGAAATGGTCTGGGATAAGGAGAATAGATATGGGATAACAGCTTGAGGGTATGGTACACTTAAAAGACAGTTGTAAGGATAGCACTGATTGGGATATGTCTGTAGGAATCAAGGAAGGAACAAATAGAGGAAAAAGTCAAAATGATACATAGAGAAGGATTAATTATAAGAACAAGCTGCTATGGAGATGGGAAAGGATGACATTAAGGACCTTAATGAGGAAAACAGTAAGCCTTTCATCAGATACAAAATCAAAGAAAAATAAAAGAATGAATGACTTCAAGAGGTTTGAGAGTGGTGAGTAGATGAAGCTAGATTGTTCATGGCAGATAACTTCAATTTTCTCAGTAAAGTATGAAGCAAAGTCCTTTGTTGAGGAGAAGTATGGAAAGACATATGTGAAAGGTTTAGCATTGCCAGTATAGAAAGGGTTTTATAGAGCATTTAGCTTAACTTCCATATTTTACATAAGGATACCGAGGCCCAAAGAGGTTAAGCAACTCACCTAAGGCCATATAGCTAATAAATGCTATATAGATTTGAAGTCAGATTCAATATCAAATTCAGCACTCTTCCATATGAAATCTCTGTTGCTTAGAAAAAATCCCTGCAAAGATTATAATAGAGAATCAACTAATGAAGACAACCTTCTGGTAGGTCAGACCCAGTTGTGATTTGATAACAAGCTTTTGATGCACCCAATGGTCAAAGATGTGTGACTTAAGCTATGTGAGGCAATAAGACAAGGGAACAAAAAAGTTTTCAAAAATATTGGGCATAATCCAACTGATGGGTTAAATTGAGAGATAAGGATTAGGAAGGGAGGAAACTGAAGTCAGAGCAGGTGTAGTGACTGGAAGAGAATCAGGGTGTGGAAAGAATGCAGGTCACAGAGTGGATAAAGATCAGGTCTAGGAGCAATAAGGTACAAATTGTCCCTTCTCTCATGCTGCTAAATACTTTGGGCCCAGGAGTCAATTTACTCCTTTCCCCTCCCTGTCACCCCCAGAATTTCCACTACTGATGTCAACCTCAACCTTTCCTTCTTTGAATTTCATTCCTTCCATCAATATTATTTTGTATGGATCCTTTTTAATTATCTTCTGGACTCCCTCCATCCTAAATTATTTCAGACCCTAGGTTCCAGTCTTTCTCTCCACCCTAACTCCTATCTCACATTTGAGAATTTAAATAAACATGAAGTCTTCCCTTCAAACATCCTGGCCTCCCAGTTCACACATAATCAGGTTCCTATAAGCTATTTCTTCATTCCACTTCAACCATTTCAAGGAGTGATCATACCATAAATCTCACCCTCATTCATAACTATATACCCCATGATTTTAAACTCTGAAATTTCTTTCTCATCATAAGCCTATGTCCATAATTCTTTCCCTTTGCCTTACCTAAACTTATTATCTAAATTCACCACATCCAATCTTTCCAGCTTTACTTGTTCTCCCAGATCAACTCCAATGCACTAACCTCATTTTTCTCTTGCCATAGTTTTGACCATGACCAGTTCATCTGGAGTTTAGATTCCAGATATTGTCCTCTACCTTCAAATCCCTTTTTTTCTAGCAGAACTCATACAGTACCAATTCTTAATCATAGGTCTCCTTTACCACCCACAGTCTCTACTTCTGTGTTACTATATTATCTATGGAAAAATAATATAATTGTGACATTTATGCATGTTACAACTTTATGTTATTTCCTGTTGCTTGTGCCCTCAATGTTGATTGGAAATCCTTCCCCAGAGTAGCTGTTTTAAATCATCTCCACTAGCTATCTATACCTTCTGCAAATTTATTTTTCCATAGATAAACTCCTTCTATCCCCACTTCTCCACGAGTAAAAGCCTCTTCACATTTCCCCCATTTGCTGGTTCATTGCTCTAGTCTTTCAGTAAAGTCTCTTTCTTGTTCTTTTCCCTCTGTGCCCTTAATCCTATCCTCTCTCTTCTATTTCAGGAACTTGCCCCAGTAATAATTCTCATCCTCCCTCATTTTCAATCTCTCTCTTTCTAATGTTCCCTTACCCAATGTCTACAAACATTCTTGTGTCTTTCAGATATGAAACTTACAGTGCTGCCATTCATTCAAATGATCATTCTATGCCCTTATTCCATTTCTGCACTAAGGTTCCTAGAAAACATCATTGCCTCCACTTTCATACCATTTGTTCTCTTCTCAAGCCCTACATTTGGGCTTCAGTCTGTACTGGTGTACTGAAATACTCCTCTATAGTCACCTATCATTTCTGAACTATTAATTCCAATGGCTTTTTTTTCCTCAAGCTTTATGTTCCTCAACCTCTCTGAAGCCTTTGACATTTGATGATCCTTTGCTTTTGGATACTTTCTTCACCACTGGCTTCCGTAATACTTCTTGTTCTCCTTCCTTCCTTCCTTCCTTCCTTCCTTCCTTCCTTCCTTCCTTCCTTCCTTCCTTCCTTCCTTCCTTCCTTCCTTCCTTCCTTCCTTCCTTCCTTCCTTCCTTCCTTCCTTCCCTTCCCTTAAACTCAGTTCACTCTAAAACTCATAGATTGGACCATAATAGGTCCCTGCCCAAACTCCACTTAATGGCTGTATTTTGGGGCCCCCTGACTTACAGTGAATGCCAATGGTAACTGTTTCTCTTTGGAACAGCAACCCTGAGCCTTCCCCTCCCAGCTTGAGTTTTTTTTTTCCTTTTTTCTTTCTAATTAAATGGGCCATCCTTTGACTCATTTTAAAGAGGCCTATTCAATGAATGGGTCTTACCTCACTGGAAGTGAGAACTTGAGAAAGCCTTAGCCTAAAAGGGCCAGGGTCTCCCATTGCATCCTGGGCCATCTCTAGTCATCCTGATGAGTATTTGGCTAGTGGAATCAGATGGCTCTGGAGGAGAAAGTGAGGCTAGTGACCTTGCGTAGCCATCCCTTACTCAGATCAAAGTCAACTGCAAGTTATGTCATCATTTCCCTGATGTCATGGTCCTATTCGAACATGAAGGACAAACTCAACAACCTGTTCTCCTGTCTGTCTGGTTGATATTTCATCTACTTTCCTGTACTATCATCTTTCTCCCAGGCAGTTCATCCTCAAGACTGTTGTGGGACCACTTATCTTTTTTATATATGTACTTTATCCTCCTTGGTAGTCTCATTGCCTCCTATGGGTTCAATGATCGCCTCCATGTGCGTGACTCAAATTTACACAAATGGCTTTCATCACCTTGCTGAACTAGTCCTGAATTATCAATTACTTAGTAGACATCTGTGAGGTATAAAAAGTTAGAAAGACAAAATTCTGGGTAATTAATCATTTTATTAATAGTGCTAGCCATAACTAATAAAAGGGGTCAGTGACATTCTTGAATGCCAAAGGCCTCTCATGGAACTTTATGCCCTTGGAAGAGTGGGTCTTCTGAGTGTGGAAACTGACTCTGATTAGTTAACAATTAATGAGAAGAATTAATATTATAATGAGAGTTGATCCTATTTTAATGAAAGGCTGTGGGACATGACTCTGATCACTCAGTGTTGATCAAAGAGACTTATATGTACCCATGTTACCCTGTCTATATATATACTATATATATACCACATAGATCTAGTAATCTATACAAAAGGATCTAACCCCCCCAACTCCCCCACCTACATCCAAACCTTCTACAGTGGAACACGATGGATTGGAATTCACCTTAGGTTAAATTCTTTGTAAAGTTTTCTAGTTGGGTGGAAGAACAACTCCCACCCAGAATCAATAGGCATGTACTCCAGGCATCTGAGTGATTTCACTCATCAACAATATTCTTCAGATGCTGGCTTGGTCTAGTAGGGAATGAAGATATAGGAAATGAAAAATTCTGTATCTCTCCCCCCCCCAAATTAACAAATAGTTATTTAATTATAATTTCTGTCACATCCTCACCTAGATTTCCTCCTGGTATCTCAAGCAGAATATATACAAAGTTAGAATTATTATCAAAGGAGACAATATATGCAAAGTGCATAGCATAGTGTATGGCATATAGTAGGCTCTTAAGAAAGTCTATAGTATACTTCTTCCCCTTCTCCCCTTCCTGTCTACCTCTCATCCAATCTTCCCTCTTTTTATGAGTAACACTAGTGTCTCTCAAGGTCACCTAGGTTTCTAATCTAAAAGTTATGTATGAATCAATCAGTCAGTCATTCCAGAAGCATTTGTCAACCTCCTATACCCTTATGTACCAGGAACAATGCTAAAGATGATAATAAAGTAATCTCTAAGAAGATCTTTTGAGATAAATCAAGTCAAACTTAGCCAAAGTCTTACTATTTTCCAGTAAGTGCCATAAATGCTGGGTATACAAAGAAAAGCAAAAAAAACCCCAAAAAACAAAAAACAAAAACCCTGGCCTCAAGGAGCTCACAGTCTAATAGAAAGAGACATCAAACCAGCAATTATGTATGAATAAATATACGAAAGGTAAACTGGAAGCAATAAACAAAGGGAATGCATTGGCATTAAGATGAATTTAGAAAGGCTTCTTGTAGAAAGTGGAGGTTTAAGAGGCTGACTGGATGAATAGATCTGAAAATAATTTTCATAAATATGACAGTTGGATTCATGGGAGCTGCTGAGATAAACAAGTAGAAAGAGAAGAGGGATAATGACAGAGTCTGGTGGGAGTGGGGAAGGTTGTTAGCTAGCAACATTTGGATGAAGATTCTGAAAGAATACTGAAGAAGGAGAAGTAGGACAAATAGGAGGAGAACCAGGAGGAGTCAGGGTCACAAAAACCAAGAGAGTAGAGAATATCAGGGAGAAAAGAGAAAAGACAAAGATCAACACGGTCAAAGGCTGCAAAGAGATTTCTAAAACAAAACAAAACAAAAAAATCTTTGAAGGTAGAGAAACAGTAAGGCACAGAGGTGTGGTTATTCAGTCATTTCAGTTGTGTCTGAATCTGTATGACCCATTTGGGGGATTTTCTTGGCAAAGGTGATGGAATAGTTTATCATTGCCTTCTCCAGATCATTTTACAGATGAGGAAACTGAGGTAAACAGGATTAAGTGACTAGCCTGGGGTAATAAAACTAATAAGTATCTGAGGCCAAATTTGAACTCAGGTACTCCTAACTCCTGGGCCGGTGCTCTACCCACTGTGCCATCTGTCTGACTTTGGTTCAGAGATGAGTAGATACAAAAATAAGTACAAAGTTTTTTAAAGGTGACATTAGTAACTGAGAGGAACTGGAAAGATCTCATATGGGAAGTAGCATTTGAGCTGAACTTTGAAGGATAACAGCACCAAAAGGCAGAAGGTGAGAAAGGAGGATATTCCAAATATGAAGGATGTGTAAAGACCTCGTGACTGGCAATACTGAATTGTGAGTAGGAAGGACTAGATCTGGAGTCAAAGGACCTAGACTTGAATTAGTTTCTTCATCTATAAAATGAAGCATTTGGACTAAATTGTCTTGAAGGTTCCTTTCCAGCTCTAAATCTATAAAGTCAATTCTGCTGGATTGTGGTGTGAATGGAGGGGAACAATGCATATGTTAGGAAAGAGGTTGGACCCAGATTTGAAAGGTTTTTAAAGCCTAAAAGAGGAGTTTCTATTTGATCCCAGAGAAAATGGGAAGACTTGAAGTTCATTGAGCAATTGACTGTCATATTCAGGTTGTGCTTTAAAAAGATTACTCTGGCAGTCATGTATACCCTTGACTTCTCACTCTTCCCCACTTTCCATATCTTATCCATTTATAAGTCTTATTGATGATATTTCTCCTGCTGCATGGCCAGTGACTTATTGAGGTCTTCATCATCTCACCTGATCTATTATAATAGCCTCCTAATTGATCTCCATGCTTTCAATCTCTCCTGTTTATAATTCATCTTCCACACGGCTGTGAAAATTATATTACTGAGGCACAGAAATGATCTCATGTTTACTCAACTAAAAAATATCATTTAATTTCAATTCAATTTGGATCAATTCAATTCAATAAACTTCCATGGCTCCCTAGTGTATCTAGGATAAAATATAAAATTATCAGCCTGATTTATGTTTCTTTACAAATAGGTGACCTAGCTTCCCCCCCCGCCTTAACTTGCTTTCATAAGCTATACTTTTTTTTTTTAACTAATTACTATCTCTTTGTCTTTATATATTTGATAACCTTTTCCATTGCCTGCTTCAACCTTGGTTTCTTCTGTTCTAAATTTGCTGTATATTTTCTTTTCTGTGTAGGTTTTGAAATTTCTCAGTAGAATGGGGCAGGAAATATTTCATTTTCAAGTTTATTTCAAGTATATTTCATTTTCAAATTAATCATATATAAGGCTCAACACAGTGCTTTGCCCATAACAGATGCTAATAAATATTAGTCAAAATTAGCTTAATTAAGTGTATATGAAAGAAAGAAGGAGGAATAACTTGTAACTTGAAGGATCAGAGAAAGTTTCATGAGAAAAGTGGCCTGACCCTCAGAAGAAAAGAGAGGAATTTGACAGGTAGAGATAGGGGGTGAGATAGTCCAGGGATTCAAGATTGTGTGCATCACTGCAGAGGGGGGAGATAGCACCAATGAACTTAGGAACCAGGAAAATCTGGGTGGAAGACAGAGGGATGAATTGGAATCATGTAGGATAAATCTGGAAAAGTAGGGTCTCCAATGATAAGTTCTTAAGAGTTGTGTTTGATCTTTTGACCAATAGTCTATGAAAAGTTTTGAGTCAAGTCAATAAGCATTTATTAACATCTAGCATGTGCCAGCTATTGAACTTAGAACTGGGGATATAAAGAAAGGCAAGGAGATTCCCTGTTGTGTAGAAGCTCACAGAAGGAAACAACATGCAAACAACAGAGAGAGAGAAAGAGAGAGAGAGAGAGAGAGAGAGAGAGAGAGAGAGAGAGAGAGAGAGAGAGAGAGAGAGAGAGAGAGAGAGAGAGAGAGAGAGAGAGAGATTTGCAAGATTAAATTGGAAATAAGCAACAGAGAGAAGGCACTAAAATTGAAGGGGGGTTGGGAAAATTTCCTTTAGAAGGTAGGTCTTGGAGAACACCAGGGAAACCAGGGGATGGAAGATAAGGAAGGAAGGAATCCTAGGCATGAGGGAGAAATGGTGAAAGTGTCATGTTTGGGGAGGAATAGTAAGAAGGTGAATATCGCTGCGTTACAAAGTGGAGGGGAGGAAGGTCTAAGGAGATTGGAAAGGCAAGAGTCAGTTAGGAAGGTCTTCAAAAGTTGAACAGAGGAATTTAGATTTGATCCTGGAGATGACAGGGTGCCACTGGAATTTAGTGTATAGGGAAGTGACATGGCCAGCAATTCACTTTGGTATGATTAATTTGACAGCTCAGTGAAGGATAGACTAGAGTGGGGAGAGACTTGAGGCACGGAGACCAATCACGAGGCTATTGTAATTTTCAAGACATGATGTATGGGAGTCTGTACCACAAGCCAGTGACAATGACAGAGGGGAGAATGGGAGTGTTTACCAGAGATTTTGAGATGGTAGAAATGAACAGGTAGGCAACAGATTGGATATAGAGGATGAGAGTAAGGAATAAGGGTGACACATAGGTTATAAGACTAGATGAGTGGGATGATGTTGGTACCTTTTAATAGTAATAGAGAAGGTAGGAAATGGGAGATGGGGAAAGATAATGATTTCTGTTTTGATTATATTGAATTTAAGATATTTACATGACATCTAGTTCAAGATGTCCAATAGGCAGTAGGAAATGCAACACTGGAGGTCAACAGAGAAGTTAGGGTTGGGCAAATAGATCTGAGGAATAACTGAGTCCATGAAAGTTGATGATATCATTAAATGAGAATGATAGAGAGAGAAGCACTAAAATAGAACCTTGGGGACATTCAAAGTTAGCAGTCAAGATGTGGGTTCAGCAAAAGACAGAGAAGGAACAGGTAGACAGAAAGGAGAACTACTAAAAAGTAATGTCACAAAAACCTAGAGAGAAGAAAGTATCAAGGAGTAGAGGATGAATGAGTTGCAGAAATGTCAAGAAAGATAAGAATTAAGAAAAGGCCATTGGATTTGGAAATTAAAAGATTGGTGGTAACTTTGAAGAGATTATTTAGCTGTGGGGTGCTTTATTAATTATGAAAAGGTTTGGAAAGCCACTGTGGGGATAGAGTTAATTAGTGGGATATAGAATCAATTAGGGTTGCTTAAAAGGATAGTCTGGTAGCAATGAGGGCTCTATTGAAATATATCATAAATTTGTAATGGATCCAATCTACACAATCTCATGATTCAATTTTTCCCAATTTCCTTCATCACATGAGGAAGAAATAGTCAGATTCTTGTTTTGAGAGGTTAACTTTGGTAGTACTGTGAAGTATGGTTTGGAGAGAGGATGGTGATGAGGGCATCTGCAAGGAACTCTCTCTTTTCCTGTACTCCTCAGCTTATATCAACCAGAAGCCTTCTGCCACCATTCTCTCCTTCCCATTTCATATAATAAAGTAGGGTTTCTGCTTGTCAAGTCAAATTCCTCTACATGCACAAATGATCAGATTCAATTTCATTTTCTCTAGTAGATTGCCCCTTCTATCATCAAGTCTCACTCTCTCACTGATCTTCAAATGTTCTCATTTATTATCTTCTTATCTTCTACCTATAAACATGACCGTGTCTACCTTATCCTCAGAAAATAACTCCTCACTTGATTCATCTATCCCCACAAGCTCTCATATCTCTCCTGCCTTCTCCTTGGGAAAGTCATCTATGATAAGTACCTCCACATCCTTTCCTCTTATTCTTCTTAAGTCTTTGCAGTCTGCCTTCTGACCTTATCAATTCACTGATTTCCATTGCTCCCATTTCCATTGCTCTCTTAACTGCCAAATCTAATGGCCCTTTCTAAATCCTCATCCTTCATCGCACTGTCAATCATCCTTTTCTCCTTGATACTGTCTTCTTTCTCGGTGTTTGTGACACTAATGTCCCTTGGTTCTTCACTCTATATGAATTCTCTTTGTCTGCTTCTTTTGCTAGATTTGCAATCATATCATGACTGCTAACCCAGAGGGTCCCCCAAGGCTCTTGTCATCTTCTCAGTTCCTATGGTTTAAATCACCTCATTTTTATGCAGATGACTTTAGTAGGTTAAGTTGTCTAGCTCTAGTCTTTCTTTTAATGTTCTGTTAAACTTAAGGGATCATCTATAACTTTGGAGAGATTAGTTTTAATTTCCATTTCCAGTTGCCTATCAGATATCTCAAACTGGATGGCCCTAAGACATCTTCAGCGTGTCCAAAACTAAAGTCATGATCTTTCTGCCCAAACCTTCTCTTTTTCTTAACTTTCCTACTACTGTTCAAGGGTACCAGCATTTTCCCATTCACCTGGGCTCAAACCTAAGTTTCTTCCTTGGCTCCTCACTCTTTCACTTCCTCCACACAATCTATTGCCAAGATCTATTGATTTGACCTTCATAACATTTTAAAATATCCCCTTCTCTCTTCTGACACTGCCACCAGCTTTGGGCAGGCTCTCACAACTCATGTCTAGACTATTGCAATATCCTGCTGATGGCTTTGCCCATCTCAACTTTCTCTCCACTCTATTCTATCCTCCACTCAACTGTCAAACTGATCTTCCTAAAGTTCAGATTCACCATGTTCCCCTTTCTTTCTAATTCAGTAAATTCTAATGACTTCCTATTGCCTTCAGGATAAAATACTCTGTTTGACTTTTAAAATCTTTGATAACCTCTGCCCTTCCAGTCCTCTAACCCCTCACCCCCTAACATGCTTTGTACTCTCGTGACTCTGACCTCTATGTTGTTTCCTGCATTTCACTCTAAAACTCCACCTCCTCACTCCTACTATATTTCTTTAGCTGTCCCCCATGTCTGAAATATTCTTTCTCCTCAACTCCCTCAGCTAGTTTCTCTGGAATCCTTCATGTCTTATCTAAACTCTCACCTTCTTCAGAAATCTATCCTAGGCTTCCTAAACCTTAGTACACTCCCTCTAATACTAACTTGAATTTACACATACACACACACACAAAACAACCATATATATGTGTGTGTATTTGTGTGTGTGTATTCACATATATATGTGTAAATACTTTGCACTCAGTTGTTCGCATATTGTCTCTTCCATTAAACTTGAGACACTTGAGAGCAGGTGATGTTTTGTTTTGTTTTTATATTCCTAGCCCTTAGTATAATGCCTGGCAGAGAGAAGGAATTTAACATATGCCAGTTGACTGATTAAGTTCTTGAGTGGATATAGTATCAATCACACTAGCACACAGGTAGGCTAACTAGCACACAGGTAGACTGCTAGCACAGGTTCTCTAATCTGCTTTTCTAAAGGAAAGACAGCTTCAAAAGGGTCAAGAATCTTACTTAAATTAAATGCATACAAGTCATTCACTAGCTCAAGGGAAAGGTCAGGACCCTGAATATGGAAAACATACAAGCAAAGAGAGAAATTAGCACAGAAATGCAATAGACAGGACTCTTACTGTCTAAACAAAGTGATAGATACATAAACATCAGACCAGGAAACACCAACATCTGGGTTCATATAGCTAGAGGGGCTCTTAACAATGGCTACACAGAGTCTCATCTGGTCAAATCATAAAGACACATTCTTCCCATGAGTGAATCTCAAAACAACATGCCAACCTCCCAGAATATATAACAAAAACTCAGCCACCGATCGACTCAGAGACAGAAGGGATGAAGCCTACATGACTCAGAACAGCTGTGAATTATCAGGGTTGAAAGGAGATTAAGCCTTCAGATGTTTACAATTTAGCCTGAGATTAAGGAAACTGAACTCCAGAAAGAAAAAAAAACAAACCATCTTGCTTGTGCTTACAGTTGAATAATAATTAATGATCATGATAACCTTCATTTGCATAGTACTTTAAGGTTTGTAAAGTGATCTACATATATTACTTTCCTTGGTCATCCCAATAACACTGTAAAATATAAACTATTTGTATTCTAATTCTGCAGATGAACAAACTAAGGATGACTTGTCCAACCTAACAATACACAGCTAGTGTGTATTTGAGATAGAATTCAAACTAAGATCTTCCCAGGGGGTGACCTGAAGCCAGTTCTAACCTGATTGCCAATTGTGAAATTTTAACTGTGACCATTTATATCTCAGAATCCTTAGAAGCCTCATTCCTTTCCAGGTTCAGTGAACTGTTGTGAGTCACTATTTGAAATTTTGTCTGATGGCTGCATCAATACATCCTTCTACTATAACACATTTTATCTCCTGTTCTTTCCCATTCTCTCTCTATCTCTGTCTCTCTCTCCCTCCCTCCTTCCCTCTCTCTCTCTCTCTGTCTCTCTCTCTTTCTCTGTCTCTCTCTCTGTTTCTCTCTCTCTCTGCCATTATACTTTCTTCCCCATTCATACTTTCTCTTTACTATTTTACCATATTCCTCATAACCATGTCATTTCTCGCTTATCTTTTTCAAACAGCTGTTCCTTCTGCTCCTTACAGTTGTTCTTCCCTTCTTTTTCCTAGTCCTTTATTCCCTGAAGCAATCCCATATCCATGACTGAAGCATTCGGAGAGTTTAGCTTTCAATAAACATTATCTTGGTTCATGTCATGAGTCTGTACAAGTGAGAGTGTCTTGGGATGTTTGAATTAAAGACCAGCATCTCTGCCAGTATACACCAATTAATGTCATATCCAGAGTGGATGCTTACTGGGGTGAATACAACAGGAGAACTGTAACTATGATCTAAGGTACTTAAAATTTCTATGCTCATAACCCCCAGGTCTAGATATCTACCCTATTTCTCTCCTGAGCTTCAATCCCATATCATCAGTGTTATATTTGATATTTTAAACTTGTTGAAGGGACAGTAAGGATTTTCATTGAACCAAAGAGCATGTAAGGGGGAATAAGGTGCAAGAAGACTGGAAGAGTAGGTAGAGTATAGGTTATGAAGGGCTTGACCATGAAACAAAGGAATTTTAAAATCTATTTATTTATTCATTTATTTTTTATCTGTTCATTCATTTATTCATTTATCTCTCCATTCATTTATTTATGTGCTTGTTTATTTGCTTGTTTGTTTACTTATTTGGACTTTATTCTTGTGCATGGTGTCAGGCATTGTATATATGCCTAGTTTCTGTTACACTGCTATCCAGTTTTGCCAGCAGTTTTTGTCACACAGTGAGTTTTTATACCAGAAGCTGGGGTCCTTGGGTGCATCAAACAGCAGACTGCTATAATCATTGACTACTGTGTCTTGTGTACCTAACCTATTCCACTGATCTACCCTTCTGTTTCTTGGCCGGAACCAAGTGGTTTTGATGATTTATGCTTTATGATACAATTTACGGTCTGGTATGACTAAGCCACCTTCATTTATTTATCTATTAATTCATTCATTCACCTATTTATTTATTTTTAGTTTTCACCATTCACTTTTTATAAGATTTGAGTTCCAAATTTTCTCCCCATTCCTCCCCTTTCCCCACCCCAAGATAGGATGCAATCTGATACAGGTTTTACAGAGACATTCATATTAAACATATTTTCACATTAGTCATGTTGTAAAGAAGAATTACAACCAATGGGAGAAACCATGTGAAAGAAGAAACTAAGAAAAAAAAGGAAAGAGCAAATATGCTTCAATCTGAATTTAGACTCCATTGTTCTTTTTCTGGATAGATAACATTTTCCATCAAGAGTCTTTTGGAATTCTCTTAGATCCTTGCATTGTTAAGTAGAGACAAGTCTATCAAAGTTAGTCATAACACAATGTTGCTGTTACTGTGTACAGCATTCTCCTGGTTCTGCTTTCTTCACTCAGCCTCAGTTCATTCAAGTTTTTTCAGGGTTTTCTGAAGTCCAGTTGAGGGACATCTCCTCAATTTCCAATTCTTGACTATCAATTTTGATGATCTCTTTGGGATATAGCCCTAGAAGTGGTATTGCTGGGTCAAAGAATATGCACTATTCAATAACCCTTTGGGAATAGTTCCAGTTGCTCTCCAGGTAGTTGGATCAGTTCACAACTCCACCAATAATTCCTTAGTGTTCTAATTTCCCCCCATCTCCTATATTTTCCTGTTTTGTCATGTTAACCAATCTAATAGATATGGTGGTACATCAGAGTTCATTTGATTTGCATTTCTCTAATCAATAATGATTTAGGATATCTTTTCATTTGTTTTCATGTATTTTTCATTTTTTCAATTAAAGCCATCTATATGGTTTTAATTTCTTCATCTGAAAACAGACTATTTGTATCCTTTGATCATTTATCAATTAGGGAATGACTTGTATTCTTATAAATTTGACTCAGTTCTCTATGTATTTTAGAAATGAAGCCTTTATCAGAGATAAAGTTTGCAAAAATTCTGTCCCAGCTTTTTGCTTCCCTCTAATCTTAGTTGCATTGGCTTTATTCAAAAATTTTTTCAATTTAATGTAGTAAAAATTTTCTATTTTATATTTCATAATATTCTCCATCTCCTGTTTGGTAATAAATTCTTCTATTGTCCATAAATCTGACAAGTAAACTTTTCCTTGTTCTTCCAGTTTGCTTATAGTATCAGACTTTATATCTAAATCATGTACCCATTTTGATTTTATCTTTGGACATGGTGTAAGGGGTTAGTCTGTGCCTAGTTTCTATTAAACTATTTTCCAGTTTTCCCAGTAGTGTTTGTCAAGTAGTGAGTTCTTATCACAGAAACTGAAGCCTTTGGGTTTATCAAACAGATTACTACAGTCATTGACTACTGTGTCTTGTGTACCTAACATTTTCTACTGATCCACTACCCCATCTCTTAGCCAGTATGAAGTGGTTTTGATGATTACTGCTTTATAATACAATTTAAAATCTGATATGGTTAGACCACCTTCCCTAGCATTTGTTTTCACTTATTCCCTTGATAGTCTGTAGCTTTTGTTCTTTGAGATGAATTTTGTTATTATTTTTTTCTAGCTTTATAAAATAATTTTTGATAGTTTGGTATGGCACTGAATAAGTGGATTAATTTAGGTAGAATTGTCATTTTTATTATGTTAGCTCAGCCTGCGCATGAACAATTGATGTTTTTCCAGTCATTTAGATCTGACTTTATTTGTGTGAAAAGTGTTTTGTAATTGTGTTCATTTAGTTCCTGGGTTTGTCTTGGCAGGTAGATTCCCAAATATTTTATGATGTCTACAGTAACTTTAAATGGAATTTCTCTTTCTATCTGTTACTGTTGGACTTTGTTAGTAATATATAGACATGCTTATGATTTATGTGATTTTATTTTATATTCTGCAACTTTGCCAAAGTTGTTTATTATTTTGAGCTTTTTCTTACTTGATTCTCCAGGATTCTGTAAGTATAGCATCATATCATGTACAAAGAGTGATAGCTTTGTTTCTATTCTAATTCCTTCAATTTATTATTCTTCTCTTATTGCTAAAACTAACATTTCTTGTACAATATTGAATAGCAGTGTTGATAATGGACACCCTTGTTTGATCTGTGAACTTATTAGAGAAACAGAGGTTTTTATATTTATAGAGTCAATATGAAGGGAACAAGTGATGAGATTGGACCTCCACTATAGGAAGATTATTTTTACAACTGAGTGGGGGATAGACTAGGGTGGAAAGAGACTTGGGGCTGGCAGACCAATCAGCAGGCTATTGCAATAATACAGGAGTAAGGATGGTGACAGCCTACACCAAGGTGGTGGCAGTATGAGAAGAGAGAAAGAGGTTACTGAAGAAATCTAATGAAGGTTAAAGTCAGTGATACTTGGAAACAGATTGGTTATGCTGGGCTAGAGACAATGAGGAAGCAAAGACAGAAGGTACCCTTGACAGTAGTATGGAAGTTAAGTGGGGAGGAGGGCTTGGAGTATAAAATCACATTTTGTGATATAAAATCATATAAAATCATATAAAATCACAATTAATTTTGGAAATGTTGAACTCAAGATGTCTATGGACATCCAATCCACTAGGCAGTAGGAATTACAATACTGAAGATCAGCAAAGATGTTAGGACTGGCTAGATAGACTTAGAAGTCATTAGCAAAGAGATGATAATTGGTATTTTGGAGAGGAGTTACTACATAAAAACTCACAAAAGAAATGGGAGTCAGAAAGAATGCTATATACACTATCAAATGTAATAGTTTTCTGGTAGATTTTAATATTATGATTCTAGTCAACACATATTTATTACATTTTAAGATTTGTAATGCAAATGTGAGCTCATTGGAGTGTTTTTGTACACATTTTACCATCATTAAAATGATATTTCTATGAAATGGAATGACTTGCTTGTTACAAAGCTAGCAAGACTCTTAGCTAGGTTTCAAATTCAGGTATTTATAGAGTCTAAATAAAGCATCCTAATCACTCCACTATATCTTTCAAAAATGTGCTGCCTTTTACAGAGGAAACCCTGTTTGATGAGGGGAACTATGACCTAGAGTTGCAACAATAAAGGGTACCAGAAAATTGCTTGTTTCACACTCTTTTGTTGCACTACTGATTTTGTACATATACACACACACACATATATATATATATATATATATGTATGCACACACACATACATGTGCACAGACACATATAATGCATGAAACAGCACACTATGACTACCGAGCAATTGTTTGGAGAAAAATATTACAAAATTCCAATGATTAGTGATTTTTTTTTTTATGGTGGGTACTTTACCAATGTGGACTACAACTCCTCTCAGATCTGTACAACCACTCTATGATGTGAATAGTCTTTAACAAATATTGTGGTAAAAAAATTTTTTTTCCATCCTTCAGTCAACCTAGTGATGCACTTTTCTACAACTAGCTAGGTTGATCCTCTGATGAAACATAGTGCATCTATAGCTTTTCCATTCCAGTAGGAACTAGTTGATCAGAGTTTTTACATGGCATCTAAAATCTTGTTTAAAAATTATTTTGATAATTATGTTTAAAAATACTTGACAACTTGTAAACCTATGTGTTTGATTTTATGCTTCTAAAAATAGTGTTCTATGCTATATCAAGTTACAAAGGGGGATCCTTGACACACAAAAGGGTTTGGTAATCTCTGGTCTAGGGGCTGAAGTAACTGACATGACCTTTGAATGCACAGAGTGACTGCTATGATAAGTGAAGCATCAGAAGAAACCACTTGTAGAGACCCTCAGAACAGAGGTAAACAAAATCTCACTCATCTCAAACACAGATGTTCTGGGTTTATCATTAAGGAACTTGGAATAAAGTAATTCAGGAGACATAGTGTGGTAATCTCAACTTCAGTTTTTTCAAACCTGTGAACAAAGGATCCATTGGCGCTTCTGCAAATAAACAATCTCAAAATCTACTAAACTGTGTTCAAGTGGGAATGTGAGAATATTTATCTCTTCATTCTCTTAAGTCTATCTTGCTGAAATTAGTTTACTTAATTGAAGCAGTGATAAAGTATGGTGGGCGCATTATATTGGGACAGGAAATGGAGAACATGAGGAAGTATGATTAGGAGAGAAAAAAGCACCCTCTGTAGGCTCCTAAATATTGCATCTTAAATATTTAGATCTCAGATATATTAAAAGGATATGTGTACTTTTAACAAGTTAACAAATTTACATGCGTACACATAATTATCTATAATATGCATGTATCTATATAGTGGTCTGTAAGGATATACAGGGATATACAGAAACAAATGAAAAGAGACACAGAGAGAGAAAAAGAAGGCAGAGATAGAGACATGAGATAGAGATAGTCAGAGATACACCACTGACACATATTAGTTGGTCATTGTCCTTTGTCCTTCAAGAGGACCAAAATGATATTACTATTCTAGAGTCAAGTTTCAATGTGTCCAACTGTAACTGATTTGACCAATATGAGCTCAGAATGCTCTACCACAGATCAGGCACAAATAGTCCATGTGAACATTTGGCATAGATACTCCAAATTTGTGCATCCTCCATTTCCTTTGAGCGGTTTCAATTTTGCTTTGCTCATAGAGCACAGCAATCTTTCTGATGTGGGCACAACATGTTGAACGGTCCTGTGCTAACGTCTCCCACATCACACAATCAATTCCAAAGTTCTAAAGAGAAACCTTGAGAGGGTTGTTGTATCACTTCTTCTGCCCACCATGGGAATGTTTGCCCTATGTGAGTTGTCCATAAAATAGTCTTTTGGGCAAGTATACATTTTGCATTCAAACAACATGGCTAACCTATTGGAGTTGCATTCTTTGAATCAGAGTTTGAAAGTTTGAAAGTTTAGTTTGAGTAAGCACCTCGGTGTCTGGTACCTTACCCTGCCAGCGGACTTCAGAACCTTCCTAAGACAATTCCAGTGGAAGCGATTTGGTTTCCTGGCATGGTGTTGATATACTTTCCAGGTTTCACAGGCATACAACGATGTATGGTTCTATATACTTTCAGTTTGGTACTTAGTCTAATACCTCTTCTCTCCCATACTTTCCTTTGGTGCCTCCCAAACACTGAGCTAGCTCTGGCAATATGTACTTCAACCTCATTATCAATGTGTACATCCCGGAAAGTACACTACTAAGGTAAGTGAACTGATTGATCCACAGTATTCAAAATGGTTCCACATATGGACGGTGTGGTGGTGGCTGATGGAGCACCAAAGTTTTCTTGGTGTTAATTGTTAGGTCAAAATTAGCACAAGCAGCATAGAATTGATCCACACTTCATTGCATCTCAGCTATGGAGGCAGTATTAAGTGCACAAACATCTGCAAACAGAAAATCATGCACCAACACTCCCTCCACTTTGGTCTTGATTTGTAGCCTTTTCAAATTGAAGAATTTACCATCAGTGTGGTAGTTCACCTTGATGCCATGTTCATCTTCATTGAAAGCATTTATTTTTTTCCTTTTTCTTTTTTTAAATATAAATTTATTTATTTATTTAACTTTTTACATTCATTTTCACAAAATTTTGGGTTTCAAATTTTCTCCCCATTTGTCCCCTCCCACCACCCCAATACACCAAGCATTCTAATTTCCCCTATCAACAATCTGCCCTCTTTTCTATCATCTCTCCCTTCTCTTGTCCCCATCTTCTCTTTTCTCCTGTAGGGCCAGATGACTTTCTATTCCCCATTAACTGTATTTCTTGTTTCCTAGTAGCAAGAAAAATACTAAACAGTTGTTCCTAAAACTTTGAGTTCCAAATTCTCCCCATCCCCCCCCTCCCCACCCATTCCCTTTGGGAAGGCAGGCAATTCAATATAGGCCATATCTGTGTAGTTTTGCAAATGACTTTGATAATAGTCGTGTTGTGTAAGACTAACTATATTTCCCTCCATCCTATTCTGCCCCCCATTGTTTCTATTCTGTCTTTTGATCCTGTCCCTCCCCAAGAGTGTTGACTTCAAATTGTTCCCTCCTCCCATTGCCCTCCCTTCCATCATCTCCCACCTTGTTATCTCCTTCTCCCCCACTTTCCTGTATTGTAAGATAGGTTTTCATACCAAAATGAGTGCACATTTTATTCCTTCCTTTAGTTGAATGCAATGAGAGTAAACTTCATGTTTTTTTCCTCAGCTCTCCTCTTTTTCCCTCCACTAAAAAGTCTCCTGCTTGCCTCTTGAATGAGATATAATTTACCCCATTCCATTTCACCCTCTCTCCTCCCACTACATTTCTCTCTCACCATTTACCTTAATTTCTTTTACAATATGGTCCCATCCTATTCAATTCACTCTGTGCTCTCTATCTCTGTGTGTGCATGCACGTGTGTATATGTGTGTGCGCATGTGTGTACGTGTGTGTGTGTTTATGTAGTCCCACCAACTACCCACATACTCAAAAGTTTCAAGAGTTACAAATATTATTTTTCCATGTAGGAATGTAAACAGTTCACCTTTGGTAAGTTCCTTATGACTCCTCTTTGCTGTCTGCTTTTTCATGCTTCTTCTCATTCTTGTGTTTGAAAGTCAAATTTTCTTTCCAGCTCTGGTCTTTTCATCAAGAATGCTTGAAAGTCCTCTATTTTATTGAAAGACCATGTTTTCCCTGAAGTATTATACTCAGTTTTGCTGGGTAGGTGATTTTTGGTTTGAGTTCTAGTTCCTTTGACTTCTGGAATATCCTGTTCCACGCCCTTTGATCCCTTAATGTAGAAGCTACTAGACCTTGTGTTATCCCGATTGTATTTCCCCAATACTGGAATTGTTTCCTTCTAGCTGCTTGCAATATTTTCTCCTTGACCTGGGAATTCTGGAATTTGGCCACAATGTTTCTAGGAGTTTCTCTTTTTGGATCTCTTTCAGGCGGTGATCGATGGATTCCTTGAATACTTATTTTGCCCTCTGGTTCTAGAATCTCAGGACAGTTTTCCTTGATAATTTCATGAAAGATGATGTCTAGGCTCTTTTTTTGATCATGGCTTTCAGGTAGTCCCATAATTTTTAAATTGTCTCTCCTGGATCTATTTTCCAGGTCAGTTGTTTTTTCCCATGAGATATTTCACATTCTCTTCTATTTTTTCATTCTTTTGGTTTTGTTTTGTGATTTCTTGGTTTCTTATAAAGTCATTAGCCTCCATCTGTTCCATTCTAATTTTGAGAGAACTATTTTCTTCAGTGAGCTTTTGAAACTCCTTTTCCATTTGGCTAATTCTGCTTTTGAAAGCATTCTTCTCCTCCTTGGCTTTTTAAACCTCTTTTGCCAATTGAGTTAGCCTATTTTTCAAGGTGTTATTTTCTTCAGCATTTTTTTGGGTCTCCTTTAACAAGGTATTGACCTGTTTTTCATGCTTTTCTTGCATCTCTCTCATTTCTCTTCCCAGTTTTTCCTCCACCTGTCTAACTTGATTTTCAAAATCCTTTTTGAGCTCTTCCATGGCCTGAGCCCATTGGATATCTATTTTGGATGTTTGGGATACAGAGGCCTTGACTTCTATGTCTTTCCCTGATGGTAAGCACTGTACTTCCTCATCAGAAAGGAAAGGTGGAATCATCTGTTCCCCAAGAAAGTAACCTTCTTTGGTCTTATTTTTTTTCCCTTTTCTGGGCATTTTCCCAGCCAGTTACTTGACTTCTGAGATTCCTCTCCACCCCCACCTAGATCTGCCCAGCTCGTGCTTGGGGTCTGAGATTCAAATGCTACTCCCCAGCCTCAGGGCTTTCAGTGGTGGGTGGGGCTGCTATTCAATGTGAACTTAAATTCTGGTGCTCAGGTGGGGGCAGGGCCACCTCCCAGGCTCAGTTCCCTCAGGGATTTTATGTGGAGATCTTCAGTAATGGAGCGGAGCTCCTGTCTGCTCCAGGAGTCCAGGGATGCTGCTGCCTCTGCTGCTGCCTCTGCTGCTGCCTCTGCCACTGCCTCCAGAGGGGGCCTGAGTTATGGAGACACCCTGCTCCCCTCTCAGCCAGCCCAGAAGTCTCTCTCACTGACCTGTAGCACCTATGGGTGGAGCGACCTTCTCAGTCGCTGGAGATTCCGTCCCTGAAGCCTGCTCGGATCTGCTCCTCTTGGGGCTGTGCAGCCAGAGCAGGGCAGAGCAGGGGTGGGCTCTGCTGTCGGTGCATGAGGGACCTTTGGGGTCAGTTTTTCAGGGCTCTCTGGAACGGAAATCTCCTCCACTGCATTGCTGCGTGGCTTGCACTGCTCCAGAATTTGTGGGGAGTTCTTTTTACAGGAAGTTTATGGGCTGTGGGTTCGGAGCTAGCATGAGTCTTTCTACTCCGCCATCTTGGCTCCTGCTCTCCCCCCTGGTGAAAGCATTTAACAACATGGCTAAAACATTATGCTAAAAAGCATGGGAGGAAGCATACAGCCTTCTTTCACTCCATTGGTGACTGGGAAAGCATTTGACCATTATTCCTTATCTAGAACTCAGGCAAGCATGACACCATGAAATTGGCATACAATGCTAATGAACTTCTCTGGGCAACCACATTCTAACATAATTTTCCATAAGCTCTCATGATACTATCAAAGACCTTGGTCAGATCTACAAACATTGTGTACAGACCTCTGTTCTACTCCTGGCATTTCTCCTGGCAAGCACCACATTCACTGTTACTCAGCCCTTTCTGAAGCCACACTGACTCTCAGGTAAATGGTCATCTTTCAGATGAGGGATCAGTCTATTAAAGAAGACTCTGGCAAGAATCTGTTACATATAATCAGAAGGGGAGAAAGAGATGATCACGTAATGAGAATGTGTGACAATGGAGAAATAAGTGAAGTATAATATTTTGACTTGAGAGAGTAGAGGGCAGCCTCTTACCTGTTTGTAGCAGAATTCATTGAAAAACATAGACTTGAATCTCATGATACAGGAAATCCTGGAAGTTCTGATCTGTACTAGTGGAGATAGTACGTACATCAAGGAGACATGGAACATTAATGAGGCAGCATATGTGCAATGGATAAAATGGTAACTCTGGAATCAGAGGACCTAGGATGAACTTTCACCTTTGTCACTCCCTGTATCTGTATGGTGTTGGGCTAGTCGTTTCAACCTTCTGGGGTTCAGTTTTCTCACAAGAATGGGCTAGATGGCTCCCTGAACCCTGCCAATTCTAGACTGAGGATTGTATGATTTTTTTCTTTTGTTTCTCACACATTTATTAGCTGGGTGTCCTTGGGTAAGTTTAACCTCTGTCTGCCTCAGTTTTCCTGTCTAATCCCTATTAGATCCTATTCCTGTGTAAAATGGGCACAACAGCACTTACTTCCCATTGTTGTTGTAATGTTAAAATGAGATAATTTTTTGGCAGACTTTAAAGCACTGCATACATGTTAATTACTACATCATTAGTGCTTCACACAGAGTGTGTGTTTAATTGATGCTTAGTTGATACAAAGATATATCCATATACATGCAGAGATGCGTATTTGTGTATAATACACACATATGTATTTATGTGTATATGCACATATATATGCATACAAGCATATATATATATATATATATATATATATATATATATATAATTTTTTGGTTGTTTTAGGCATGTCCAACTTTTTGTGATGCCATTTTGGGGCCACTTGGGGGTTTTCTTGGCAAAGGTATTGGAGTTGTTTGCCATTTACCTCTCTAGGTCATTTTGCAGATGAAGAAAATGAGGCAAACAGGATTAAGTGACTTGCCCAGGGTTACACAGCTTGTCTGTATCTGAGGCAAGATTTGAACTCATGAAGATGCATCTTCTTGATCCCAAGCCCAATGCTGTATCCACTGTGCCATCTAACTGCTGATCCCTAAATCATCAACATCAAAAAGAGTCACAAAATTACAGTTTTAGACCTGAAAGGGTTATATAGTCAAATCTATACTAAATGGGTATCTTTTCTACAATATCTTTGACAAAGGGGCATTTAGCTTCTGCCTCATTTATTTTCCATTGATGACTTCTAGTCCTGGGCTCTCAAAAGATCAGACTTGTCCCTCATAGATATGACAGCTCTTCATAAAGTTGAAGACTTCCTTAGGGTAAAGCTCCTTAGTTTCTTTAGTATCTTAGTAAGGCATAGTCTCCAGCCCCTGTACATTGCAGTATGACAGATGTTCATGGATTTAGAGATGGAAGGCACCTCTTATATCTTTGACTTTACTATCTTCCTTTCCCATTTTACAAATAAGTAAGCCAATAACCAGGAAAGTTAAGTGATTTTCCCAAGGCCACACAGCTAGTAAGTATCTCAAGCAGTTTTAACCTAGTTATTCCTGATTCCAGCTTTCCCTCTAGCTTACCATTCTAACTCACCCTAGGCACACTCTCTGATTTCACTTCCAAGTTGAGAGAGAGAAAGAGAGAGAGAGAGAGAGAGAGAGAGAGAGAGAGAGAGACAGAGACAGAGACAGAGACAGAGACAGAGAGAGACAGAGAGAGAGAATGTGAAGCTCAGCACCCAATATAATACTCCGTGTGTGATGTGACCAGGGTAAAATACAATAAGGCTATTACTTCTCTTGCTGTGAATACCATGTTTCGATCCAATAGATAGAAAAAAGCATGCAGTCCTTTTCCTCACAAATCTTTAAACCTAATAAATAGAATAAAACACTAATGTAGATATACATGATACAAATTAGGATATGATGAAAATGAAGAAACCATCTAGACAAAATGCTATGAAATATTTGAGAAGCGGAGTTCATATTCACTTAGGGAGGGATCAAGAAAGGCTCCACAGAGGACCTTCTAAGTTATTTTGAAGAAATGACAAGAATTTAACAAATAGATAAGTAAAGTGAGTATGTTCTTGGTAACAAGAGTAATCTACATAAGCAAATGGAGACAGGAAAGGGCAGGGCAAGCTAGTAGTGCAGGGAGCAGTTTCAACAGTTTGACTGAAATTTATATTGATTAGATGTGAATTATGGTGAAATAAGACCAGAAGGATAGATTAAAGTCCAAAATCAGTCTAATTGTTAGATTAAGAAGTTTGTATTTTATTTTTCAGATAAAAAAGACTCACTAGAGGTTCATATTATAGTCTTATTATGGTTTAGAAACAAATGGGACTGTAGAAATCATTTAATTCGAGGTTAAAAAAAATTTAAGCAGTTAGTGCCGATTTGAACTGATCATTAGGAAGACTTTTTCCTAAATGTGTGAATGATGGGTTAGAAAGGGGAGAGACTAGAATTAAAGAGATGAGTCATTAGGCCCTTAAATAATGGTCCAAATTAGAGGCAATAAGGTCTCAAACTAGAATGACAGCAAGGTGAATGGAGAAGGGGGAAAGAATGTCACATATATTAACAAAGTGATATCATGAAGATATGTGACATAGTGCCCCTAAAACCAAACAGTATCTTATACTATATTTTACAAGAAGTCTTTCCCAAATCTTAATTCTAGTGCCTTCCTTCTTTTAATTACTTCCTTTCTTATCCTGTCTGTACCTTGCTTGTACATATTTGCTTGTTTTCTCCTCCATCAGATTGCAAGCTCTTTGAGAGGTGTCTGTTTTTTGCTTATTTTTGTATCACCAGCACTTAGCATAGTGCCTGACACATAGTAGGTATTTAATCAGTCTGTGGAATGGCTGATTAAATAACTGATTTGAAGTAAGTGTAAAATATAGAATGAGACAGGTTGTCTTTCACTACTCTGTCCTGGTCAGATGACCTCTAGAGTATTGTGTTCAATTCCAATCACTCCATTTTGGGAAGGATAAGCATTAAATAAGACAGTTACTCTAAAAGTTTTTGATTGCATTTTCTAAGAAACTAATCAAATCTACTCCTCCCTTGATAAGTGTTTGGGAAATCTATGACCCTCCTCTTTTCCCTTTCCCCCTTTTCTATTCAATCACTTAGGAATTTTTTGACCCCAGACTCTTGCTTGACTGGCTTGAACCCTATTAGACAAAGCAGATGAGTCGTTCATAAGGATTGTCAAGCACACAGATTTTTAGGCAAATTTTAACTCAGAACTAATATTCAAATCCATTGAAACAAAAATGAAAAGTGTAATTCTTAATGAGAAGCAGTGTTACATAGAGAATTGACCTTTGAGTTAGGGAAGTCGTTATGATTAACTTTAAAGAGACCAGATGCACAGGAATCCCTGAAAAGAGGGGGTACTAGCTGATTGATTCATATCTGAACTAAGTTCAAAGAGAAATGACACTCTCTTATAGTCACCTAAGAAATTCTCAAGAAAATAGCAGATAAGCCCTGCTACAGTTGATCCTGCCTATCAGCACTCCCCAATCAGGTTTGGATTACACACTTACTATGAATTACTATAGTCCCATTCAGAGCAGAAAATCATTATGCAAATGTAATGTAATTCATTCATCACAATAAACATGGTGAATACAGAGAAGCATGGAAATGCTTAGATGAATTGATGCAAAGTGAAGTAACAGAAACAGGAAACCAATATACCCAACGTTGACGACAATGTAAATAGAAAGAATAAAAATGACAACCAAAAACACCTCACAAAACACCAAAATGATCAAAAAGACAAGTGTAAAATTATAAAAACCAAACTTGTCTCCAAAGAAGAGATATAGAAAGGCACCTTCTCCTTACAACCTCATTCCTTTGCAGAGGTTGTGGTCTACAAGCATGAAAATTGCATAATATCATGTTTTGTTGGTTTGCTTATTTTGATTTTAATGTTTTTTTCTTCTCTTTTTCTTTATTCTTTGTCATGGAGTGAAATACAGGGACAAATGTAGCTTATTCAAAAGATACCAATATTATTTTTTAATTTAAAAAGAAAATCAAAGAACAGAAAGCTGCCAACTAAATCAACTCATAGACATCATTGCTATCCACTTCTCTGAGACCTATTTAGAGAATTATGAAAGCGATCTCAGAGGACATATAATCCATTTTATACCCCTAAAAGAATCCTTACTATAACATATCTAATAAGTACTTATCAGATTTGCTTGAAGACCTCCAACCAAGGGGAATTTAACATTTCTTGAGGCAGCATTCAACTTTTGGATAGTTTTGATTATTAGGAATTATTTTCTGAAATCAAGCAACTTTCAACCATTACTCCTCCTACTTCTGCCCAATGGGGCCCAATGGGAAAAAAAGTCTAACGCATAATTCCATGACAGACATTAGAATAGTTGAACAAAGTAATTATACTTACCTGAAATCTTCTCTTCCCCAGGCTAAACATCTCTTTTCCTTTAATACCTCATTACATCATGAGTTTGAGGCCTGTCCCCACCCTAGTTGCCTTCCTTGGGACACTCAGTGGCTTATAGGTATCCTTCTTAACTTTGTCCATAACTGAATGGAATACTCCAGATGAAGTCAGACTAGGGTCAGATACAGATGGGGCATAGCAACATTATACCTGGAAGTCATGCCTTTGACCCTTTTAAGATAATTCAAGATTGCTGTATTATGGTATTCTCCAATCCACTAAAACTGCTAGGTTTTTTTCCAACATCAATACATGAAAACATATTTTATACTTCTGAAATTGATTATTTTGTACTCAAGCATAAGATGGCACACTTATCCCTACCAAAAGCCACCTTTAAGATTCAACCCAGTGCTAATTTGTCAAAAACTTTTTGAATCCTTCCATTTTGGATGAAATTATTTTGGGATAGAAAATGTAATTAATACGCCACCACCCTCATTCAAATAGCTAGAAAGTAATTATTTGTGAGTGGCTAATTAGGTTATAACCAAAGCAAGGTAGCAAACTTCTGCTTGATGTATAGGAAAAAAAATATCTTCACAATCAGAGCTGTCCTAGTCTACTTCAGGAAGTTATGAGTTCCCTATCAGTTCAAATTCAGTCCGAGTGACTATTTCTTAGAAAAGAATTGCATTGGAACATCTCTAAAATACTTTCAAACTCTGAGGTTGTGTGATTCTGTGAAGATATTGGAGACCAGGAAACATTCATCGGTACATGTGTTATGTAGATAGATAGAATTGAGAGAGAAAAGGAGAGGGAGAGAAAGAGAGAGACGGAGAGAGAGACAGAGACAGAGAGACAGAGAGAAAGAGACACAGAGAGAGATACAGAGGGAGAGGTTTCATATACATACATACATATATAGGTGTCTATCTTATATAATTATTTGTATGTAAATATATACACACAAAAACCTATATAAATATAAAACCATAGATACTCATATATGCAGTCAATCCTCAACATTCTTCAACTAACTTTTGCAAGCATTCAAGTGATTTTATCAGTAACCCCATTTTCACTTTCCTGTTGGCAACCCTACACATTCACAGCTATGCCCAGTAAAGAAAAAAAATAAAAGGTGGGATGCACCCAAATTTATGGAGCAGACAGTATCCTACTAGGAGCTTCAATGGTTTTGTTCACCCTACCGTTGTAAAGAGCTCCCTGTGCATTCATTGCTTTTTATTGTTTGCCTTTACAGCTACAGTTTTGGGTTGCAATTATGCTTCCAAAGTGTAGGGCAAGTCCTTTGGGCTGTAAGCCCAAGTGTGCAAAGTCACTGATGTGGGTTAGTAAGAAAATGAAGGTGTTAAATAAACTTCATTTCTGAATGTCTGCAGCTGTTATTAGCCTAATTGACCAGATGGCTAGAGACACTGAGGCTGCCCGTTCCATCACCTATCCCACACTCAAGGTTAGACATCAGTGCACCTCTGCTGTGCTCCCGTGTCCCAAGGTCCTAAAGGATCTCAAACAGCACAGGAAGCAGAAATCACTGAAGGATTACTTCAAGTTGGTATATCCTTCACTGTCTTCAACACCATCCACCAGCTATGAAAGACATGTAAGAGGTGATGTCAGTGTCTTTTGATAGCAGCAACTAAAGCTGCAGCAGCTTCTGCCTTGGTTTTCAGAGGGCAGCCAAGGTAGAGAGATTTATAGCAGTAAAGTATATAGTATAATGCCCTCATGCTGTCATCTGACACAGAGGAAAGGTAAGATTCAGGACAAAAAAAAGTTTTAATGTTAAGAATTTCAGGATTTATGGTACTTCAGATTTCATGTGCCATAAAAAGTGAATATTGTCCAAAATCAATGTTCTTTTCCTGTTATTGTTGGTGTTCGTTTTTAACTGAGATATTAACACAAAAGGTCACAGAATTCTAGGGAATTACTAAAGAAAATGTTTTGCATGTTACCAATTTTATTTTATATACTGCATTTTATGGATTATTTCATAGTTATGTGTTAGGAAAATTGCATATTACCAGAATTTATGTTGTATTAAAATACTTATGTGTAGAAAAGTATATTTTTCAGTAATATCTGTTGAAAGATTACAGTTTTTGATGGTTATAGGAACATAATCCCCTATATCTCATTGGTTCAAATTATCAACATTCATGTTTTTAACTTTCTCTGTTTTGTAGGGACATTATTGCTGCAAAAGTTTAGGATTGACTGTATGTATATATGTGGGCAGCTAAATGGCATAGTGGATAGAACATGAGACCTGGAGTCAGGAAGATTCATCTTCCTAAGTTCAAATCTGGCCTTAGACACTAGCTCTGTGGCCCTGGGCAAATCACTTAAATCTATTTGCCTAAGTTTCTTCATCTGTAAAATAAGATAGAGAAGGAAATGGCACATGATTCCAGTATATTTGCCAAAGAAAATCTCAAATGGGGTCACAAAGAGTCAGACATGACTAAAACTACTAAATGACATATGTATATTATTTATATATGTATGTAGGTAGATATCTAGTATCCCTCCTTATATATATATGTATAAAATCTGTATACATTCCCTGTGAAGTTCTTTTTCTGAAAGAAACTAACAGCAAAAACCAGCAAACACTCTTTAATTACATTTCTGATGATTCATTGCTCACTCAGTTTTGCTTCATTCTACATAAAAATAAATATTTTATCTAGCATGAGAGAGTAAGTACTATAATTCTGGATGGGAATAGGCTGCTTTATACTCAGTGGGGAGATTTTTCCAATGGAAAATGAAGGAAAAGATGCTGGGGCAGTCACACGCATAATGTACCATCTTCTTAGAGTGCCTCCTGTGTAGTTCACTTCTCTTATCTCCCCTGTAAGAAATTGCTTACAATTATCAGGCAGCTTCAGTTATCTGAAATACTTCTCTGTCACCTATTCAATTTAGATAATTGACTTAAACCTTTATAATGGGTTTATAATGGGAGAGCTAGGCAATGGGGGATAAGCAAAGCAATCAAAGGTAGGATAATTAAGGCTTGAGTACATATGTGAAAAGAACAAGTAGACCCTTTATGAAAGATGCATAGAAAAATAGACAAGTAGAAGAAACAGAGGGATTAATATCTAAATGAACAGAGAGAGAATTCATACCCCCAAAAAGTCCTTGATACACTAAATTTCCAATTCAATTCAATGAGCCTTTGTTGTGCACCTACTGTGTGTCAGATATTGTATTACCTACTGTAAACAACGAGATAAAAATGTAACCATTCCTACCCTCAAGCAGCTTGATTTCTACCAGACAAAAATAGAGATAAATCTATATAATACTTAAATAAGAAATAATGTTAAAGGGGAACAGGAAAATCTGAGCAAATCAGCAAAGGTCTTTGCAAATGGTGGTATGAACTAAGACTCAAATGAGGATTTTAGTGCTAATGATCTAGCAAAGCCTTGAAGATCAGTTGTTCCAGTTTTCTCTTAGATTTAGAGTTAGAAGTGACTTCCAGCACCATCTAGTAAAACTCCCTCATCTTAAAGAATGAAAACAGAGAAAACTGAAGACTAAAATAACTTGTTCAAGTATATGCTACATGTTGGAATGAGGGTAAGTCTCCACGCTCTTGTTGTTTGGTTGCTTCAGTCATGTCTGGCTCTTTGTGACCCCGTTTGGGGTTTTCTTGGAAGAAATATTGGAGTGGTTTGCTATGTCCTTCTCCAGCTCATTTTATATATGAAGGAACTGAGGCAAACATAGCTAAGTAACTGGTCCAGGGTCAAACACTTTGTATCTGAGGCTGGATTTGAACTCATGTAGATTAGTCTTCCTGGTTACAAGACTAGTTCTCTATCCACTGCACTCCATGCTCTTGCCCTTTTTCTAATGTTACAAATCCTCTTTGACTTTATGATAATAGATTCGATTTTATGTACAAGGTAGATTAAGAAACTTTACATCGTAAGCAACTTTGGGAGCATAAGCTGAAGGGAAAAATCCAGTATTTTATAATATCTAATGTATCTGAGCTTCTTCCTCTGTTTATTTATTTTTTTTTGGAAGGGCAGGCAACTTAATTCTACCTGTGGAGTTCAGAAAAATAAAAGGCGTGTACTCTTTTGGTCTGACTACCAAGAAAAGAATGAACTGTCCTTTAGGTCTCGATTAATGTCCTAACTTCAATTAATGTCAGAACTTCTATCCTGTGCTGTATTATGTGTAATACATTCCCACCTTGTTTTAACATATTTGGCAAGGGCCAAATAACTATACATACATACATACATACATATATATATATAGTGTCTGTGTACATACATATATGTATATATATTATATATATATATATATATATATATATATTTGCCATATATTTACTTCTCTTTGTCTCAAGAATGTAAGCTCCTCGAGAGCAGGGATTGTATATTTTTGTCTTTGTATCCCCATTTATCTCTCTAACAAAGTTCTTGACACATAGTAAGCATTTAATAAATGCTTATAGATCTTTCTAATCATTGTTATCAAGTCAATAACTGACTCAAAAACCTTGAGAAGGAAGCCCACAACTACTATTTCTCTTTTCCCCTCCTCACTGCTTGCTCTCTTACCTGGAATTTTTGTGGCTCTGATATGTCCTTATTTTTCTTGTGAGTATTTTCTTTTCTTTTTAATCCTTCAAATAATTAATTAATTTTTAGCATTCATTATTTAAAATTTTGAGTTCTAAACTCTCTCTCTCTCTCTCTCTCTCTCTCTCTCTCTCTCTCTCTCTCTCTCTCTCTCTCTCTCCCCTGTCCCTTCCCAACTCATTGAAAACACAAGTAATATATCAGTTATACATGCAAAGTCGCACAAAAAATTTTTCCATTTTAGTCATGTTGCAAATAAGAGCAAAAATAGTAAAAACAATTATGCTTCAATTTACACTTAAAGTTCATCAGTTTTCTCTCAGAAAGTGGATAGCATTTTTCATCAAGGTCCTTTGGAATTATCTAAAGTCATTGTCTTGATCAAAGTATCTAATATGTATGTGTATATATATATGTTTTTACAGTTGAACATCGTTACAACATTGCTGTTGTGTGCAGTGTTTTCCTAATTATTCTCATTTGATCTGGTATGAGGTCATATAAGTCTTCCCAGGTTTTTCTGAAACCATCGCCCTCATCATTTCTTATAGAATAATAATATTCTATCACATTCATATGAGTTATTTCCCAATTATTTTATATATTTTCATTTATTTAAATATTTCCCAATTACATGTAAACATTTTTGACAATCAATTAAAAATTAATTCCAAATTCCCTCCTGCCTTCCCACCCCTTTATCCTTCTTGAACATGCAAGCAATTATACATGCGAAGGCATGCAGAACATATTTCCACATTAACCATGATGCAAAATAGAACAGAAAAAAAATAGAAAGTATGCCTCAGTCTGCATTTGGAGTTCATCAGTTCTCTCTCTGGAAGTGGATAGTATTTTTCATCATGTCCTTTGGAATCGTCTTGTGTCATTTTCTTGATCAGAGTAGTTAAGTCTTTCACAGTGATCATTGTTAACAATATTACTGTTACTATTTATAATGTTCTCCTGCTTCTGAGCACTTGACTCTTCATAAGATCATGTAAGTCTTCCCAGGTCTTTCTGAAATTCATCCTGATCATCAGTTTCCAATTCTTTGCCAGCACAAAAAGAGTTGCTATAAATATTTTTGTACATGTAAATCCTTTTCCGTTTTCTTTGACCTTTTTTTGGGTATAGACCTAGTAGTGGTACTGTTGGGCCAAAGATCAATTTTATAGCCCTTTGAGCTTTGTAACAAATTGCACTACAGAATGGTTAGACCAGTTCACAAATCCACCAACAGTGAATTAGTGTACCTATTTTTTCACTTAGCCTCCAGATTTATCGTTTTCCTTTTCTGTCATGTTATTCAATATGATAGATATAAGATGGAGGTTCAAAATTGTTTTAATTTGCATTTCTCTAATCAATGATGATTTAGAGCATTTTATTTGACTATCGATTACTTTGGTATCTTCTTCTGAAAAGTACCTGATCATATCGTTTGATCATTTATGAATTAGGGAACAGAACTTATTTTTATAAAGTTGGTTTAGTTCCTTATATGTTTGAGAAATTAGAAACTTGCTATGAATTTTCCCCCCAACTGCCTGCTTTACTTCTAATTTAGAATGTGTTGATTTTATTTGTGCAAACCATTTTTAATTTCATGTAATCAGTCAAAATTATCCACTTTACTTACCATGATACTCTCTATCACTTCTCATATTTTTTTCCCTCATCCATAAATCTGACACATAAATTTTCCATGCTTCCCTAATTTACTTATGCTACTTTTTCTATCAAAATAATTCACCATTTTGATCTTATTTTGACATAATTTGAAATACTGGTCTTTTTCTAGTTTCTACCAAACTTGATTTCAGTTTTCTCAGTAATTTTTTTGAAATGTTGAGTACTTTCCCCAAAAATCTGGATTTGGGGGCTTATGAAACTCTAGATTGCTATGGAAAATTAGTATTGTAGATTGTGCATCTAATTTATTCCAATGATCCAGTATTCTGTTTCTTAGGCAGTACCAGATAATTTTGATGATTACTATTTTGAAATATAGTTTAAAATCTGAAACTGTTAGGCTTCACATTTTTTTTCACTGATTTCCTTCATATTCTTGACCTTTTGTTCCTCCAGATAAATTTTCTTGTTATTTTTGTAATATTATAAAATAATTCTTTGGCAATTCCATTGATATGACACTAAATAAATTAATTAATTGAATAGGATATGATCTCTGTCATGTATTGCTCTAATCTCCTTGCTAGTATTTTGCTTAAAATTTGTGCATCAATATTCATCAGGGATATTAGCCTATGCTTTTCTTTCTTTGCTTTTTGTTCTTCCTGGTTTAGGTATTAAATCCATATTTGTGTCACAAAATAATTTGGTAGGATTAGTTCTTTACCCTTTTCAAGTATGGGGATTAATAGTGCCTTAAGTGTTTGGTAGAACTCATTGGTAAGTTCATCTGATGCTGAGGATTTTTTCTTAGAAAGCTCATCTATGATTTCTATTACTTTTTCTAAGATACGAGTTACTTCAGTATTCTATTTCCTCCTCTGTTACTCTGCTCAACTTATATTTTTGTAAATATTCATCCATTTCACTTAAATTATCAGCTTTGCTGGCATATAATTGGGCAAAATAACTCATTCTTTAATAAGTACTTTAATTTTATTTTCCTCACTGGTTGTTTTTGATCAGTTATTTCAATTGTGTCAGACTTTTTGTGACCTTATTGGGAGTTTTCTTGGCAAAGGCACTGGAATGTTTTGCCATTTCCCTCTCCAGGTCATTTTACAGATGAGAAATAACTGAGGAAAACAAGATTAAATGGCTTGCCCAGGGTCACATAACTAGTAAGTGTCCGTGCCAGATTTGAATTTAGGAAGATGAGTATTCCTGATTCCAGACCTGGCACTCTATTTACCTTTCTCATGTTTGAGACTGGCAATTTAGTTTTCTTCTTTCTTTTTTAAAGCAAATTAATCAAATTTTAAAAAAAATAAAACTAACTCCTACTTTTATTTATTTGTTCTTTTTTATTCTATTTTTATAAACATCTTTGATTTTCAGGATTTCCATTTTTAATTTAATTAGAGATTTTAATTTATTTTCATTTCTAGTTCTTTTTAGTTGCCCACCCACTTTATTGATCTGTTCTTTCACTCTTTTGCTGATGTACACATTTATAGATATAAATTTCTCCTTAAATATGGCTTTGCATCCCACAAATTTTAGTGTATTGTCTCTTTGTTGTCACTCCCTTAATGAAGTTATTGATTTCTTCTTTGATTGACGCTCTGACTTACTCATTCTTTAGAATTTTTTCATTTATTCACCAATTAATTTTTAATCTAAGATTCCAAGACACATTATTGAATGTAATTTTATTGCATTATGATCTGAAAAGGATGCATTTAATATTTCTGATTTTCTGAATTTCTGAAATTTTATGTCTTTATTCTTTGTTAATTTTTATGAAGGTGCCATGGGCAACTAAGAAAAAAAACCATATTCCTTTATTTTTTTAAAATAGCATTTTATTTCTTCCCAATTACATGTCAGAACAATTTTTAGCATTCATTTTTGCAAGATTTGAATTTCAAATTCTTCTTCCTCCTCTCTCCCTTCCAAAAAATGGTAGGCAATTAGATATGTTATACATGTACTATCATATAGAACATATTTACTTATTAGTCACATTTGTAAAAGAAGAAATATATCAAAAGAAAAAAAGTCAACAAAAAAATAAAGTAAGTGGAAAAAGTATACTTCAACCTGCACAGTCCATCAATTTTTATTCAGGATATGCATAGCACTTTCCGCCATGAGTCCTTTGTACTTGTTTTGGGTCTTTGTGTTGCTGAGAAGAGCTAAGTCATTCATCAGTGATCACCACAAAATGTTGATGATACTGTGGGCAATATTTTCCTGTGTCTCCTCATTTCACGTTTATATAATGTCTTTCCAGGTTTTTCTGAAATCTGCCTATTCATCATTTCTTATTGCACAATAATATTCCATTATATTCATATGCCACAGCTTGTTCAGTCATCCCTCTTCTGATGGCATCCCCTCAATTTCTAATATTTTGCCACCAGGAAAAGGGTTGCTATGTATAGTTTTTCATATGCAGGTCCTTTCCCCTTTTTTCAGGATCTCTTTGGGATACAGACCTAGTAGTGGTATTGCTGGTTCAAAGGGTACATACTGTTTGGTTGCCCTTTGGTGAGAGTTCCAAATTGCTCTCCAGAATAGTTGGATCAGTTCAGACTTCATCAATACTGCATGTGTCCTAATTTCCCCACATTCTCTCATATTCTTTGACTAATTAACAATTTGGTAATGACTTGTATTCTTATAAATTCAGTTCTACATATATTTGAGAAATAAGTCCTTTATCAGAGACACTTGCTGTAAAGATTGTTTCCCAGTTTTCTGCTTTCCTTCTGATCTTGGTTACATTGATTTTGTTTGTGCAAAGACTTTTAAACTTAATAAAATCAAAACAATCTACTTTGCATTTTGTAATGCTTTCTATCTCTTATTTGGGTCATAAACCTATAACTCATTTAACTTCTCCTTTAAGAATTTGGATGCTACACCACTTGGAGCATATATGTGTGGTACTGATATTACTTCATTGTCTGTGGTACCTTTTAGCAAGATGTAATTCTCTTCCTTATGTCTTTTAGGTAGGTCCATTTCTCCTTCTGTTTTGTCTGAGATCAGGATTGCTACCCCTGCTATTTTTGAACTGCAGCTGAAGCATAATAGATTCTGCTCCAGTCCCTTACCTTTACTCTGTGTGTCTCTCTGCTTCAAGCGTGTTTCTTGTAAACAAAATATGGTAGATTCTAGTTTTTTTATACACTTAATCCACTTCTGTTTTATGGAAAATTCATCTCATTCACATTCAAAGTTATGATTACTAGTTATGTATTTCCCTCCATCCTATTTTTCCTGTTGCTTGACCTCTCTCTCCTTTCTCCCTTTCCCTCTTCACTATTGTTTTGCTTCTGTCTACCCTCCCCTGATCTGCATTTTCCTCTGTCAGTCCCCCCCTCCACTTTTACTTAATCTGCTCCCTTCCTACTTCCCTATTGGTTAAGGTAGATTTCTATATTCAGCATATTGTGTATATTATTCCCTCTTTGAGTCAATAGTAATGAGAGTAAGGTTCAAGCAATGCCCACTGCCCACCCTCCCATCTCGCCCTCTCCTGTAAAAGGTTTTTCATTCTTCTTCATATGAAACAATTTATCCCATTTTATCTCTCCCTTTTGTACTCATCTTTTAGTTATTTTTAATGTCATTCCTTCAAATTCACCTTATACTCATACCCTCTGTCTGTATATATTCTTTCTAGCTGTACCATTAGTTGTAAAATTTTTAAGAATTATAAAAATCATCTTCCTATGTAAGGATGTAAATGATTCAACTCTATTAAATACCTTGTGTTTTCTTTTTGTTTTCGTCTTTTTAGGCTTCTCTTGGGTCTTGATATTGGAGATAAAAATTTTTGTTCAATTCTGATCTCATTATGAAATCTTGTGATCCTTTTATTTCATCAAATGGCTATTTTTTCCCTTCAAGTATTATACTTAATTTCACTGGGTAGGTGATTCTTGGTTATATTTCTAGCTCCTTTGCCTTCTGAAATGTCACATTCCATGACCTTTGATTCTTTAATGTTGTAGCTGCTAAGTCCTTTGTAATCCTGATTGTGGATCCCCAACATGAATTCTTCCTTTTTGTCTGCTTGCAGTATTTTTTCCTTGATCTGATCATTCTGCAATTTGGCTATAATGTTCCTTGGAGTTTTTATTTTGGGATAGTTTTCTTGGGGTGATGGGTAAATTCTTCCAATGCCTATTTTTGCCCTCTGGTTATTTTGTCTATTTTGCCCTTCCTGGATATCAGAGCAGTTTTCGCTGAAAATTTCTTGAAAGATGCTGTTAAGGTCTTCCTTTTGATTGTGATTTTCAGGTAGTCCAATGATTCTGACATTATCTATCCTGGAACTATTTTCCTTAAATATCGACATTTTCTTTTTTCTAAGTGATTGATTCTTTTTTCATAATTTGCTTGCATCACTTTCATTTCTTTTCCCAATTTTTCTTCAGTCTCTCATAGGATTTTTAAGTTCCTTTTTTTGAGCTCTTTTTCTGGTCTTGAGACCACTTCTGATTTTGCATTGGGATTTTGTCCAGAGGTGTTTTGACATTATTGTGCTCTTCTGAGTTTGTGTCTTGATCCCATAATAACTCTCTATGGTCAGATTCTTTTTTTTTTTTTTTGATTATCATTTTTGGCTTTTTTCCTTTCTTTTAAACTAGAGATCTGCTTCTGGGTTGGAAAGGGCACTGTCTCAGGCTTCTTGAATCAGGTGTTGTAGACCCTGGATATTTACCTTTTTCCCTTAGACCCACAGGGGAACCTCATGCTTGGTGCTTTGCTGAGGGCCTGGGGTGAGGGGTTGCTAACTTGGCTGGAAGCTACAGGGGTCTGGCAGTTTCCTGGTGCTGAGGTAGTGTCCTTGTCCTGGTGTCTGGCATGTGTTGAGGCCAGGGTGATGTTTCTGCGTTTCCCTGGGACTACACTGAAGCACATGGCTGTCTGTTCACTGGAGACTGCCTGTTTGCCCAGAGTTATGCTGAAATATGTGACAGTTCCTGGAACTGGATTCTGCTCATTTCCCTGGCTGTGATGAGTCATGTGGAGGGTCCTGGTCTTGGGGGTTGCCTGTTCCTCCACACTAGGACTCAGAGTCTCCCACTGATGTGCTGGGTAGGGGAGGAGCTTGCTGTTGGCTTATTGGAATGCTTCCTTTCCTGGACTGCATTCCCCTTTTGCCAGAGTGAGACAGACATTTCTTGGTGGTCTTCCAAGTTCTTGGGCTAAAAGATTGTTTCACCCCATCTTTTTGCTGGTCCTACTATTTTAAGATTTGTTTCGGGGTGCTATTTTATGGTTGTTTGGAGGTGACTACGGGACGGTTATAGGGATTTACTGCTTATTCTGCCATCTTGGTTCCTGGCAGTCCTCTCAGGCATATTCTTTTATATTCCTATTCAGTTTTCTATAGAGGTCTATCATATCTAGCTTTCCTACTTGGCTGAGTACTTCCTCTATACCACTGTCTTGTACCCAGATTCTTGAGAGGATAAGCAATGTCATCCTCTCATTTCTCCTCAAAGTATCTAGCTCCCATTTTTTTAAAAAAGAGGCTTTATTTTGTTTCTGAGCTCAAATTACAGAGCTGTCTTTTTTCTTTTCCTTTTTCCTCTTGAAACACTCCTATATCCCAATGTTCTGAGAAGGGTCAAATTTTCCCTCCTCTGTCTCAGATACTCTTGAAACCTTGCTTCTTTTCTTTTAGGATTTTTTTTTTTTATTTCTCCTGACAACCTGGAGTGGGGAGAGGTATTCCTGGAGTCCCTTCACCTTCTTCAAGAAGAAGTCCAGAAGACATTTGAATGCTGATAGTACTCATTCAGCTATAAAAGAACAACAAATACCACATACTTAATGGAAGATAATGCACAATTCTTTTTATTTTCCACAAAAGTTTAGATTTTGATCCTATCTGAAAAATTACTTTTCAATATTTACACCTCCACCTTAGGAACCAGGTTAAAACTTTTTACAACAGTCTTTACTTCTTAATAACTTATAATCCCAAGTCAAATTCCTTTCTTTTGTTTCAGTAATGTCACAGATACATACACCATCAATTTGCTGAACCCACCAATCCATGCAGTCAGCTTGTTTAATGCTTTAATTGGTCTACTTAACCTTTCCTTATTTGCTTGGCTTTTTTTTTTCTTTGCCAGCAACCTTTACTGATCTTTCTGGTGTGTACTTGTTCAAACCATTCCCTAATCCTCCTTCATCCTCTTGATCCTGCTCAATCCCTTCATACACTCTATATTCCTTCTTATTTTAACTTCCTTTATGACCCGGAGTAGAATCTGAACTAGTATCTCAGCTTTGAGATGCTTCAACAATTCCTTGATTTCTCCCCAAATTTACCAGTTTTTCTTATGTATATTCAATCTCTGAACTACTTAACTAGAATAAACTTGACCAAGCCACCTACACAATACACTCCTTTTCTTCTCCCAGGGCATTCTTTGATGGGAGGAAATAAGTACTTACTAAGTGCCTACTATGTGTCAGAAACTGTGCTAAGTGCTCTACAAATATTTCATTCAATCCTCAAAACAACAATCTTGTTAGGCAGGGGTTATTATCATCTTTTTTTTTTTTAAAGTTGAGGAAACTGAAGCAGTCTAAAGTCAGGGTCACTTGCTTAGGGTCACAACTTGTAAGTATCTCATGTTAGATTTGAACTTAGGTCTTTCAGACCAGGTGTTCTATGCAAGGTGCTACCTATCTCATGGAGATTGGAAACAGAAATATGAGTCCTTTTGTTGAGGAGACAATATTTCAGGTAAATGTTAGACTAGATAGTCACTGAGGGTCATTTCATCTCTTAATTTTTGTGATTCTGTGCCTTACCTAATTTTTTAGTTATTCTGAAACTTATAATGGTACTCTATATACAGTAGGTAAGTAATATTTGGTGAATGAATGGCTGATAAATGCATGAATGTCAATTGAATGCAGTCAAAATATTTACATTTGGAGAACATTTGGAAAGATATGATAACTAGCCAAATAAAGTAGCATAGTTCAACATAAATAATATTAATTCTGGACTCCAAAAACCTGGGTTCAAATCCTGCTTCTGATACTTATTTATCTCTGTCATCTAGGATACAACATAACTTCTTTGAACCTCAACTTCTGCATCAATAAAATGTGAGGAGTTACACTAGATCACCCTGAGGTCCTCTTCAGTTTCAGATGTCTGATCCTATGACTTAAAAATTTGAAGGGTCATCTTGTTAAAGAGAGATTGGTCTTTTTTTCTTGTACCTTGAGGGTAAAACTAGGCATAATGTATTACAGAAAGTCAGTCTTTAACCTATTGTAAGGAAAAACTGACATTTTCTGACATGGGAGAGAATGAGTTCAGCAAACCTGGAGAAGTTCAAGTGGAATTTGGAGAAAAATTTTTCAGGAATATTTTCATGGAGTCATCAAATAATAAACATTCTAAAGGACCCTAGAGACTACACAGGCCAAATCCAAATTATATAGATCAATTGGTTAATAAACACTTATTAGACACTGGTTATTTTCTAGGCCCTGTGCTAGGCACTGGGGATACCAATACTAGATGACTCGGAACCAGAAAGGCCAAAGTGGCAAAGTCTAGATTTCAACCCCATGTTTTCTGACTCATCCCAAAAGTTCCAAAAATTGAATTAGAGCTGCAAACTTTTTTGTGAGATAAGTAGAGGAGTATGTTGCTGCTCTTTATAGTAGACTACAGTGGGAAGATTGCTGCTTAGGTAAATACTGAGCTAAGTCATTTGATGTTATGGTTGAAATGAGTTATGTAGAGCACCCAGTCTAAAGGAAGGTCTAAGTTCTAAGGAAGGGGAATCAATTAATTATCCCTGAAAAATGACTTGAAAGAATTCTCTATACTATATAAATATAAATTATAAGAGAAATGCAAATCTAAATAGTTCTGAGCTTTCTCCTCATACGCAGAAAATTAGCAAAAATGACAAAAGATAATAATAGTAATATAGGGATTGTGGAAAAATGATTATAAACTTTGGGTGCAACAGTGAACTGTTCCAACCCCTCTGGAAAGCCATTTGGAATTAAACCTTCGAAAATGACTAAAATTTTCATTTTCTTACCCAGGGATATATCATTATTAGCAGTCTAGAATTTCTTTGAGAACTATCTAGCACTCAAGTGTTTCTATTAGATAATTTCTGTTTTGTTCTTTGAATTAGTTGTCAGTATACTTTGCTATGAAACCCTTACAAATCCAATACAGAGATTTCCCCCATCAAATTCACACCTTCCCTTAGTTGGATTAATTTATCTGTACAAACAACTTTTCAGTTTCACATATCTGAAATGATCAGTTTTATCTTCTTTGACTATCTTTATCATTTGTTTGGTTAATTGTTTACCCCCATGCAGAGAGAGGCATAGGAACTGGTTCTCATCTATTTTTTTTAATGCTATGACCTTTATTATTTAGATTATGTGTCCACTTTGAGTTTATTATGATGCGTGGTATAAGATACTCGTCTAAAGATGATTTGCTTTTGACAAAAATAGAATGTGAGGGGAACGGAGTCTGCTCTGCAAAGTGCATAGTTGAAAGCTTGTGTAATCACTGATTGAGCAATAGTTTATCCAATTAAACATTTAATTAGAAAATAGAAAATTTGTGTGATAACCCATAATGCTTTTAGTGTCTGCTTTTCTTTCAGATACTTCTGCATTCTCATCAAAGAAAATAAACTTTGATAAACATTTACTGAGAGAGAGAGAGAGAGAGAGAGAGAGAGAGAGAGAGAGAGAGAGAGAGAGAAAGAAAAGGGGAGAGGCTGGTGGAGGATGGGCAAAAATGGTGAGGAGATCAGAGTTCTATCAACCTAGGCAGCATTCAGTAGTAAAGCAAATGTTCCTAGCACCTTCTGCCAGCATTCTTTGTAGAACAAAGATTTGAGTCCTGAGTAAAATTTGATTTGCATGCCTAGGGGAATCATAAAAGAAATCTATTATGGAATGAAATGGGCTGTAATCACATTGAAAGGATAGAGATGGTTGCATGGGGGAGGCTATTGCATGGCCAGTGGTCCATTGTAAAAGAAAACACAGTCATGTCCAAGAAAAACAAAAACAAACAAAATTTCCAGAATAGTGTTAACAAGTATTTCCCAGGAAATCTATGAGATCTATGAGACTGGTTCCATCCAGAGGATCTGAGTGCTAAGCTGTCATGAGAGAGACTCCAAAGGTCAGAGAATTATAGATTTTTAATCCAATACCATCATTTTAGAGGTGAAGAAACAGATTAAGTGACTTGGAAAAGTTACATAAGTAGTATGCTTTCGAGGTGGGATTCAAACCTAGATCTTCTAATGACAAAATTAGTACTTTTTCCACTGTCCTACGTTGTTGCGAATAAAATGGACATTATTTAAGAGTCCAAGGTTTGGTAAGAGCCCAGGTACAAGAATAAACTATTGTCACTTAATCACCCTGTGGGGTCTCTACAAGAGTACTTATAGGAAATTTGTGTATGCCCATACTCATACCAGCTTCTTTAAGAGATAGTGATTTAAATTGTCAGGATCTACACACTGACTGCACATATTCATCTGGAGTCCACCTGCCCTCTTTGCCAAGGTACAAACTAAGTCCTTCTCACATATCATCTATAGCAAAACAGTAATAAAAATGAATTTCAAAGTAAAGTAGTTTTCTAAGAAAAACAGCAATACCCTATAAGCGAGGAAGTGGATCCCTATGCTCTTTTACTTTAAGAAGAGTAAAAAAATAAAAGCATAGTAAGACTTTGTGAATTACAAAATCATTATAGAATCTTGACAGGCTAGAGCCAGCTAGGTGGTGCAGTATATGGAGCTCTGGGCCTGGAATCAGGGAATATTCTAATCTCCGGTTACAGATTCTTAATAGCTGTGTGACTGGGTAAAACACGTCACCTCCATCTGCTTCAGTTTCCTTATGTGTTATATGAAAATAACAGCCCTTAACTTCCTAGATTTATTGTGAGGATAAAATGAGGCATTTGTAAATTACTTTGCAAACCTTAAAGTGATACATAAATGCTAGCTGTTATAATAATAATAATTGCAATCATAATTATTAGGCTAGAGGGTATATCACCAAGGCAATATTCACAGCACTAATGGCAACTACACATATGCTGGTGTAGTTCTGAATTGCAGATTATAACAGACTCTCCATATAGGCAGAAGAAAAACATTTATTCAGATACCAGAAAGCTGAATCCCAACACCAGAAAACCAAACCGTCAAAGCAAAAAAGAAATCCATACCAATGCAGGGGCCATCCCCAAGCCTTCCCCCTGCTTGGCTTCCCACAAACCAGCTCCATTAGACAAAATCACAAACAAGCTCTCTCACTCACAGTTGCTGCCCCAGCTGCCTACTTTCCCTGTCCTTCACAGCTCTGACTAGTCGGACCAGCTTCCTCTCAGTTCTGCTCCAGCTCCATCTTTCTTTTCCATCCCTCCTACTACACCCCTTCCTTTCCACCCATTCAGAAAGCTCCTCCCACCACATGTGACTTAGGCTTCCATGTGATTTAAGTAGGTTGCAAGGTCCTATTAATGGATGGGAAAGATCTTCAAATTAAGCAAAAAATGTATTAACAATACAGAGGATTTGGGTTGTATCTAATAAAATACAATTCATCAGTGATAAAAGTAAAGTCTTACATTTGAGTACAGAAAAATATCATCTTCAAAAGAATTATATGGAGGAGGCATAATTAGATGGCAGTTGTTCTGACAATGGCCTAGGGTTTTTGATGACAACTTCAAGGTCCATGTGATTCTGTAGTAAAATATAATAGCCAAAAAAGCTGGCATGACCTTGGGCTGCATTAGGAGGACATCTCACTTTCAGAAATAGGTCTGTGGAAGTTCCCCACTGTATTCTGCCCTCATAATTAATAACTCTTCTGGAGTACTGTGATCATTTCTGCAAACCATATTTAGCTTAAGAAGTACATGGATAGACAAAGAATCTGAAGAGGAAGAAAATCATGATGGCTAATGCTCTTAAATCTATGTCATAGGAGGATTAGTAAAAGGAGCGAGTGATGTTTAGCCTTAAGAAGAGAAGACCCATGGGATATAGGGGGGAAGTATGATAGCCAACATTATATATATTTGATATCCTGGCATATGCTGTTTGGACCCACAGGGCAGAACCAAGAGCAATGAGTGGAAGTTACCAGAAGACAAATTTAAGCTTAATGTCAGGGGAAAAAATAAAAGAGCAACGCTACCACTGGCAGGAGCAGCAGCCATAACAGCAACTTCCTAACATTTGGAGCTATCCCAAAGTGGAATGGACTGCCTAGATGTGATAGGTTCCCCCTTCCTGGAAATCTTCAAACAGACATTGAACCACTATTTGTTATACATGAATTATTGGACATTCCCAGTGAAAATGGATTGGCCTAGAAGGCTGCTAAGGTCCCTTCCAATTCTCAAATTCAATAATTCTATCATTAAATGTTAGAACCTTAGACAAGATAACCAGATCTGAATACAAAATTTCAGATGATGTTTGAAGGAGGAAAATACAGTAGGTCTCTACTCCCAGATTGCCCTCCTAATGAAACACATGATTTCATTACTTTTTCTGGATGATCCATCACTCTACAACTTGTATTGAGCCTGCACTATCTTCAGAAGATGATTTTCAGAACAACTTTACATATTTCTTCCCATCTTGGACATGTGAAGTTGATTTTTGATACCCAAGTGCAAGACATTGAATTTATTGAATTTATTTCTATTGAATTTCATCTTAATAGATTCAAAACAATGTATCCAGTCACGATCCTGGCTCTGTCATCCACTATGTCACTTATCTCTCCCAGGTTGTGTCACCTGAAAATTTGATGAGCATACTATTTATGCCTTTTTCAAAATTATTTAAAAACGTTAAGTATCACAGTGCTAAGCACAGGAGTATCACTCCACTGCAACCTCCTGTCATAATTGTTATTAGCTAATATTATTAGCACCTTCTCTTCAATTGGTGGCCAAAGAGATCTTCCAAAAGCACTGCCAGGTAAGTAGTTTATGTCTACTGGGCAGAATAATAATCTCATTAGCAAAAGCCAATGAAAGAAGCAAATGATTTAGATCAGGAAGTAAGATGGTTTAAACAGTCTGTTCTGCCCAATAAAAACCATTTGCATTTGAAAAGAAAATTGGATATATCCATTTCCCATTTTCTTATCCCAGAGAACTAAAATGTGAACTATGCTTGTATATATTTTTCTATAATTTGTCTTTTTATTGAACTTCTTTTTAAAGTTTAGTTTCAATTTAAGTAGCAGCCAATATTTCCTTTGATGAGCCCATCTTTTTCATAGATAAAGTTGCCTCAACTTTCCCTCACCACTCACCCCTTTTACCTAACCTTTTACTTTTGAATAAGATATCCAGCCAGAGTTATAAATTGATCATGAGTTGCATTGCCATATTTCTCAGTGACACTGTTGTTTGCCTTTCTTATGTTTGACTTTCTGGTTCCTCTGCTTTCTTGTCTAGACATTGGGCATTTGTGTTTATACAATTTAGGATGTGGATTTTTATGATGCTTTTTCTTTGATTTTGTCTCCTGTGAATATTAGAACCTAGGTCAGAGCATGTTAGAACATGGAATATAAATCCCTTGACCATAGATTTTGGGCAGTGCAGTGAATGGAGTACCAGGCAGCCACAGGAAGTTAGATATGACTGAAACAACTGAACAGCAATATAGAATATTAAAGTAAGAGAGGGCCCTGTATTTAACCCATTCTCTCTTTTTAAGAGTTGGGAAACTAACACTTAGAGCAGAAATTCAACTTGTTTATGGTTATGTAATCCATGAGTGACGTAAACCTGACCCTACGCCTTATGCTTCTCAATTTGATTCTTTTTCCCACTACATCTGAAATTGTCATCACGTATTGTTGTCAATCTCTCGTTCCATATAATTACCATAAATGTCAAGTGTTTTTATCTTGTTTCATGAGCTATGCTTGCTACATAGACTAAGTAGTCAGAGATTCTATCTTAAGTTAATTTGCACCATGCCTTGTGACTAGGACATTATATAGAAACCAAATTTTGATCAGGTTCATTGTCATACAAAGAATATTCGCAAAAGTTACAGGAGGGAAGATGCTTCATTTGCACATCCTACACATTTAATAAATAGTTGTACATTTACTAAACTCAAGTTTCTCAGTCTTCTAACCAAAGCCTCAATAATTTGGACTTTTTAAAATTAATTCAAACATATGAATATCTAGGCAATACAGTGAATAAAGTGCCATACCTGAAGTCAGGAAGACTCATCTTCCTGAGGTCATATTAGAACTCAGATACTTACTAGCTGTGTGACCCTGGACAAGTCACTTAACTCTATTTGCCTCAGTTTTCTCATTTCTAAAATGAACTGGAGAAGGAAATGGCAAAGCACTCCAGTACCCTTTATGAAGAAAATACCATAAGGGGTCATAAAGAGTCAGAAATGACTGAAACAACTGAACAATAGCACAGCGAACATAAGCCCTCAACTTGTATCCTTGTATATGACTCTGTACTACTTCAGTCACATCAAATCCCTGGTCCCAAATCTGGAATATCCTCATCTCTTCTCTGTGGCTATCCAAATTCACTTGTCTTTCTAGATCCCACTTAAGTTATGGATCCTCTATGATGTTTTTTCTCAATTCACAAAGAATCAAAACTATGTGATTAGGACTCATAGAGCCAGATTCAAATCCTGTCTCTACGATTTACCAGTTATGAACGATTAGCAAGTAACAACTTCTATGTATCTTTGTTTTGTCACATCGGAAAAGAGTATGCTGGAGAGAATCATTGCCCCTAAACTTCCTTCACTCTCTAAATCTAAAGCCTGTGATTTAACTATTTTTATTTTATCTGACCTTGTATATCATTTATTATCCCTGCATTCCATTAGTTCTTATTTTGCAATGTTTTTTTGTGAGTTGCTATGGTCAAAAGCAATTTATCACCTGATGTCCAATCCATAATAAGTACTTCTGTACTTAGATTAGTTAGTCTTTACACAGTAAGTGTATTGCATAATGTCAGTCCCATGCTTTAAGTCTTTCCAACTGGTAGAACTTGCCTGAACTTGTAATATGTAGGCTTAACCTTTGAAAACTATGGTTCACTTACAAGACATGATGCCTCAGAGAAGAAATTTGTTTTGCAAGACCTTTCTTTTCAAGGTTCTTGAAACCAGTCTTTTACTGAATATGTAATGAAAGTAGTAATAAAGACAATGAAGATGATATTGATAATGGTAATAATAACAATTATATGCCTACAGTACATGCATACTACACTACACGACATGCTACGCTACATCATAGCACATTTAGATGCAGAATTTATCAATCATATGCAAGGGTTTCATATTCTTTTTTATGAACAGTATCCTCAGTTCTTAGTCACACAACACTGTACTGCTAAAAATATTCAGGATAGTCATCAGATATAATTTCACCCTCAGTCTTACATCCTATGCCAAAAAAGACACGAAATCAAGGAAATACTAAAATCTGAAAAGGGAAAGATCTTTTAAAACCCAGGAGGCATTGAAAATCAGAACAACTCAAATTTTAGCAGTCATGCCTTATCATGAAATGGATAGCAAAATAATGCTGATGACTCAAATGCTTTTAATGAGGACATGGGCTTGCTTGCTTGGAGTGGAATTTTGCAAAAGTTTTGTTGGATTTGATAGAGCAAATTCAAGTAATAGGCAAACTATAGCAAAATAGAGTATTCAAAAATGCTAGTATCCTTTACAACTATCATGAATAAATACATTCTCTCAAAATATTTGATAAAAGTATAAAAAAATTCAGGGCCTGAACAAAACAATATATACAGGAGCCATTAGTATCCTAAGGACCATATTGGGAAAGGTAGAGTTATTAAGAAGAATTCCCAAGGATAGGTATCAAACATCATTATGGAGGAAACAAATTGAGAGCACTCAAAGTCAACAAAAAGAGCAACATGGAACAATAGTATGTCTGGAATTTTAGATTCCTTAAATCAACAATTGAAAGCAAAATGCAAAATGTAAATGTAATAAAAGGATTCAATGTAGTGGAAAAGAATGATTAAAAAAAACAACAGTAATTAAACATTTCACTATAGAAGAATAAGAAACAAAGACATCAGAGGAGAGAGTGAATCCATGTAAAATGAGGATGTGGAGAATTTCTGATCATCTCTGTGGTCAGAAATAAGTCCAACACAATAGAAAAGATGTCGCATCAAAGAAGAAACAGACAACCTTGATTTCATAATGAAGGAACGATAAAAGGAGGTTCCTGAAACTAGCTGCCTTGCAAAACTTTAAAGCAGTAGGGGTAGATAAGATCCATAACTGTTGACTTCACAGTGGTGCATGGAAAACTGGAAATGCCGAAGTGTCCTCTTAAATATAAATCTACCTTTCTTAAAAAAAAAATTTCATACTCTTGACCCAAAAATAAACATACCAGTGATCCTTCCAAATATAGACCAATTAATGTTTATGTATTTTGTACAAAAGGTTCACAGATGGTATCAAGGGTTTTTAAATCTATAAATAAAAGAAACAAAACAATATATTGAATGAAGAGCAAAATGTATGTCCCAAAAAATTTCCAGGAGCATAGAAATCAACTTATGATCTACTTTGTAATTGAACAAGTTGCTCTGAAATATCTACACTTCCTTCATTTATTATTGCAATGTCTTTGACTCAGGTTTGCCCTCATGATTTGTTTGTCTACTGAAAATATACAAAATAGACCCATGGAGAGTGAGAATGCTAGAGTAGTTACTATTTTTTACAAGGAAAGCTTTTCCATTTAAAACATGCCACTACATAATAATGTCAAGAGCAATTTATGAAAAATGTGACATATCTCAGGAAGATGGGTTAAATTCATTATGGTCCTTTGTAGCCTTAAATCCATTATTTCTATGTAAAACTAACTGTGACTTCCAAATTAAAGGAGGTACTGAACCAAAACATCTTTTAATCATTTAATACACATGCATGACATCAAGCTTTATAGTTCTACCGAAATACATTAAAATTGCCTTCATCACATTAAATAATTCTCTAATGATATCAAGTTTTCATATGGATTTGCTAAGTGTAAAACTTTAATACACTCTTAGGAAATATAAAGACTGAATGATTGGAGTGTGAATCTAGAGGTCACATTGTATCAATAAATAAAGGTGATACCTTCAAATGAAATGGTCTCCTCTAGTCAAGATACATGAAGCATAATAATCTAAAAAATGAAAAATGTAACTAAGTATATTTGAGACTGAAATTAATATTGAAAGGGAAGATTGTATAAAATCAATTAATTCCTAGACATTACCAGAAATATTGTACAATTCCAAAATTATAAAATGAACCTTAAGAGTTTTTCTAGGTATCCTATCAAAAACCTGTACCATATTAACAAAACACAAAGTATATTCCTTTAAAGAATCTATAGGGTGATCAATACTTCCTTCACTGAAATAGAGAAAGATTAATAGAATTCTTTGGACATTCTATAAACAGATCAAAACCATACAGAAAAACTTTGGGAACCAGATACGATGTCACCATGAAAAAGTAAAAGTTGATAACATCTACATAACATTGGATTTGTTCAATATAATGGAAATGACTTCCACATAGAAGCTATGACATAACTAAGAATGCAGTGTAAAAGACACATTCATGACCTTAGCCAACAATACCTTGAACAAAGAAGCATCAAACATATGGAGAGGATATATGGATTTGTGGAAATGGAGGGATTTATGATGGCCATAAATAAAATAACAAATCAAGCCTCGATTGCCTTTTCAATTTCTGAAGTGTCAGTGGTCATCCTGAAAATTTAGCTCTAGGCTCTAATGAACCACTTTTAGCTAACTCTAGCACACTCCTGAGTATATCTAATTCTTTTGAAGTTCTTTTTTTTTTTTTACTACAAACTTGCATTTGCCTCGTTGTAAGTGCTGTCTATTGTTCTTAATTCTACCTTCTGAGAGAATTACAGAAAACTGTCTGTGAAAGCCTGATCATTGCTTTTTGATGTTTTCTTGAAGACTATACTTGACATATGTGTATACCATTCCTATTATGAGTTTGTAGACATAGAAACAAAGATACATATAGTTTTGTAGAGGCTGATATCTCTTTTGCTACTTTCTCCTTTGTTATTAGTATCATCCATATATTTATATTTTTTTGGAATTTTCTACTCTGAAAACTTGAAAATCAGTTCTTCAGTGAATAAAAGTATATTGCCCTATGTAAGACCAAAAATCATTCCCCAGTGGATAAATGGTCAAAGGATAGGAACACTAGTGTTGCTATGAATCAGAATACCAATTTTGGAAAGTAATTTGGAATTCTGCAAATAAAATGAATGAACAGTTATGCCATTTGACAGAGATTCCTTTACTAGGGTTATGCTCTGAGAAGACCATTGATAAGCATAACCCAATATATCCCCCAAATATTTACATTACCACTTTCTGTGATAGCAATGAATTAGAAACAAAATGCCCTCTGTTTAATAAATAGCCACATTATTGTTCATGAATGGAATGGAATATTATTGTGTTGTGAGAAATGAGGGGTGTAATGAAGATAATAAATTATGAACAGATCTACATGAAGTGGTGCAAAATGAAGTGAACAGAGCCAAGGAAACACTATATTCAATGATTACATAATATAAATGAAAAGAACAAGCAGAACAGCAAATCAAAAGTAAATATTGCAAACTTATAAAAGCAAAAATATCTTGAAATAAGAGCTATGAGAAAACACCCCTCCTTCATTCCCTTGCAGAGGTAGGAGGTCCACCAGTGTTCTACCTTGCACATATATTTTTGATGTATTGATCAGTTATGCTGATTTTTCCTTACCTTTTTCATTTGTGTTTCAAGATGCAATTTTTTATATGGGCTGACATTCTGGGAAGGCAGAGAAAATAATATGGGGGAAATTATGGTGATATAAAAAGGTGTCAGCAAAATGTCTTCAAAATAAATTCTATTACCTCCACCGTGTATGTTAGTGCTCATCTATAATTCCTTCTGTTGGATGAGGTTGAGACTCATGAACTGCTTTAACTCAGGAGTACTGAGCTATAGTAGGACTAAGGCAGATTGGGGATTGGGTGGACAAAACCAGACACTTGATAGAAGGCAAGTCCAGAACTCAAATGCACATTGCACAGTTCTATATCCAATATATTTCTCACTTGGACCATGTTGTTTTCTTTGTATTTCCCAACAGAGTGCAGCACAACTGTATATACACATATACTGTATATACACATATCTCAGCACAAGTGAGCCCGCAGTAGGTACTGGGTAAGGTCTTGTTACATTTATTTGACAGATATATCCATCTAGAAGTCAGTCATTACATGAAGAACGGTGAATAAGTCATTGTAGGATGGGGTCCTTCTGATTCATGATGTCTTTTTCTTCTTCCTCCCAAGGGTTCCTGGTGGGTAATTACAGATGACAAGTTTATACTTTATGATGGGAATTATGTTCTCATCTACTGTCTTGATGATATGTTAAACCTAAACCTCTTTAATCCAAGATAATAGATCTCATTGTAATCTGAAGGTGAAGCTTATTTGTGCATGAAATACACAGAAACTTTGTAGTGGAAAGGAAAGGAAAACTGAGGAGACTGGAGGCAGATGAATATCAGACAAAACTGGGGCTACTTCAAAAAAGTATCTGAAAGATACTTGCTCTTTGATTGACGAACCAGCTCAGTAAAGAACATTGGAGTGGGAAGTAGGAGACTTGCATTCCAGGACTGGCTCTGCCCAGGACTTGGATTTGCTGTGTGACTTAATGCCATTAGACCTTAGGTGGTCTCGAAGGGTTCCTAAGCATGAACTTACATACAATCTTCAAATCTCAGAACTGAATGGCACATTAGAGACTAATCCAAAATCTTGCCTGAAATAAGTCACTCTTATAGCATCCCTAATAAGGGGATACCTCACCTGTACTGGAAGAAATTCATCAGCAATAAACAATGCATAAGTCATGTCTGACGGCATACTCCACATTCTGTACCCAGAGTCTGTTGGGGTCCATCCTTTGTTTTCAAAGAGGATCAATGATATCAAGTGAAGTTTTGACTTGCGTATGAATTGGATTTAAGTGAAGTAGAGTTGCATAGAGTTATCAGCCTCACTCTGTTTTCCAAAGTCATCCAAGTCAAGTAACAAGATAAAAGTTGAGATGATTGGTGAGGTCAGGGAATGTAGTGGATGACTTTGATGTCTTCTCAGATGAGTACAGTGAGCCTTGCTTTGGAGCAAATACTCAATTTGTTTCTGCATTGATTTGAATTCTGGTATATTTCAGTGTTATTGTCATTATTATTGTTTTTCCTTTACATTATTGTGGTCAATGTTAAAATTCTCTGTGCAGTTAGCTGGTATAGCTGATAGAGCACTGGACTAAGATTGAATCTCATTTCAGTCACTAGTTATGTGACCTGGACAAGTTACTTAGTTCTCTCAGCCTTTGTGTCCTCCTCTGTAAAATGGGGATGATAATAATAACACCTTATGGGTTTATTGTGATGATCAAATAAGGCAATATGTGAACCTTACAAACCTAGAAGCACTACACACACACACACACATACACACACATATACATACACGCATGCATGCACGCACATACACATAGGAAGAACTCAGTTTGGGGTAACAGACTATTGTGAGATAAAGGGAAGCTTAAGAGTGGAGGTTATAGTTACTTGTGTTTGTGAGATCCTTGTGTGAAACTTACTCTAATTGGATTTGAGTTAAGGAGAGAGAGACATACACACTTAATTGGGTATGAAAATCTATTTTACCTAACAAGAAAATAAAAGAGCAGGGGATGGAGTGGAGAATAATAGAAGAGAGGACAAATGGGAGGAAGAGGTAATCAGAAGCAACAACTTTTGAGGAGGGACAGGGTCAAAGGAGAGAATAGAATAAATGGCGGACAGGATAGGATGGAGGGAAAGAAGTGGATGAAAGATGAACTAAGGGAAAAAATTAATAAGAATCACAGAAGATGATCTGGTATGGAGGGGTCAAAATCTATATTGTTATTGCTTTTTATATTATTTGATTTATTTTTAGTTTTCAACATTCACTTCCACAACATTTTGAGTTCCAAATTTTCTCCCCTTTTCTCCCTTCCACCCACCCCAAAATGGCCTGAATTCTGATTACCCCTTCACTCAATCTGCCCTCCCTTCTATCTCCCCCTATTTCTTATCCCTTTCCCTTCTATTTTCCTGTAGGTCCAGATGGAATTCTATATCCCATTGCCTGTATATCTTATTTTCCATTTGGATATAAAAACATTGCAAGCATTTTTAAAACATTCATTTTTAAAACTTTGAGTTCCTCATTCTCTCATTTCCACCCTCCCTGCCCACCCTCATTGAGAAATCAAGCAATTAAATATAGATTATACATGTGTAGTCATGCAAAATGCTTACATAATAGTCATGTGAAAAACTAACTGTATTTCCCTCCATCCTATCCTGTCCCCCATTTGTTCTATTCTCTCCTTTGACCCTGTCCCTCCTCAAAAGTTGTTGCTTCTGATTACCTCTTCCTCCCATTTGTCCTCTCTTCTATTATTCTCCACTCCATCCCCTGCTCTTTTATTTTCTTGTTAGGTAAAATAGATTTTCATACCCAATTAAGTGTGTATGTCTCTCTCTCCTTAACTCAAATCCAATTAGAGTAAGTTTCACTCATTCCTTATCACTTCCCCTCTCTTCCTCTCCATTGTAAAAGCTTTTTCTTGCCTCTTTTATGTGAGCTAATTTACCCTATCCTACCTTTCTTTTTCTCCCTTTTCAAATACATCACTCTCTCTCACCTCTTAATTTTGTTTTTATTAGATATCATTCCTTCACATTCAACTCACCCTGTGCCCTCAGTCTACACACACACACACACACACACACACACACACACACACACACATACACACACACACACATGTCATCCAACTACCCTAATACTGAGAAAGGTCTCATGAGTTACCAATATCGTCTTTCCACGTAGGAATATAAAGAGGTCAACTTTAATAAGTTCCTTATGATTTCTCTTTCCTGTTTAGCTTTTCATGCTTCTCTTGATACTTGTATTTGAAACTCAAATTTTTCATTCAACTCTGCCCTTTTTCTCAAGAATGCTTGCAAGTCCTCTATTTCATTGAATATCCATTTTTCCCCTGAAGGATTATATTCAATTTTGCTGGGTAGGTGAATTCTTGGTCTTCATTCTAGCTCCTTTGACCTCCAGAATATCTATTGCAAGTTCTCTGATTCCTTAATGCAGAAGGTGCTAAATCTTATCTTATCCTGGTTCCATTTTGACAATGCTTGAGGTTTTTTTCTGGCTGTTTGCAAAATTTCTCCTTGATCTGTGAACTCTGGAATTTGTCTACAATATTCCTAGTGGTTTTCCTTTTGAGATCTCTTTCAGGAGGTGATCAGTGGATTCTTTCAATTTCTATTTTGCCCTCTGGCTCTAGAATATCAGGGCAGTTTACCTTGATAATTTCTTAAAAGATGATGTCAAGGCTCTTTTTTGATTATGGCTTTTAGGGAGTCCAATAATTTTTAATTATTTTTCCTGGATCTGTTTTCCAGGTCAGTTCTTTTTCCAATGAGATATTTCATGTTGTCTTCTACTTTTTTTCATTCTTTTGGTTTTGTTTTATAATTTCTTGATTTCTCATGAAGTCATTGCCTTCCATTTGCTCTGTTCTAATTTTGAAGGTATTATTCTCTTTAGTGATCTTTTGGACCTTCTTTTCCATCTGGCCAATACTCCTTTTTAAGGCATTCTTCTCCTCATTGACTTTTTGAACCTCTTTTGCCATTTGGGATGGTGTATTTTAAGGTGTTATTTTCTTCAGCATTTTTGGGAGATTTCCTTTAGCAAGCTGTTGACTAGTTTTTCATGACTTTGTTGTATCATTCTCCTTTCTCTTCCTAATTTTTCCTCTACATCTCTTACTTGATTTTCAAAATCCTTTTTGAGCTCCTCCATGGCCTCCAACCAATTCATGGTTTTCTTAGAGTTTTGGATGTAGGATCTTTGACTTTGTTGTCTTCTTCTGGTTGTATGTTTTGATCTTCCTTGTCACCAAAGTAAGATTCTATAGTCTGATTATTTTTTATGCTGTTTGTTCATTTTCCCAGTTAATAACCTGACTTTTTGTCAGGTAGAACTCTGTTTCCAGTGTAGAGATGTATTATCCCAAATTTCAGGGATTTTGTGCATCTGTTTTCAGAGATGCTTCTAGGAACCTGTAAATTTTCAGCTCTTCCAAGGTGGTATGATCAAAGGAGAGGTGTGCTCTGGTCTGTCAGTGATCACAACAGTGTTTTCTGCCTTGGAACTGTGAGGATTCCCACTGTACTACCTCTACAAGCTTTGCCATCCCAGTGGTCCTCCTTGCCCCAGGCCTGTGACCCAGATCTAAGCATGGGCAGATAAAGAGAATCCTGCACTGGCAAAGATATTCCTGCAATCTTCCTCTGATCAGCCACTTGATTTCCCACTCTCTGTGAGCTGAGAGCTCCAAAAGTAGCCACTGCTGTGGTCAACACCACCACCACCACCCTGATCGAGCTCCTCTTTCATCGAGGTATGACCAACATTTCCTAGTAACATTCTAAACTGTCTTTGGCACTTGTGGGTTGAGAATTCTGAGCACGTGAGTCAGTGCCCTGAGACCTGCTTCGGCCCAGTCTGTGCTGGTGTGGCCCACGCTGGACTACACTCTTCTCTCAGATTGGTGCAACAGACCTTTCCTGTTGACCTTCCAGGTTGTCTTTGGCTGGAAATTTGTTTTACTGTCACATTTTATGGGTTCTGCTGCTCTAGAATTTGATTAGAGTTATTTTTACAAGTATTTGGAAGGGTTTGGGGTAGAGCTCAAGCAAGTCTCTGCTTTGATTCTACCATCTTGGCTCTTTTTTTTTATTGTTTTATCATTTCCAGCCACGCCCAACTCTTCCTGCCCCTATGTGGGGTTTTCTTAGCAAAGATACTGCAGGAGTTTGCCATTTCCTTTTCTAGCTCATTATACAGATGAGGAAACAGAGATAAACAGGGGTAAGTGACTTGCCCAGGGTCACATAGTTAGTAAGTATCTGAGGCCAGATTTGAATCCAGGTCTTCCTGATTCTAAGCCTGGCATTCTATCAGCTGAGCCACCTTGAAGTCCAGTGAGATCTATATTACTGGAAGGAAACTCTACATCTAGGACTGTAAAGAACCAAAGGAATATTAGTATATAAGGTGTTTTGTTTAATGTCTAGACTCCATATCTAATATTCTATGATTATATTAAAGAACTGAACTCTAAAAACAAATAAATAAATAAGATGTCTCACTATTCCTAAAATCTTGATCTGAACTTTGTAGGCATTCCCTTCAGTGGGATTGATTGCCACCCACTCATACTTTCTGATCCTGCATGAATCCTTTGTATGTTCCAGCTGTAGGTGAGAAGCCCGACAGCTGCATTCTTACTTATAAAAGAAGCCTCCAGTATGTTGACAGAAAATAAACAAATTAATGAACCAATAGTAAATAATTCATCAATCAAAGCTGAAAAATCTAATCTGCTGAGAGTTGATTGTGCCTGGTTTAGAAAAGGAGAAATTGAATTCCTGGAGGCCACTCTTTTTTGATAGAGGCAAACTGGGAAACTAAAACAATATCCAAAAGTTTAAATAAGGTTTTGTCACCTTCCTTGCCCCAATTTTTTTATTTTAAAACATTTACCATTCTTATTAATGATTTCTACAACCTAAAGAACATTATCACCTAGTTAAGTGACTTTTACTGGAAATTGACTAGGTTGGCTTAGTACTTTCCCTTCCTCTGTTTCCATGGTTAGAGTATTTCTGCTATCTGCTGTTACTTTAATTCTATCTATATCATCCAAATAATAGAATCATAGAATCCCAGTATTAGAATATCATACATGATCCTCTCAACCTCTGTCCAGTCTAGCCTGACACAGCCCTTCTTCCCATTCAATAGATGAGAAATTTGAGGTTCAGGGAGGAAGGAAAGAAAGAAAAAAAAAGAATGGATAAAAGAAAGGAAGAAAAGAAAAAAGGAATGAGGGAACAAAGGAAAGAGGAGGGAGAAACGGAAAGAGAAAGAAAAGGAGAGAAAGAGGGAAAATAGGGAAAAGGAAGGAAGGAAACAAGTAGTTATTTAGTACATAACGTTCCAAGCATTGTGCTGAACACTTCACAAATATTATTACATAACTACATGGTGGGTAGATGTATTATTATTTCCATTTTACAGTCAAGGCAACTGAGGCAAACAATTTAAATGACTTGCATAGAGTTGTACTACTACTAAGTGCCTGAGGAAGATTTTAACTCAGGTCCTCCTGTGTCCATAGTCAATGCTCTGTCCATTGCACCTGGACTAAGAAATAACAAAGCAGGAACTTGAAACCAAAATTCCCCATTCTGATTCCTAAAACTTTCCATAATTCCTTGCTCAAAAAAGGATTTTATTCACTTAAAAGCCATGCTATTACCTTTCAAAAAAAAAAAAAGCTATGCATTTTTAATACAGCCTGATGAACACTGCAATGGCTTTATATTTAATGATGTTATTGTCTTGTAAAGTCTTTATTTCCTGTAAAATCTACTAATTTAGTCTTGGCATTAAATGGTAGCATTTGATAGAACTTCGACAAAATCTATAGAGTTATTATTTCTCCATGCCCCACTCCCTTAACAAACAGTTATGGGAAAACCTTTAAAAATCTCTGTGCAGAACAACAGAGCTTAGTCAAAAGAAAATATGACCTATGGATTCTCAGAAAAAGCATAAAAGTAGTCATTGAATGAAACAATTAGAATTAATTGAGAGGAAGCTAGTTTTACAGAACACTATCCTTCTTGGGTCAAGTAGATCAGAGTTCTAATCCTCTTTCTAATTATTTGAACATGGGCAAATCATTTCACCTTGTGAAGCCTCAGTTGTCTCATCAGCAAAATGACCTTAAAACCTGTTTTATAAAGTTACTGTGAGACTCAAATAAAATGATGTCACATACTTTGCAAATCTCAGTCCACTAGATAAATGTCTGCTATCATTATTATCATCATCATTGATGTACTTCTATTCATGTCATTGAAAGCTTAAGATGCAATGGTTATTAGAGTTTATTAGCATATTATCAATGGAAACTATGTATTTGTTACCTTGTGATTTTGAATAATATGTTGGGTGACCCTAGGAAAGATTTTGTATTCTTAAAATTCAGCATGGGAGACAGGTAATGCAATTATCACTATTCCCATTTTAAAGATAAAGAAATTGAATCACTCAGAAGCTAAGAGCCCATGGTTTCAAAAATAGATTTTTAAGCTTATTATTTCAGTTTTCTCCATGTTTTTTGCTTCCCCCAAATAAAAGAAGTAAACTCTGACCCTAAACCTCCCCACACATTATTCTGAAAGCCTTGTAATATTTTGGTACTCTTAGATATTTTCTTTATTGTTTGATCTCAAAGGCATAGTATGGATAATTGTGTTTTCCCTATAACTTTAGGCTTACAATGAAATTGAAATAATGGTAAAAATAATATGAACTCTTTCAAAGAATAATGTTTTCAAATGCATAAAATAAAATTCATGGAGTATAATTATGTGTATACACATATATATTTACCTTCTGAAATGATTTCTAAGAACTAGTCTAGATGTCATGCTATGATCTTTTGAATTGATGGCTCGTGTGTATCCTCAGACTTTTCCTCCTTTTTTCTTACCTTGAAGCACATCAGAACCCTAATGACTTTTGCTGTTATGCTCAATTGAACTTAGATCATTCCCTCATCCTTTCTGTTAGCTCCCACCATTAACTCCCCCATCCTTTCTAAATATAGGTGAGTCCCAGATAAACTAGATCTTGTGTCGTGTAATCAGAGTTTAAGAGTTAGAAAGGATCTCAGCAGGAATCTAGGTCAACTCATTCTCCAAATTCTTATTTTATTATTTTTATTTGTATTTATTTATCAAATAAATGTATAAATAAATTGATTTATTTTTATTATTTTATTATTACAATATACTTATCAAAACATCATCCAGTTTTGATTTGAATTCCAGGGAAGGGAAACTCTTTATTTCCCAAAGCAGCCTATTCCACCTTTAATCAGTGCTAATTGTTGGGACTTTTTTTTTCTGATCCATCCTATATTTGTTATTTTGCAATATCCATTTGTTCTTCCTGGTTTGGTACTTTGAGAGTAAACTAAGAAAAAAAAAGTTTGTTCTTTTCTGCAAATAATGGCCCTTTAAATGCACAAAGACAGTTCTCATGCTTTTCCCCTTGGATATGGTCACTAGCCTTCTTAAACAGTGGAAGACAGAACTGAACATAATACTAAATGTGACATGACCAGAGTATTTTTTTTCCAAGTCTGGCAGCTATGCCTCTCTTAATTCATTTCAAGATCTAAGATTTTTTTTTTACCAACACCTCTCACAAATCACTTGAACCCATAGCGGATGAGAGTAGTCATGCTGATACTTGCATAGTTCTTTAAGAATTTCAAAATTCTAGGTATCCATTATTTCATTTGCTTATTGTAATTCCCCTGGGAAGTCAGAAATAAAGGCACAATCTCTATTTTACAGATGAAGAAACTGAGTCTTGGAGAGGTTAAGTGGTTTGTTCATGGTCATACAGCCAGTTGGCATTTTTAAAAACATATGATAGCTCAGTCCAGTCCAGTGACCTAACTCATGATAGCTCCAAGGGGCCTTTTGTGGAAAAGAAATTAAATTAAAGAAATAGAGCTGAAAAGGATGTCAGAAGTTGCATCAATCTAAGCTACTCCTGAGTGCATGAATACTTTTTACAACAGGTTCCAAAAACTGACAAGTGAGCAATAAGCCTTTGCTGGAATGCCTCAGTGGTAAGGAATGATAACAATAGCTGACATTTCTATAGTGTTTTCAATGTGTTATCTCATTTAAGTCTCACACAGGTGCTACAGTCTTTATTGCTGTAATCTTATATCTAGTACTGTTGCTAGCTGCACACCACTAGGCTGAAGCCACAGGGGTTGGCGAACTTCCCCAAACTCTGTCCTTTATTTGCCATGGGTTTCTTGTGCTGTATCCAAAATGGGGAAGGAGATTTCCAGTGTTTCATTTTCACTTTTGCCTCAGACTCCAAAGGAATGATCCTATTTTGAGCTCTAATCTAAGGGGCCCTGTCCATCAAGGGGCAAGGAAGTAAAAGAGGCACCCAGAATACGAACAAAAATCAGGTATGGAACAGTGTCTTTTACTCCTTCCAAAGAAGAATGCTAAACAAGAAGCAGAATTATTACAATCAGTGGAGAGGCTACTATTCAAGTCTCAATGGGATATTTGCAAATCACTTCTTTCTGAGAGATGCTTATTAAGTATTTTACATTTCATTTTGCTCAATATAGTCCTTTCATTCAATGATTTTGCTCTCTGTGGGCAGTTCTTTCCCCATCCCTTCTTTTCCTATTGCTTTTGCTAATGTAATTGTTCTGGTGGCTAATAATATGCTGCTCAGGAGCCCACGAAGGAGTAAGGCTTCAGCTGCCTTTCAAGATCTCATAAGGTCAAGTACCAGTGAACGAAAGACACTATTAGAAGGTAACCCCAACTCAGATGCAGACTTGCCTAGGAAACTATGAGCTCACAACTTGCAGGCCAGTATCTGAAAGGGTCTTCCTCCCACTAGCGGAGCTCTAAAAACCATCCTTACTTGCTCCAGGTCAACAGGAGGGAGAAGCATGAGACAGAAGGATTAACTTTTTAGCGAATCCTTGGAATCCTGACTCAGCAGTCAAGTAAGAGCCTTTATGAAGGAAATAAGCTTTTATTAAACATAGCATTATGCCAATAGTGTGCTATATACTTCACAAATATCTTTTGTATCTTTATATCAATCCTGGAAAGTAGGTATTAATATTTATCCTCATTTTATAGTTGAACAAACTGAGGCAGACAGATGTTAAGTAATTTGCCCAGGGTCATGTAGCTAGTAAGTGTGTGAGGATGGATTTGAACTTGATCCTATTAGTGCAAATGCCCTATCCATGAACCACCTAGTGGTATCTATCCCTATTCTAGAGTGGGTGGGAAAAGTCACTCTATTGCACTCACCCAAGGGAGCTATGGATATAAATCTTTACGATCTAGACAAGTCATTATTCTCAGTTTGCTGAATATACTGTAAAATTTATCACCTTGCTCCCTAAATGTGGAATATCCTATCACATCACCCCATCCCTTGAGTGTTAATAAACTGGAGAAATATAAAAGAGAGAAATAAGGTAATACACTTTGAGTTGATGCTATATGAAGATCAACTGAAGGAACCTAGGATTCTCAGATTGGCTTTCAGAACACTCTGGGGGGAATATGACAGCTATCAAGAATTTGAAGGGCTATCTTTTGGAAGAGAAATTAGGCTTTTTTGTTTTGGCCTAAAGAGATCAAAACCAGGAATAATAAATGCATGGAAATTTATAAAAAACAATTCAGGCTTTATATCAAGGAAAAAAGAAAAACCTTCCTAAGAATTAAAGCTATTTCAAAATGGAATGGGCTTCTACATGGGCTTTCCCCCTCTCCCTCATTAGAAGTCTATAAACAGTAGTTAGAAGGTCACTTGTTAGGGAAGATGCCATAGGGTATATGGAAGAAAGAGAGAAAAAAGTTGTAATAAGAAATCATTTTGAGTCTAGGTTAGACTATATGACAATTGTCCCTTTGACTCATATATATATGTATACATATATACATTTATATATATATATATAAATTTGTATCCACGTATATAGATATAGATATATGATCCTATTGTCCTTTTAAAAGGGACTCAAATACCGCTTCCTCTCAGAAGCCCTCCCTAATTCCCCAGGTCAATAGTAGTTTAAAATTGGACTTTCCATAGTAACATCATCTTGTATGACTTCATGTAATATTTTGAGCTCCTCTATTGGGCTTATTCTAAAACTTTTTTTTTTATATTATCAACATCCTTGGGTCTTATCTCCCTACTAGACAGTAAGCACCATGAGGTCAGGAATTAACTTTATAATTTGACCAACTCCTAATACACTGTACGTTTATTTGCCAAAATGAATTCAGTTAACCTGATCATATGTAGAATGCTCTGCTAATCACTGTGAAAGATATATTGAGTAAAATGACCCCTGAAGTCATTGCCAACACAATGTTATTCATTATAGGAATCTATGATTCTTTGGGTTGGCTCCTCCAGCTTTCCCAGGTCTTAGTAGCCTTTTTTGCCTATCATCTTGTAACCTTCCCCCTATCCAGAAATAATACAAGATTTGAGAAAAGTGAACCTGAAGGAAACATCTAATGAAGTGAGAGACAGTGGTACTGTCCTCCTCCAACCCTTCAAATAGAAGAGAAAAAAAAAATGTCCATGAAGCTCATTTGTATGTTTCTCAGAAATTCTGAGTCCATTTCTCATCTTTAGCATGTACACTTAGACAGTTAACTATTGTTCCATGAACAAGAAGATGGAGGCAGGAAATAAAAGGAAAAGAATTAGATACATTGTGATCTCACGCTGGGAAACAAACAATGGCAGGTTTTTTCTTTGGAATTCGGGGAGACAAAAACAACAAAATCTCAGTAGGAAAAGAGCAACGTGCCATATTGTTATGTGGCCCCATGCCATCCTGCCTGAAGTCTCCCGGTCCCCAGGATACAAAATGGGTTAGACTTGTTCAGAAATGTCGAAATAGGAGCCGTGCATTGGAGTTGCAGGAAGGCATCCTTCAATTGGATAGAAGGGAAATCCTCTTGACAAACAGGGCTATCCTAAAGTGAGATGGGGTGTCCCACTCCCCTCTTTGGAGGTTGTCAGACAAAAGTCATCAGACCACTGGTTACCTGGATCACAGAGGGCATCTTGTTGAGGTTTCACTAGATGGGTGTTGAGGTTCCCTCTCTCAAGTTGAGAATATTTGATTTTCTACAATGATGTAATTTGATTACACAATTCAGAGCAATAACACTAATATTCCTTTAGTGTTTTAGAGTTCACAAAATACCTCCTTCACACAAATCTTTCACAACAGGAAGTAAAGGTTAATTTTTCCTCCCCTTTTTTTTAGTAAGCCAGCCAAGCTGGAGCAACTCTGGTAAATGGAGGCAAACCAACAAAAGCACCTTGATTTTCTCTTCTCTTGGAAACTGGATGGACCCATCCCAAGATCCTGAACCCAAGGGCCTTGGGAATAGCATATCTTTATGATCACAGGCCCTTCCTCTAGTTCATTTCCCAGATCTATCATCCACAGAAAATGCTCCTGTAGAAAAGGGATCAACCATCTTCAGCATCTGAGTATCAATACAGGTGGCAGGGCTTTTCTTCATCACCGCCATCATTAACTATTGACCAACTGACATATCCAGGAAGATAACTCTAAGACCCCTGCTGGTGGTAATGCCCCTGCCTCTACCACCCTCACCCCCCAAACCACATGCATTGCTTCTTCTCAAACCTTCCCAGCCATCATCCAGGGAAGCAAATCCTGTGGAGATACATCCTGGAAATGAGTTCTATCAGTGTTGCAGTCACAGCCACTGAAGACCCAGAAAACAAAGCTCTCATCACCAAAGAACTTGGCACTGTCAGAACGTGATGTGGTTTTAACAGTAGAAATGACATTAAAGAAGAGGTGTACCCATTTATCATGGTTCTGCACCCTAGGGATCATGGGCCTTTTCTATTAGACTTGAAGCTATAAACCTTCCATACGAGTTTCCTCTCCCATTAATATGGGGATTCTAAAAAGTAGGACCTGTCTTAATTTTTTTGTTTCTATGCCCAGTGTTTATTGTAAGGGCTTGGACTCATGTTGGAAAAAAATAACTTGGAGTTTCTAGAGGCAACACAATTTCCCAGTGTTCCTATACTGTTAAAATAAGTTGCATTAGTGGCAAAGAGTTTTTTTCCTCTATACTGTGACTCAATCCCTTGTTGGACCTCAAGCTTTGAGGCCACAAGCAGGATCTTCCTTCTAAGAAGCTGACTGGTCCAAGGTTCACTCCCTGTCTTTTAGAGTCTGGGTCCTGGAGTTCTCTGGGAATTTGGTATTGTTCAGGGATCTCCCTTCCCTTCCTAGCTCCATTTCATTAATAATAGCTAATAACAGAAAGGAACAATAAAGCTGCTAATGTTTACACAGAACTTTGAATGTTTAAAAAGCACTTTGCAAATGTTATCTCAATCTGTCCCCACAATAACTATGTGAAATGAGTGTCATTATTATTCCATTTGTACAGATGAGGAAACTGAGGTAAATAGACGTTAAGTGACCTGCTCAGGGTCACACATACAGACTAATTGTCTGAGGTCACGCTTGAACTTAATTCTTCCTTATTCCAGATCCAGAGCTACATCCACTGTACCCAACCTCTTCTTGAGCATCTGTGAAGTCGAATCACCCTGTAAGCATTTATTAAGGTCCTACTATGTGGCAGGATTAGCTAGCACATATAGTTGCTTTCTGAACTACTAAATAATTCAAGATCTGAACTTTCTGATTGAGAGCTAGCCAGAAGACCTTGCTCGTAATGAGCAGCTGCCCTTTCCATTGTGGTACACACCTGACTGGCTAGGGCTGCTGCTTCCCCTAATACCTACAGTCATGCTCTATCGTTTGAAGTAATTCTTAAATAAACACTTAGGTTTTCTCCTGTACATGCTGCTTGGGATTCCTTCCACTTCAGTTCACTCTATGACAGCTGTTCAGGTAAAATATGATGGTACAATCTGAACCATTCCACTACATTCTTGAATTTAGCCTTTTTGCTTTTATTCTCTGCCTCATGATTGTAGGGGGTCTTGCTAAATAAAATGTCGTTTTGGAAGGGCAGTGACCATGACTTCAATTTGTTTGTGTTGGGAGCCTGTCTTTTTTCAAGTAGCCTCAGAGGTTTGCTGATGGATTGGAATTCCTCATGGCTAGCCTTCCATTTTCATTGGGGTTTTGCAAATAAAAAGGAATTGAAAAGATTATTTGACTTAGCTTTGACTAGGTAGAAACTTTCTTCTTCAAAACTGTGTAGATTTCTGGATTTCATTCAAAAGACTTTGGAAATTAGGACTCCTGTCTGACACTCCTAGTCTTTCCCATGTTTCCTTCTTCATTTGTCATGACAAGGGAAGGGGGAGGGTCAGAGACAAGGGAAGAGATGAGAAAATGGAAAGGATGACCCTTTGCATCTTCAATTCAATTTCTCTTATGCTCTTGTTTTTTCCTCCTCTTTTTCCCTCTTTTCACATCGTTCCCTTTCTTTAAATAATCAATCTAGCAACAAATATCTTTTAAGTACCTACTAGGTGCCCAGTACTGGGGGAAGCCAAAACAAAGAATGAAACAATCTCTACTACAGGGAGCTTGCATTCAAAGGCGGAAGACAATAGGCACATAAAGAAGTAAAAAGAGAATAAAAAGAAGGAAAATAAATATGAAATAGGGAAGGTGAGCAGTAGCAATGGTGGGGGGAGAGTGACTGGAAAGAAATTAGGTAGAAATTGATTCTTGATCTAATGTTTAAGGAAAAAGAATTCTAGGAGGTTGAGGTAGGACGGTGGTCATTTGAGGTATAGAACAGTCCAGGTAAGGAAAGGAGAGAAGGCCAGTTTGGTTGGATTATAACTTGTGGGAAGAAGAGTAATGCCCAATGAGGCTAAAACACCATGTTAGGGCCATTCTGTGAAGAACTTTAAAAGCTAAACAGAGGAGTTCATATTGAATTCCAGAGAAAATAGGAAGCCACTGAAGTTTACTGAGTATAGGAGTGACAAAGTCAGAATTAACCTTAAGGAAAATCACTTTAGTAACTATGTATAGGATGATTTGAAGGAGGGAAAGATTTGGGGCAAATTTGCCCCCCAAAAAAGAGATCAACATGGATACTGTTGTTATAATTTAGGAAGACAAAGGTTTCAACAAAGATGGCAACTGTATGCATAGTGAAAAATGGTCAAATTTGAAATTTATTGGGGAGGTGAAAGAAATGCCAAGATAGTAACTGACTGGCTATGGCTGGGGGAGGAGAGTAAGAGATTGAATACCACCCCAAATTTATGATCCTAGGAGACTGACAGAATTGGGTTATCATTAGCAGAAATGGGAAAGTTAGGAAGAGGAGCAGGTTTGGGGCAGAAAAATGAGTTCTGTTCTGAATTTACCCTAGGTGGTATAGTAGATAAATTTCTGAGTCTGGAGTTAGGAAGATCTGAGTTTGAAACCAGGATCAAATGTGATGCTGGGCAAGACAAAACCTCTACATGCCAGTACTCTACTGTAAAATGGAGATAGTAATTGCACCTATTTCCCAGAGTTGTTGTAAAAATCAAATGAGATACTATTTATAAAGTGCTAAGCACAATGCCTGACACATAGGAGGTACTTAATGAATGTTTCCTCTATTCCCCAAACTATCCCCACCAATTTCTCCCTTCTAGGATATCCAATACAAAAGACAGTAACTGAAATTAAGATGAGAGACTGGGCTCACATGTATAGATTTTTCAGCTAGTGAGTGTAATAGACATGGGACTTGGAGTCAAGAAGAACAAAGTTCAAATGTTACCTCTGACAGTAGTTTCAAAAACTCAAGCAAGTCATTTAACCTATACCTGACTCAGTTTCCTCACCTGTAAAATGAAGATTAAAAATAGCTAACATTTATCTAGCACTTACTGTGTGCCAAGGACTGGGTTTATATCATTTGATCTTCAAAGCAAATCTGGGAGGTAGATGCTATTATTATCTCAATTTTACAGATGAGGAAACTGAGATAAACAAAGGTTAGCTGACTCACCCAGGAATCCATGCTAGTAAATGTTTGAAGCTGGATTTGAACTCAGGTCTTTCTTACTACAAGTTAGTGAATTATTCACTGTACCACCTAGCTACCTCTCTCTCTCTCTCTCTCTCCATATATATATATATATATATATATATATATATTAAGACAGACAGACAGAGGAACACCCATTTTATAGTGTTGTTGTGAGGTTCAAATGAGAAAATTTAGAGAAAGCACTTCACCAACTTTAAAGTGCTATATAAAAGAAAACTATTATTATTATCCTTCCTGCTATTGTTATATCCATAGAGATGATAGTTAAATCCATGGGAGCTGGAGAGGTTACCAAGAAAGTGTAATAGAGAATAGAAGACCTTGTTCCTTCTTTTTCTTTCTATCGTCCCCTCTCTTTCTTTTTTCCTTCCTTCCTATGCTTCTTTGTTTCTTTCCCTTCTTTCTCAGCCCATTTTCTTTCCTGTTTTTGTCTCTCCTATCCAGAGTATCAAGATATTTACAGTTGTAAGGGGCCACAGGATACATCTATCTAATCCAACCTTAACCAATTATGTCTGTAACATTTTTTTCCCAATCCAACACACTAAATCTCTTGTGCATGTAAGACTCTCTGTGAGAGGCTGGCGAATTCAAAGACAAAACGAACAAGTTGCTGTCCTCAGGAAGATTGCTTTCTACTGAGGGATACAATCCAGCATCATCACTGCCTAAGCATTGTGGGGAATAAAAACAAAAATGTGAGCTTGTTCCTTACTTCACAATATCCCTTTTGTAACATTCTAGCAAGTGCTTGGACGTCTACGTGTTGTCCTCCAGTGAAGAGGAAGGCACTTATGGAAAAAGAACATTTCCATTTTGGACAACCTATTTAGCTTCCTTACATGAAGCTAAAAGCTGACTCTGTAACTTCCATCTGTTGCTCCCAGTTCACTCGTGACAAGAGAAAGCAGTCCAATTCCTCAATCTCATGACAAATCTTCAAGTGCTTGAGTAGAGCTATTATATGTCTCTACCTACTAAGTATTCTTTTATTTCAATCAGTTCATGATGTGATGAATTTCAAGGTTCTCACCAGTTAATTGACCTTCCATCAGTTGAAATCCACAAAATTTGTTATTTACTATCAAACCCTTGACTCCCTTTCCTGTCACTATCAAAATCCAACTCTAAATGATTACCTTTGTGCTTCATAGAACTGGAGGAAATCATACAACCAGATTGCTTGGGTAGACTACAAATTGATGTTATTATATCTCAAGTGGAACCTCACAGAAAGATGCAAAACCATTTTACTCCTTCCTAACTGATGACTTATTCCACTTCTCACAAAGGCTATTCTAAACTTGCCTCTTCTTAAGCCTTCTCAACCTGCATCTCTGCAACTCTCTCAGCAGGCAAAATTTTTACTGGCCAAATTGTGGTCATTTGCCATGAAGTCTCTTTATTATCTTTTTCTCAAATTATCTTGACATTATCCTCCATACTTTCCTATAGTCACTGATGAGATGAGTCTTCCACTTACTAAAGCCAATCCCTTTATATGTTCCTTTATCCCTTCTCCTATCTTTTCGAGCAGATTGTCCCACTAACATCTTCTCATTCTAAATTTCATTCACTCTCTCTGTAGTGGTTTCTAACTGCCTTCAGTTCTCTCTATCCTTAAAATACTTTCACCAGATACTATCATTCCCTCAAGACTAAGTTCTATATCTGCCTTTCCCTTATCAGACTCTTAAAACAGCTGCCTACATCTCCCATCTTATTTTTTCCCCCTCTTTATCATTTCTTATCTCTTGATCTTTCTAGCTTCCCACCTAATTACTTACCTGAAACTTCTCTTTCTAAATTCACCAGTGATCTCTTAATTGTCCAAACTATAGTCTTTTATCGTTTCTCATCCTTCCTGACTTCAATGAAGAATTTGACACTCGACCACTTTCTCCTACTGGATACTCTCTCTTCTTTGAGTTTTTGTGATGCTACTCTCTCCTGGTTCTCATCCTACCTGTTGAACACTCCTCAATCTCCTTTCCTGGCTCATCATCCACCTCACACCCTATAACTATTAATATGCCTCAAGATTCTGACCTTGGCCCTCTTCTCTCTTTATACTGTCAGAAACTTGATTAGCTTTGATGAGTTTAATTACCCTCTTTGAGCAAGTGACTCACAGATCTCTATAACTATATATATATATATATATATATATATATATATATATATATATACACATATATACACATACAAATGGCTATATATGTAGTCCTAGTCTATATCCAGTCCCACACCACTAATTACTTATTGGACTTTTCAAAAATAGATGTCCAGAGACATTTCATACTCTACATATCCAATACAGAACTCCTTATCCTTTCTTATTCTAAACTACTACTTCTTTTAACACTACCAGCATTCTTCTGGAATCATAACTAAAACATCACCCTCAAGTCTTCGTTCTCCATCACTGTCCACATCCAATCAGTTGACAATTTTGTCATTTTACTTTCACAGCATCCCTCTTATCTGACCTCTTTTGTCTAATCATAAACTATCACCTTAGGTCATGTTCTTTTCACCTCTTTAATGGATTATCAGAATTACCTTCTAATAGATCTCTCTTCATTATGCATCTCCCCACTCTAATCCATTTTCTACACTGTTAAAATCATTTCCCCTAAATGTACATTTGAACATATCACTGCCCTATTTAGTAAACTCAAGTGCCTCCTCATTACCTCTAGAATAAAATATAATCTCTTATATTTGGCTTTTATAGTCTTTATGATGATTCCAATCTATCTTTCTAATATCTCTTTACATTGTTTCCTTTCCTGTACCCTAAAGCATAGCCAAGTTAGCTTGCTCTCTGTTCCTCACTCACAACTTCTCATCTCCTCTTTCTATGATTTTACACTGGAAATCTCCCATGCCTGGAATGCATATCTTCCTTAACTTGTCTCACAGAATTCCTTGGTTGCCAACAAGAGTTGTTGCCCTCTCAGTAGGCCAGTAGGCCCAGATGTCCCTCTATTCTATGGAGACAAGAAAGGGACCCTACGAGTTTTTACCTTATTTCAAGATCATATTATGAGGAGGGAATGATACAAAATGCCAGGTGTTGCCAAATTCCAAAGCTAGTTGCCTTGAGAGGCAGTGGGTATCTTGACTTGTTATTTGGAGATAAATATGAATACTTCTAGTTTGCATTAGAAGGAGCTGGGTCATTAGCAAAAGCAATATTAATCTTCTCTCCATTCTATTAGGTATAATCACTGTGAGAAATAATAGTAGAATACTAATAGCATCATGTTTCACTTACTTGTTTCTTTGCTCCCTAAACAGAAAGCTTAATGAGGAGTTGGCTGCCAATGACCCGAAGGAAGAAAGCTGTAGGGACATACACAAACAGGCAGGGTAGAAAATGCTGCAAATAAAAGCCTCCTCAATTACAACAGCTCTCTTACCTTTGAAGGAGCAATCATTTATCTGAAGAAGTGTCATGAAGAAGTGAACAGAGCTGCCTTCAGAGACAGGAACACCTGGGTTCGAGTTCCACTTCTGACATAATGATAAATTTGGCTTTGGGCAGATAATTTAACTTTCCAGTGCCTGAGTCAACTCTCTCAGACTCTAATAAATGCTACAAAGCTGATTGGTAGTGGTAGAGGGAATTTCATCACTGGAAGTTTTCTACACCAATAAAATCACAGCAATCCACCCTCAAGTCCTTGTCCTAGGAGACAGGTCAGCTCAGGAAAGCAGCATCATTAAATGAGGTCCTCTCCTTCAACATTACTGATATGACTAAATCAGAGGAGAGTATGTGATAACCTTTGGGTGGGGGCTATGCCAAGTCAAAGCAAAATAGGAGAGCAGGAGCAAAGCCAAAGGAAGGCAAATTGAATGAGACAGTGAAATCAACAATCCTCCTAGAAGTCTATGTACTTGTTTCCATGTAAATGTTGATGGTTTGAAACTCTTGTTCCATTTTCTAGTTTCTCTCTTTTCTCTCAACCCTTTATATTTGGCATTGTCAAGAACCTCTGGTACCTGACCTAGCTAAGCCTGTGTTTTAATGCTCTCATTTGAATTCCATTTTGCTCTCTTTCTAAGCACTCTCCAAAAGCTTTTCCCCAAAAAAGCTTATTAATAGAGTCGGGAACTATTGGCTATGCTCCAGGGCATCAGCATTTAGAAAACACTCTTGGCATTGATATTCCTTTAGCAAGTGAAAACAACTATTTTTATCCTTTAGTTAGCAAGATTGAAGAAACGAGGAAGATGTCAGTTGATATGCTTCCTCTACCTTCGCCTTCATTCTTCATCCCTTGGGTATCTGTGCTTCCGGTGAGCTCTGGCCTCACCTGGTCCTCTCCGACCCTTCCTCCAGTAGCAGCCTCTCCAGGAGTATCTTCATGAAGTCTATCTCCCTCTATTACATTGAACACTCTTCCAGTTTCTCTCCCCTCAATATATAAAAACTCTCCCTTTCTGATCCCTTGCTCCCCCAGTTTAATTATACCTTATTTGGATGTTATGTTGAGACAAGCTCTATGTCTTCTTTCATTTCTATTCATCGAATCCTGAATTAGAAGTTGGGAGGTTTCTTCTCTTCCTATATCACTACTTGCTATCAATGAAACCTTGGATAATTCTATTGAATTCACGGTTCTTCAAGCCTTCCACCTCCCAAGTAAGGGCCATGACAATGGTCACCTGCCTTTTCCAGGGGACTTTTGGAAAGCCTAATGAGCTGCTTTTTACAAAGCACTCAGAGCACCTCCAAGGGAAACACATAAATAGAGTATTATTAGCTGTCTCATATCTAGAGTGCACAGAAGTGACTGGAGCCAGACTCCTGTCTGCCGTGCCCTTTCCAAGCAGCTACTTTGTATGTTAATTGCACACCCTTAACATTTATTATCAAATCTGTTGGTTTAAATTTCCAGGATGAAAGGTAAAAAGCATGCTCCACTCTGGGGACCTATCTTCCCTCATATTATGGAAATGAAAGTTTGCATTTGTTTATTGCCGGCCTGTGAAATCCCAGATGGAGGAAATGTAGATTATAAAGGGTAGGCAGGATGAAACTTAAACCTGAGCCAAATGTGTGTCATCAAATTAGATGCCCGGATCTTTTTCCTCTGCCCACCAGAGTCATGCTAGTTACAAAATACCTTTGTTCATGCCAGGTACCTATCATGTTAACAATGCCAACATGACAAATATAATGTACTGTAATAAATATTCAGTGATATTGACACCTCCTTTACTTGCAGTCTTCTTACTTGGCAGCCTCAACTATCTAAATTCCAGTTGAGATCAGAGAAAGAAAAAAAAGGCATTGGGACCGCTAATTTACTTGTTCTTCACATATCATTTTCATAAAATGAGTAAGTTATCTGCTCTCTAAAGCCCAGAGAGGATTACAAGTAATTAAGGGGCATGGGAAGGGGTGATATAAGTGACTATTAGAAGGAAGCATAGTCACTAGAAGAAATAGTGACAGGTGATAATGGTTTTCCTAATACTGTTGAGGAGACCACCATCTTCCCAAACATCTAGATTTCCAACCTGGTCATCATCTTCTGTTCCTCACTCTCTCTTATCCCCTATTTCCCATCAATTGCCAGGTCCTACAGATTTCTACCTCTCTAAAAATCTCTTCTACACACCTATGACTCTTCTCTCCTCTAACACTTTCACCACCCTGGTTCAGACCCCATGACCTCATGTCTAGATTATTGCAGCAGTCCACTAGTAGGTCTCTTTGCTTTGTCATGCTTCTCTCCAGTCAATCTTCATAAGTTGGACAATTGAGCTTCCTAAAGTTCAGATCTGACAATGGTCTCCTTCCAATCCCACCCCCTCCCATTCATTTAAGTCCAGTTGTTCCCTATTACTTCCAGGATCAAATATAAAATCTTCTATGTGGCTTTTAAAAGCTTTATGTTCATCTTTTTTCCAGCCTTCTTCCCCCTTACTTCTCCAAAGGATCTCTATGATCTAATGACATTTTTCCCTTGCTATTTCTTGAAAAAGATACACAATTTCCTGGACTTCAGGCATTTTCTCTGACCATTCTCCATGCCTGAAATGCTGTCTCCTTCCTCGCCTTTGCCTCCTGGCTGGCCTGGCTTCCTTCAGGTCCCAGCTAAAATCCCATCTTCTAAAAGTAGCCCTCTCTGAACCCCTTTAATTCCTCTCCCTTGAGGTTATCTCCAATTTATACAGTACATGTGTGTGTATATATTATATATACATATATAATATATACACATATATGTATGTATACATAGTTATTTGCATGTTACCTCTCCCATTAGATTCTGAACTCCTTGAAAGCAGACACTGTTTTTGTCTTTCTGCATCCCCAGCATTTAGCACAGTGTATAGCACATAAAAGTTGCTTAATAAATGCTAGTTCACACGATTAAGACAAAGGATATTTCTGGTAGACTTAGTCCCTCATAGCAATGCAAGGACCTAAAAACTTTCCAAAGGCCTTTTGAGGCAAAATGCCTTCCACATCCAGAGAAAGAACTATGGAACTGGATCGCAGAATGAGTCAGACCATTTTCTTTTCTTTTATGCTTTGTTTTGCTTTGTTGTATGGTGTCTCCGATTCATTTTAATTCTTCTATTCAACATGACTAAGGTCATTGAATAGGTCATTTAATTTCTATTTAATAGGAATGTATGTGTAGAATCTATATAAGACAGCATGCTGTCTCAGGGAGGGGATGGGGAGGGAGAGGAGAAGAAGGGAGAAGAAGAGGAAAAAATCTAAAATATAAGGAAATGATTGTAGAACATGAAAACAAATAAAGTAATTTTAAAAAGAGAAAGAATAGGAAAATCTAAAATGTCAGGCACAATTATTAAAGCAACATGTGGGAATTTAGTTTAGTAGTAAAGAGTCATCCTAGATATCTTAATAGCTTTGATTATATCACTGTATTACAGAGTAATATAATATTTGCTAAAATATCAATAATCCTTGAGTCATAAAAAGAAGGCCAGAACATATTCAGAATTGGCCGTTTAAAAGTGATTTTTTTTTCCCTTTATGGTCCAAACTCGTGCTGTTAGTAGTACAGGACAATTTGAATATACAAATTCCTTCTATCAAGACAAATGAAACCTGCTTCGCAATTTATATAAAGGGCTGCCTGGGGATATTGAGAGGTTCAGTGACTTGTCCAGGGAAATACAGCCAATATATATTAGAGGCAGCACTTGTATCCAAGCCCTGCTATGAACCTGGCTTCAAATCCATTATGCCATGACGTCTTTCCTTTTGACTCTTTGTGATAAGATAATGAGAGAGACCATGGTGCAATGGAGAGGGCCAAGCCTTTCAGTCAAGACGACCTGATTCCCAAGTCCTACTTCTGACTGGTATTTGTTCATTGTCATCTTACAGCTCTCTATCTATGTTTCTACCATCTTTTTAAATTGAGTTCACATAAAAATGGTATTGGAAAGAACCAATATTCTGAGATTATTCTTTTATATTTAATGTCCTGCCGATGAAAGGAAACCCATTTGCAATTTCTGGTGGCAAAGGCTTTGTCCTGGAAAATTTGTCATGCACTCCTTTATCTTTGCCAATCAATACACATGCCTCAGATGTTCAAAGGATCTTTGTCAATCTGTTTGTTGAATTCATGCGTTACCGAAGGAAGACCTCTTGAATTTTATTTATTTCACAAACCCCATTTATTTTTTTTTACTTTTACTATTATGTAACAATCATTCTTTTATTGTTAGATGAAGTTCAGAAAGAAACCAGCATTATGCAGAGCAAGGCATTCTCTTGTTCATACTATTATTATTATTATATATAATGTTTGTGGACTATTGAACAGGTAGTTAAATAACTGATTTTTGTAGTTTAACAAAACTGTTAGGATATAATTTTCTATATTGTTATTGTTCATAATTTCAGTCACATTCAACTCTTTGTGACCCCATTTGGGATTTTGTTGGCTAGCATGTTGGAGTGGTTTGCCATTTACTTCTCTAGTTTATTTTACTGATGAGGAATTGAGGCAAACAAAATTAACTGATTTTCCCAAGGTCATGTAGTTAATAATTGTCTGAGGTTGGATTTGAACTCACAAAGATGAATCTTCCTGACTCCAGGTTAGAATTGGATCCAATTTTCCACCTAACTGCCCTACATGTTCTATAGGTTTACTGAAATCATCTTCAATAAAACTACAGCAAAGCACATAGAGTGATGCAGATGATATATCACCCATCCTTTCTCCACATGATTTTGATTTCTACTATATCTCTATATTTGGAAAACTTTTCGTTCCATTTAACTTGCAGATTATAAGTATTTAGTTTGGCTATAGATGTATAAAAATGTTCTTTGTAAATTTTGTATCAATCAATGTAATGTCCAGGTGATTGTGGACAAAAATTGTTTTCTTGGATAATGTGGCTTAAAGTCAGTTTCTTTGTTCAAGTTCTTGAGGATATTTTGAGGTCAGTATATGTAATATTGGGATTTTTCATTTCAGTTCATGAAATATAACATACATATTCTTATGCATAATTTTAGCCACTGGGTAAATTTTTGTAGTATGTACAATATTTTTGCAGTATGCTTTGATATATTATATAATTTCTACTGCTGCCTTGTATAATGTACACCATGATTCTGGGATGTGATGATGAAGATGATGATGAGGAGGAGAATGGCACTGATGATGATGATGATGATGATGATGATGATGATGATAATGATGATGTAATTTGCCTAATTTTGTTCTTAGGTCCCAGGTTACCCATGACTTCATTGCTGCCTTATTTCAACTGGGCTCTCAGTGTAGTAAGGCAATCATTCTATATCTCCCTAGGTTATCCCACTTTCCACAATTTCTATTTCTAGTATCCACTTCTCTCCTCAAACCTCCAACAGCATCTTTTCTCACCATCTCTTCAGGTCATTTGATGAGAACTCTGTCTTCTCCCCTCCTCTTTATTTCACATAACTCAGATATGTTTTCCCGCTATTCCCTCTTCAGTCTTAAATAAAGAGGTAATATTTCTTCTTGTCATGGTCAATCCTTCTACATGCGTCCTTGATCCATATCTTCCAATCTTCAGCAGATGGTCTCCACTGTCATCCTCAGACTGCCTTATCTACTCCTCTTCATTGTTAACTTCCTTGTGAAAACCATTTGCCTTCTAGGGCAAAAGCCTTTCCAGCTCCAAGACTCTAAGACACGCTATTATTGCACGACACCAGTTCATCCTGGAAGGGAATTATTTAATTGAATCCATTTAATAACAACTTCTGTTTAGCTTAGAAATCACTTTATATACATTATCTCATTCAATCTTCAAAAAAAGTTCTAAAGTGTACAAAGAATAACCTCACTGCAGATGAGAGAAATGGCTATTGAGTTAAAGCACTTGTCCAGAATCATACGGGCCAATATGAGATCGACCCAGAATCCGAACTGCAGGCTCTTATCCTGCCTCATTTTTCCTTTTGAAGATCTGGAGAACATTGAATTTGAAACCCTACTTTGTGATTCCCCTGTGGCATATGCTCAACATTGGATTTGAATATTATTAGGCTTAGATAATTCTTTGGATCCAAAATTTGGAATTAGATGCTACTAAAAGTATCATACAGCAAGATGTGAGATAGTATGTTAACACAAAAACCTGACATGTATAAAAATTATTATTGTTTTATTGAACTGCCTATCTAGACAACTATTTGGGAAGAGGTATGCCATACCTCACTTCTTTCATGACTCCATGCTTCAGAATTCATCTCTTCCTCCTCACCAACTACCATGTCCTTACATGGGTCAATTTAAAGCCAATAAGCACTTATTAATGCCTGCTATGTGTTAGGCACTATACTAAGTGCTCGCTCATTTAGCCTCCAGATTTGCAGTTTGCCTTTGTGTTATCTTCCTCCATTACAATGCAGACTACCGAAGGGTAGAGGCTATAGTCCATACCTATGTTTGTATTCTCAGTGCTTACTCCAGTGTCTGGCACATTGTAAGTACTTAATAAATACTCTCTTCTGTTGTCTTATCTTCTCTCCCATTCATTCTAGTTCTGTCTGTCCTCTTTTTCCTCCTCCTTCTCCTTTTCTTTCTCTCTCTACTGTTTCTCCTCCTCCTCCTCCTCCTCCTCCTCCTTCTTCTTCTTCTTTTTCTTCTTCTTCTTCTTCTTCTCCTCCTCCTCCTCCTCCTCCTCTTCCTTCTCCTTCTCTTTCATCTTTCTCTGTCTCTCATCTATTTATCTTACTTCTATATAAACAGAGATTGACTAGTTCTCGCTGGTCTTTTCTTTTTCTGGTGTGAACTTTTAGAACATGAAGGTGTAAATAGAAGGGAAAGCATTTTTCCCCCAAATAGAAATTTAATTTAGGGTTCCCCATCATTATGGAATTAATCCTCACCGTAGTGTATTAACTTAAAAAAAAGCATGCAGACATGTAGAAATTTCTGTAAGTTTCTATCATAATCAATTTACAAGCCTGCCAAGGGTTGCTTCTTGCAGGAGAGCATATTCACGAGGCAGTTTCCATTAAAAATGATCTATTTATCTTATAAGAAAATAGAAATAAATTTTGGGGGTGGAAACATTTTTATCGAAGCTATGATTCATAGCTTGAGGAAGAATGTCAGAGCAATTTCACGTAGGCACGCCATCAGTCTCCTGGGACTTTGGCTCCACAAATGTCATCTCACCACTATTTAATACCATATTTATTGTCCTGTCATTAGCTCATAAATAATGTGCTGAGATCTATGGTACAAGAGATGCCACTGGTGCCCCGAAAGTATTATTCAAAAAAGGAAAAGATGTCAGAGTTAATATCTCCCACGAATGTTCTGGAAGTAAACTCTTGCAATTATGAAGAATCATAAGTTTCCCCATAAAATCAGTCTGAGAAAACCCTAAATGGGGCTTAAAATAGAATTTCTAGCCCATATTCCCTCATAAAATCTCAGAACCCAGTTGAGATAGCTATATCTGTCATGGGCCTTCAGGCAAATAAACCTCAAATTGATGGGGATGATGTAAAATGAAATCCCTCTGGGCTTCATATTCACATTGAAATTCTGATTCAACCTACTAAATGGGCACTGAAAGTCAAACAGTTTACCAGTTACATGTTTTTCTAAGCGAGATTTGGGAAACATAAAATAATCCCCCAAAGTCAAAGTCTGGAATTGCACAATAGCATTTTAATACTTTAGGTGCAATGCAGATTGTTAGGCGATCTGTATTAAGATCATGGGCGGGCAGTTGTCTTGATAAGGTTATTTACTTACTATACAAAATTATTGTTTCTTCTCTATTTTGCTTGCTAGTAAAGTAACATTTTTCTAACAGCCATCATAAGAATGGAATATAGCTTATAGCAAGGCTTCAAAGACTTTGGAAGGATGTAAAGGGCGTCTTCCTATTATTGTAACCTCTTAGAATAAGCCTCAGCTTAGGAAGGTGTTATAATACAAGCATTGGATTATAGAATGTTTAAAGTTAGAAAAGAATTTAGAATACAACATATTACAGCATAGAGAACAGAATATTAAAACTAGAAGGAACCTTGGAATAGAATGATCTCTACACAGAAAATGGAATGTCACAGCTAGAGAAGACTTGCAATTGAAAATGGTAGGGCTAGACATGATTTTTAGAGTCATTGAGGTCAATTCACTCATTTGATAAATGAGGAAATTGAGGCCCAGAGAGGCTAAGTATCTTGCAGGTGCTGTTCTCTAAACCATATCACAACATCTCTCCAACCTTTTGAGATAGTGAAAATTGGACAAAGGCAAAAAACAATGAGGCAGGAGAAATCCATTTTAAGTGTTCTGCTATTTTGTGCTTCTCAACCTAATGATATATTTGACTACCTCTGCATAGGGCTGATGTTAGCCATCTATGGGGCATGCATATGTGCAACACACAAGGATCAGGTAAATGAGATAATGAAGGCTTCCCTCCTGGTGTTCTGAATTTCTAGATTTAATCTTTCAAGCTCCGCATATGATCTATCTTTCTTCCCTAACTGCTCTTGATTCAGATCTCCAATCTTCCTGATTTTGTATTAGGAGCCTAAGAAATAGCTCTTATGCTTCTTTTGATCTTACTTTATATTTGCTGTGTTATGGCAATTGTTCATCCTTCATTCTCAAAGAGGACAAGACTTCCTGAGGATGATGTCTTGACGTGGGAATGAATTGGATTTAAGTGAGGCAGAGTTCAAAGAGTAGTCATTCTCACTCTATCCTCCAGAGCCATCAAAGTTCAGTGGCAAAATGAAAGTCAGATGATGGCATGAGGTGGATGACTTTGACCTTTCCAAATGAAGCATTGGAGGAAGGACTTGAATTCAGTTCTTCCTACCTCCAGGCTCAGCTCTCTACTCTGACACTTAGCTCTAGACTTGGAGAAAAGGAGTAGCTTGTGACAGCTATCTTTAAGTATGTGAGAGGCCACCATGTGGAATATGGTCTAGTCTTGGTCTGCTTTGTCTCAGAGGATCCAGTGCCCCATGTACTTTCTCATGCTGGGTGATTCCTGACCATATTTTCTTCTCCATCATCTATGGAAGATTCAGTGTGGTAGAGTGGTTATAAGACACGGGATGTGAGCTTGAATTCTGGATTTGCCACATAGTATGTACCTATGTTCATAAATAAATCACTCCAGATCACTAAGTCATAACTTTGAAATGAGAGCTTTGGACTCAGTGCCTCCTACAATCCCTTCTATCGCTATGATCCACCTAACAAGCTGGAGACTTTTTCTTGGTTCCTTTAATATTTCAGAAATATTAGGGAAGCACAAGCTCTCTCCATTTCTCATTCCTCACTCTTAATATAGTATTATAATTATTAGCTGCAGCATCACAGAGCTGTCTAAGACCTGTTCAGGAAACTGAGGCTCATGGGTATTAAATTATATGTCATGCTAACATAACTAGATAGTGGGTTTCTGAGGCAGAATTAAAACCCAGATGATTCTGACTTCAGACTCAATACTTTATAAATATTTTGCAATGCTGATTCTGTCTACAACCAGCTTTATCCTTTTCTGATGACACATATATTTGATGATATTTTCATGAAACTTTTGGAATGAGGCACTTTAGTATAGTGGAGATAATTAGATTTGGAGTCAGAAAGACATAGATTTGAATTCTGATTCAGACATAGACTAGCTTGAGTCCCTGGAAAAGTCTTTTAACCATAAAATGGGAACAATTACAGAGCTTACTTTGCAGGGTTGTTGTGAGAATTAACCTTCATTATCAGATTCTTGGCAAGCCTTAAAGTGCTATGTAAATGGCAGTGGCCATGGCTGTTGTTATTTTTGTGAAAATGTATTTTTTTCATTGTGAACTTAGCAGTCCTCAACAAACACAAATAACTCTAATACAGAAAGAACAAATGAGAATTATAAATGAAACTGTGAGCTTCTGTGACATGCAATCTGTTGTCTTTTCAAATTTTATTTTTAATTTAATGAGGTCATATTAAAATTGTTTATTTGTGTCCACTTCTGAACTTTGTTTTTCCTTCTGGTATTTTTGAGTGTGTTTCATTGCTCTTTTGATTTTTTTTTTACATCTCTATCACTTAGTCATTGTTATTCTCCTGAGATCATGATGTTCCAAGATTCAGAGCCATAACACATCTCTTGCAGAAAATACACATTAAAGGTAAGGGATTTTCACACTGGAGAGCATCTCAGGACCATTGAAAGTCCTGAATAATTTTCAAGTAATGGACATGCCCATTTACTTGGAGATGGGTATGGCAGGTGTTATGGTCAAATGTCAGTCTAGCTAGAGAGAGTTTCAGAATGAGGGGAATATCAGCTGTGTTTTTCTATTCATGAGTTAAGCAGGAATATGCTCTCTATGTGTCAATTGCCTGGAAATCAGTCAGCATTCATGCCAGGCAATTGTTTTTAGCTCAGAAAGCACACAGAAGTTAATGTTCTTAGTGCACAAAAGCAGGTGGGAGAATCCACTGGTGAATTCCAAACCTGCAACTTTTCTCACCTCAGAGGCTGATGAATGACAAGTAGGGAAGGAGGTAATAATTGATAGGTGTGCTGACTCAAAGAAGAATTCCATTAGGGACAAAGTAGGAGGCATCAACTTGATGACTTTGACATTCACAGGAGAAAACATTCACTCTGAGTGTGCAATAGCAGGGGTTTGCCTGGGGGCCCAGAGAGAAGAAGCACAAGTGACTCCTGGGTAGCATTATGAATGGATCTGCTTTGTGGAATCCAGAGGAAACTTTGCTTCAGGCAATTTCCAGGAGAGACATTTGGAGCAACACAATCTGAGTCAACTCAAAGAATCACAGAAGCAGCATAATATAGTGGATAGAGAATTGGGCTTAGAAGCCATCAAGACCTGCCAAATGCTGACTGGACAAATCATTTAACCTTTCTATGATCTAAGCAATTCTTAACAAATTACAGATAATATGCTGAGCTATGTTGGTAGAAGGATTCTCTCACCTAGGAATTCTCTATTTCAGTGAAATCATAGTTTTAGTCCCAATATCCAGAGAATCTCAGAACTAGAAAGACTTCAAAGGGTCATCTAGTACCATACATATTCATAATGAAATCTCTACAACATTCCTTAATGAATGGTCAATCAACATTTAAATGCCTTCTATTAGAAAAAATCCACTACTCCTGAGGAAGCCCATTTGATGTTTGGAGATCTTTAATTATTAGGTTTTCCATTTTCTTGAAGCCAAGGTCTTGTCTAAGGTCTTCCATTGAGTTGAGTCTAATTCTGCATCTTTGTGAGTTATCACCCCTAGAGCTGAACAGAGCCCAACAAATGCCCCTTCCACATGACTGCTTTCCATACCCTTGAAAACAACATCCCAGTTAAGTCTTTTCCTTTATAGGATAAAGATCTTGTATCTCTTCCATTAATACTCCCATAGTGTCTCTAGTTCTTTCATTTTGGTTGCCCTCCTCTAGATGTGCTCAAGTTTATTGACTTTTTAAGACCTGGTGCTAAGAACTGAAAATATTAATTCAAATGTGGTCTGACCAGGACAATGGAGCCATCCCTTCCCTTCTTTTCTTCTGGATATTGTATCTCTAAGCATTATATTATGCATAAGCATTGTATCTAAAAGCATTAGCTTTTAGGCTACCACATCACTGTTGACTGCTACTGATCTTGTGGTTTACTATAACAACAGATCTAAAAAAAGTTATTTACCCTTACATAACCAATTCTGTACAAATAGGCATCTTTACATTTATCACTCTTGAATTCTGACTTTTTAGACTCCATCTAATGTTCAAGCCTATAAGGATCTTTGAAAAAGAAAAATTTTCTAAAACTTTTTCTAAAATCTGATCATGTTTCTCCTTTATTTACTAAACTTAAAAAAACTTATTATTCCCCAGAGAATCAAATAAAAATTCTTTGGTTTGGCTTTTAATGACCTACACAGGGGGACGGAGCCAAGATGAGGGAGGAACAGTGCACACTTACTAGAGCACTGCCTCGGTCCCAGCCAAACACCTGTAAAAAATGACTCTCAACAAATCCTTGAGCCGCAAAATGCACATAATGGCAGAGAAAAGCAAATCGTCAGCCCAAGACAATCTGGAAGGTATCTGGGATGTGTCTGCCAAGCTACTCTGGGAGTAGGGAACAATCAAGTGTGGACTGAGCCAGCACAGACAGGATTGGAGCAGGCCTTGGGGGACTGACACCTTTGGTGCTTTCCAGACTTCATGACCCCAAAACACTGAGGATAAATTATAAAGTCAGTGACTAAAGTCTGTGTGACCAATACAGGAAAGTTAAATGGTCTGGCCCTAGCCTCAGGATAGCTGAGGGGGCAGAGGAGCCCATGGCAGTCAGAGTAGCACCTGATGCAGAGGCAGCAACTGTTTCTGGGGCTTTAAGCCCACAGATTGTGGAGGGATCAAGCTGCTGACAGTACACTCCAAACCCCATTATAAGCAGAGAACTACCTTGACAAAGATCTCAAAAGTCAAGTAAATGGCCAGGGAAATGAATAAAAACCAGAAAAAGAATGAGACTATAGAATCTTACTTTGGTGACAAGGAAGACCAAAGCATGCAAACAGAAGAAAATTAAGTCAAATCTCCTCCATCCAAAGCTTCTATGAAAAATATGAATTGATCTTAATGCATGGAAGAGCTCAGAAAGGATTTTGAAAATCAAGTAAGAGAAGTAGAGCAAAAACTGAGAAGAGAAATGAGACTGATGCAAGAAAATCATGAAAAAACTAGTCAACTATGTGCTAAAGGAGACCTCCAAAAATTCTGAAGAAAATAACAATTTGAAAAACAGACTAACCCAAATGGCAAAAGAAATCCAAAAACTCAATGAGGAGAAAAATGCCCAAAAAATCAAAATTGACCACATGGAAAAGGAGATCCAAAAGTTCACCAAATAAAATAATTCCTTAAGGTTTAGAATGGAACAGATTAAAGCTAATGGCTTTATCAAAAATCAAGATTTATAAAAGAAAACCAAAGGAATGAAAAAATAGCAGACAATGTGAAATATCTCATTGGAAAAACAACTGACCTGGAAAACAGATCAAGGAGAAACCAATTAAAAATTAGGGGACTACCTGAAAGCCATGATCAAAAAAGAACCTAGACATCATCTTTCATGACACTGCCCTGATATTTTAGAACCAGAGGGTTAAATAAAGAATACACCTATCATCTCCTGAAAGAGATCTGAAAAGAAAAACTTGTAGGAATATTGTAGCTACATTCCTGAGTTCTTAAGTCAAGGAGGAAATATTTTGAGCAGCCAGAAAGAAACAATTTGGGGTGGGCAGGAGCCAAGATGGCAGAGTAGAAAGACTCACGTATGCTAGCTCCGAACCCACAGCCCATAAATTTCCTGTAAAAAGAACTCCCCACAAATTCTGGAGCAGTGCAAGCCATGCAGCAATGCAGTAGAGGAGATTTCCATTCCAGAGAGCCCTGAAAAACTGACTCCACTGTTGCACACTGCACAGCAGAGCCCAGCCCTGCCCTGCTCTGACCGCACAGCCCCAAGAGGATCACATCTGAGCAGGCTTCAGGGATGGAACCTCTGGCGACCGAGAAGGTCCCTCCACCCACAGGCGCTACAGGTCAGTGAGAGAGACTTCTGGGCTGGCTGAGAGGGGAGCGGGGTGTCTCCATGGCTCAGGCCACCTCGGGAGGCAGCAGCAGAGACAGGGACAGCAGCAGACCCGGGCTCCCCAAGCAGGCAGGAGCTCTGCTCCATTACTGAAGATCTCTGCATAACCCCCTTGAGGGAACTGAGCCTGTGTGGCAGCCCTGCCCCCACCTGAGCACCAGAACTTAAGCTCACATTGAATAGCAGCTGCACCCCCCCACTGAAAGCCCTGAGGCTGGGGAGCAGCATTTGAAACTGAGACCCCAAGCACTAGCTGGGCAGATCTAGGCAGGGGTGGACAGGAATCTCAGAAGTCAAGTAACTGGCTGGGAAAATGCCCAGAAAAGGGAAGAAAAATAAGACCATAGAAGGCTGCATTCTAGGGGAACAGATGTTTCCCTCTTTCATTTCTGATGAAGAGGATCAATGCTTACCATCAGGGAAAGATATAGAAGTCAAGGCCTCTGTATCCCAAACATCCGAAATAGATATCCAATGGGCTCAGGCCATGGAAGAGCTCAAAAAGGATTTTGAAAATCAAATTAGAAAGGTGGAGGAAAAACTGGGAAGAGAAATGAGAGAGATGCAAGAAGAGCTTGAAAAACAGGTCTATACCATGCTAAAGGAGACCCAAAAAAATGCTGAAGAAAATAACACCTTGAAAAATAGGCTCACTCAATTAGCAAAAGAGGTTCAAAAAGCCAATGAGGAGAAAAATGTTTCAAAAGCAGAATGACCCAAATGGAAAAAGAGGTTCAAAAGCTCACTGAAGAAAATAGTTCTCTCAAAATTAGAATGGAACAGATGGAGGCTAATGAATTTCTGAGAAACCAAGAAATCATAAAACAAAACCAAAAGAATGAAAAAATGGAAGAGAATGTGAAGTATCTCGTTGGAAAAACAACTGACCTGAAAAAAAGATGCAGGAGAGACAATTTAAAACTTATGGGACTACCTGAAAGCTTTGATCAAAAAAAGAGCCTAGACATCATCTTTCATGAAATTATCAAGGAAAACTGCCCTGACATTCTAGAACCAGAGGGCAAAATAAGTATTCAAGGAATCCATCGATCATCACCTGAAAGAGACCCAAAAAGAGGAACTCCTAGGAACATTGTGGCCAAATTCCAGAATTCCCAGGTCAAGGAGAAAATCTTGCAAGCAGCTAGAAAAAACAATTCCAATATTGTGGAAATACAATCAGGATAACACAAGATCTAGCAGCTTCTACATTAAGGGATCGAAGGGCATGGAATAGGATATTCCAGAAGTCAAAGGAACTAGGACTCAAACCAAGAATCACCTACCCAGCAAAACTGAGTATAATACTTCAGGGGAAAATATGGTCTTTCAATGAAACAGAGGACTTTCAAGCATTCTTGATGAAAAGACCAGAGCTGAAAAGAATATTTGACCTTCAAACACAAGAATGAGAAGAAGCATGAAAAAGTAAACAGTAAAGAGAAGTCATAAGGGACTTACCAAAGTTGAACTGTTTACATTCCTACATGGAAAGACAATATTTGTAACTCTTAAAGCTTTTCAGTATGTGGGTAGTTGGTGAGAACACACACACACGTACAAACGTGTGCGCACACACATACACACATGCATGCACATACAGAGGCAGAGAGCACAGAGTGAATTGAACAGAATGGAACCATATCTTAAAAGAAATTAAGGTAAATGGTGAGAGAGAAATGTAGTGGGAGGAGAGTGGGTGAAATGGAATGGGGTAAATTATCTCTCATTCAAGAAGCAAGCAGGAGACTTTTTAGTGGAGGGAAAAAGAGGAGAGATGAGAAAAAAAAAACATGAAGTTTACCCTCATCACATTTGACTAAAGGAAGGAATAAAATGCACACTCATTTTGGTATTAAAACCTATCTTACACTACAGGAAAGTGGGGGAGAAGGAGATAAGCAGGGTGGAGGAATGATGGAAGGGAGGGCAATGGAAGGAGGGAGCAATTTGAAGTCAACACTCGGGGAGGGACAGGATCAAAAGATAGAATAGAAAAAATGGGGGCAGGATAGGAGGGAGGTTGTTTATATTCATTTATGTTTTTATTTCTGAATAGAAAATTTGACTCAAACACAAGAGTCAAGAGAAGCATGAAAAGGTAAACAAGAAAGAGAAATCATAAGGGACTTACTAAAGTTGAACTCTTTACATTCCTACATGGAAAGATAATATTTTTAACTCTTGAGACTTTTCTCAGTGTTTTGGTAGTTGGAAGGATTATGTACATATAGACATAGGGCACAGGGTGAGCTGAAAAGGAAGGCATGATACCTAAAAAAATAACATCAAGGTGTGAGAGAGGAATATATTTGGAGGAGAAAGGGAGATATGGAATGGGGTGCATTATCTCTCATAAAAGAGTCAAGAGGGGGAGGAGCCAAGATGGTGGAGTAGAAAGACTCACGTATACTAGCTCCGAATCCACAGCCCATAAATTTCCTGTAAAAAGAACTCCCCACAAGTTCTGGAGCAGTGGAACCCACGCAGAAACACACTGGAAGAGATTTCTGTTCCAGAGAGCCCTGGAAAGCTGTCCCCAGGGGTGCGTCACGCTCCGAACACGGAGCACAGGCCCGCATTGCCCCAGCCACGCGGCCCCAGAGGAGCAGATCGGAGCCGGCTTCAGGGAAGGAATCTCCAGTGACCGCGAAGGTCCCTCCACCCACCGGCGCTACAGATCAGTGAGAGAGACTTCTGGGCTGGCCGAGAGGGGAGCGGGGTGTCTCCGTGACTCAGGCCCCCTTGGGAGGCAGTGGCAGAGGGAGCGACAGAGGCAATAGCGGCTGCCCGGAACTCCTGAAGCAGACAGGGGCTCAGGGCCATTACCAAAGGTCTCTGCATAAAGCCCCTGAGGGAACTGAGCCTGGGAGGCGGCCCTGCCCCCACCCAAGCACCAGAACTCAAGCTCACATTGAATAGCAGCTGCACCCCCCACTGAAAGCCCTGAGGCTGGGAAGCAGCATTTGAATCTCAGACCCCAAGCACTAGCTGGGCGGATCTAGGCGGGGGTGTACAGGAATCTCAGAAGTCAAGTAACTGGCTGGGAAAATGCCCAGAAAAAGGAAGCAAAATGAAAACATAGAGAGCTTCTTTCTTGGGGAAGAGATGTTCCTTCCTCCCATCATTTCTGATAAGGAAGTACAATGCTTGCCATCCAGGAAAGACGTGGATTTCAGGGCCTCTCTATCCCAGACATCTGAGGTGGATGTCTGGTGGGCTCAGGCCATAGAAGAGCTCAAAAAGGATTTTGAAAATTAAGTTAGACAGGTGGGGGAAAAACTGATAAGAAAAATGAGAGAGATGCAGGAAAAGCATGAAAAACGGGTCAATACCTTGGTAAAGGAGACCCAAAAAAATGCTGAAGAAAATAACACCTTGAAAAATAGGCTAACTCAATTGGCAAAAGAGGTTCAAAAAGCCAATGAGGAGAAGAATGCTTTCAAAAGCAGAATGAGCCAAATGGAAAAAGAGGCTCAAAAGCTCACTGAATTTAATAGTTCTCTCAAAATTGGAATGGAACAGATGGAGTCTAATGACTTTACGAGAAACCAAGATATCACCAAACAAAACCAAAAGAACGAAAAAATGGAAGAGAATGTGAAATATCTCATGGGAAAAACAACTGACCTGGAAAATAGATCCAGGAGAGACAATTTAAAAATTATGGGACTACCTGAAAGTCATGATCAAAAAAAGAGCCTAGACATCATCTTCCATGAAATTATCAAGGAAAACTGCCCTGACATTCTAGAACCAGAGGGCAAAATGAGTATTGAAAGAATCCATCGATCACCACCTGAAAGAGATCCAAAAAGAGAAACTCCTAGGAACATTGTGGCCAAATTCCAGAATTCCCAGGTCAAGGAGAAAATCTTGCAAGCAGCTAGAAAGAAACAATTCCAGTATTGTGGAAATACAATCAGGATAACACAAGATCTAGCAGCTTCTACATTAAGGGATCAAAGGACTTGGAATAGGATAATCCAGAAGGCAAAGGAACTAGGACTCAAACCAAGAATCACCTACCCAGCAAAACTGAGTCTAATACTTCAGGGGAAAATATGGTCTTTCAATGAAACAGAGGACTTTCAAGCATTCTTGATGAAAAGACCAGAGCTGAAAAGAAAATTTGACTTTCAAACACAAGAATGAGAAGAAGCATGAAAAAGGAAACAGCAAAGAGAAGTCTTAAGGGACTTACCAGAAGTGAACTGTTTACATTCCTACATGGAAAGACAATATTTGTAACTCTTAAAAAGTTTCAGTATCTGGGTAGTTGGTGGGACCACACACAGATGTACACACACACATGCACACATGCACACACTCACACATGTACATGCGTGCACGCACACATGCATACACACATGCATGCACACACAGAGACAGAGAGCACAGAGTGAATTGAATAGGATGAGACCATATTCTAAAAGAAATTAAGGTAAATGGTGAGAGAGAAATGTAGTGGGAGGAGAGAGGGTGAAATGGAATGGGGTAAATTATATCTCATTCAAGAGGCAAGGAGGAGACTTTTTAGTGGAGGGAAAAAGAGGAGAGCTGAGAAAAAAACATGAAGTTTACCATCATCACATTCAACTAAAGGAAGAAGTAAAATGCACACTCATTTTGGTATGAAAACCTATCTTACAATACAGGAAAGTGGGGGAGAATGAGATAAGCAGGGAGGGAGGGATGATGGAAGGGAGGGGAATGGGAGGAGGGAGCAATTTGAAGTCAACACTCTTGGGGAGGGACAGGATCAAAAGACAGAATAGAAACAATGGGGGGTGGCAGAATATGATGGAGGGATATACAGTTAGTCTTACACAACACGACTATTATCAAAGTCATTTGCAAAACTACACAGATATGGCCTATATTGAATTGCCTGCCTTCCCAAAGGGAATGGTTGGGGAGAAAGGGATGGGGAGAATTTGGAACTCAAAGTTTAGGAACAACTGTTGAGTATTGTTGTTGCTACTAGGAAATGAGAAATACAGTTAATGGTGAATAGAAAGTCATCTGGCCCTACAGGACAAAAGAGAAGATGGAGACAAGGGAAGGGAGGGATGATAGAAGAGAGGGCAGATTGGTGATAGGGAAAATTAGAATGCTCAGTGTATTGGGGTAGGGGGAGGGGGGATAAATGGGGAGAAAATTTGAAACCCAAAATTTTGTGAAAATGAATGTAAGAAGTTAAATAAATAAATTTATATTAAAAAAAAGTCAAGAAAAAGTTTTTTCAATGGAGGAGGAAAGGGGGAGGTGAGAGGGAAAAAGTGAAGCTTGCTCTCATCACATTTGGCTTAAGGAGGAAATAACATGCACATTCAATTTGGTATGAAAATCTATCTTACACTACAGGAAAGTAGTGGAGAAGGGGATAAGTGGTGGGTGCGGGATGTTAGAAGGGAAGGCAAATGAGAGAAGGGGGTAATTAGAAGTAAATATTTTTGGGGAGGAACAAAGTCAAAAGAGAGAATGGAATAAATAGGGGGCAGGATAGGAAGGAGGGAAATATAGTTAGTTTTCCACAACATGACTTTTATGGAAATCTTCTGCGTAACTACACATGTATAACCTATACTGAATTGTTTTTCTTCTCAGTGGGGATGGGTGGGGAGGAAGGAAGGGATGGAAGTTGGAACTCAAAGTTTAAAAAAATGAATGTTAAAAATTCTTTTTACATGCAACTGGGAAGTAAGAAATACAGGTAATGGTGTATAAAAATCTATCTTGCACTACAAGGAAATAGAGGAGATGGAAATAAGGGAGGAGAGGCATGTGATAGAAGGGAGGGCAGATTGGGGGAAGGTTTAGTCAGAATAAATGTTGTCTTGGGGTGGGGCAGGACAGAGAAAATTTAGAACTCAAAATCTTGCGGAAATGAATGCTGAAAACCAAAAATAAATAAATAAATTTTTTTGAAAAGTAATAAAGCCCTACACAACCTGGCCTTTCTCTATTTCCAGCTCTATATATCAATCCTCTTCCAGGCAACCTGATCTTTAATGTTCCATGGTCAACCTCAGCTTCTGGGATAAGAACTCACTATTTGACAAAAACTGCCAGAAAAACTGGAAAATAGTATGGCAGAAAGTAAACATAGACCAATATCTTACACCATACACCAAAATAAAATAAAAATGGGTACACAATTTAGATATGAAGGGTGATACTATAAGCAAACTGGGAGAGCAAGGAATAGTGTAATTGTCAGATTTATAGAGAATGGAAGAATTTATGCCAAACAAGATAGAGAACATTATGAAATGCAAAATGGATTTGATTACTTTAAATTGAAAAGCTTCTGCATAAACAAAGTCAATACAACCATAATTTGGAGGGAAGCAGAAAACTAGGAAAGAATTTTTACAACCAGTGTCTCTGATAAAGACCTCATTTCTAAAATCTATAGAGAACAGAGTCAAATTTATAAGAATATAAGTTATTCCCCAATTGATAAATTTTCAGATGAAGATATTAAAGTTATCTACAGTCATATAAAAAATAGTGTAAATCACTATTGACTAGAGAAATGAAAACCAAAACAATTCTGAGATACCACATTATACCTATCAGATTGGCTAACACAACAAAGGAGAAAAATGATAAATGCTGGAGAAGATGTGGGGAAATTGGAAAACTAACTGGAATTATGAACTGATCCAACCATCCTGGAGAGCAATTTGCAACTATACCTAAAGGGCTATAAAAATGTGCATACTCTTTGACCCAACAATACCACTTCTAGGACTTTGTCCCAAAGAGATCATACAAATGGGAAAAGGAATCACATATACAAAAATATTTATAGCAGCTCCTTTTGTGGAAGCCAATAACTGGAAACTGAGGAGATATCTATCAGTTGGGGAATGGCTGAACAAATTGTGGTATATGAATGTAATGGAATACTATTGATGAGCAGGTGGACTTCAGAAAAACCTGGAAAGACTTATGAATTGATACTGAATAAGTTGAGCAGAACCAGGAGAATATTGTACACAGTAATAGTCGCATTGTGTGTTGATGAACTTTGACAGACTTAACTCTTCTCAGCATAAGAAAGTTGTAAGACAACTCCAAAATGCTCATGATAGAAAATGCTATCCACATCCACAGAAAGAACTATGGAGTCTGAATGCAGAATGAAGCATATTATTTGTTTCATTTTGTTTTATTTTGTTTTGTCACTTCCTTCTCATGTTTCATCCCATTGGTTCTAATTCTTCTTTCCAAAATGGCTAATGTGAAAATATGCTTAATGTGAATTTCTATGTAAAGCCTATATCAGACTGTAATCTGCCTTGGAGAGGGTAAAGTGAGGGAAGTGCAGAAATTTTAAAAGTCAGTAGCTTTTGAAACTGAACATTGAAAACTCAAAATAAATCAATTAATGAAAATAAAATTAAAAAGGGAAAATAAAAATAAGGAAATTGAATTGGATATGAAATCCCATATGGTTTGAATTTCTTCTAAAAATTACATAATGAATTCAACAAAAAAAAAAATGTTTCAAGGTCTGTCTCTTATCACCATGCTTTTTCACTTGCTGTCCCCATTGTCTAGAATGTTCCCTTTTCCTAATCTCTGCTTCCTAGAATCCTTTGTTTCCTTCAAAACCTCTCAGAAAAACATTTCCTGTGTGAAGCCTTTCCTGATATCTTTAGTTCTTAATGCTCTTTCCCCCAAAATATTTACCTGTATTAATTTTGTGTATATTTTATATATACTTTTTTCCATGTACATGTTATCTTTCCCAAAAGGATGTAAACTCCTTGAGGGAAGAGAATGTTCAGTCTTGTCTTTATGTACACAGCTCTTCAAAGAGCTGTTGATGCATAATATTCACTGAGAAAGTGCTTGTTGATCAGTTCATTTATTGGCTGCCAATGTGTTAACTAGCCCTCCTAATTTTCTACCATTTGAAAACTGGATAAGACAGCTAGCTATGTCTTAATTTAAATCAGGGATAGAGCTATCCAACAATTCAGATCATTTATAATGGAATAGATTAAGCACAGAAGTTGCTGTTGTTTCTGCTGCTGCTGCTGTTGAGTTGTTTCACTCATATCTGACTCTTTGTGATGCCATTTTGGAATTTTATTGGCAAATATAATTTTACAGATGGTAAATTGAGGCAAACAAGATTAAGTGACTTGTCCAAAGTCACAGAGCCAGTAAGTATCTGAGGCTGGTTTTGAACTCTTGAAGATGAATCTTCCTGATTCTAGACTCAGCACTCCATTCATGGTATCACCTGAGTGCCCCCATGTACAGAAGACTTACATTTAAATTGGAGTTTCAATATATATTATCTACTTGACTGTAGGGAAATCAGTAACCTCAGATTTCAAGTATGTAGAGGATTGGCAAAAGAACTCGGTATGATTTTATCATTTGTTAACCATACAACCTTAGGTGAGTCATACCAGTTCCCCAAGACTTAATTTGCTCATCTGTAAAAGAGGCAGAGATTAGACCATGGATGTGCTTGAGTTAGCTTCTAAAGTGTCGCTTAAGAGCCAGATTGCCGAATTTTCAGTGTGAGCATTTATACATTGTTAAATGACAAATTATAAACCAGGGGTTTATTTGTTTTGTTTATTGTCTAGACTTAAGAAAATGATGGAGAAAATGTTAATAATTCATATTATACATTTTTCAGAGAGCTGATTGTTAAACATTTACTAGCACATGCCTAGAATGGACCCATGATTTCACTGGTGTAAGGAACTTTCAGGGTTAGAGTCAAGATAGGGGTGTAAAAGTAGGGACTTGCTTGAGCTCTCCACCAAACCCCTCCAAATACCTATAAAAATGACTCTAAACAAATTTTAGAGCTGTAGAACCCACAAAATGACAAAATGAAACAAGTCTCCAGTCCAAGACAATCTGGAAGGCTGAAGGTAAGGTCTATTGCATAGTCCAGTGGAGTGGAGCACAGTCCAGAGTAGGCCGTGCTGACATAGATAGGACCTGGAGCACAGCTTAGGGTACTGAATCACTGGCAGCTATGGTTATTTCCAGACTTTTCAGCACACAAATGACAAAAACAGCACAGAAGGTCATTGGGAAAACTGTCAGACCTGGGTGAGAGAGGAGTGTGGTCTGGCCCTAGCCCTGGGACATTGAATGTGGTGGTGGTGGTGGCAGCAGAAGCAGTAGCTGTTTCTGGAGTTCCTGGCACACAGATACTATGGGGATCAAGAAACTGATCAGAGGGGCATTGAAAAGATCTCTTTGCTGGTGCTGAATATTCTCTTCCTTTGCCCTCCTTGGATCTGGCTCAAAACTTCGATGGTGGTCCTGCAGTAAGGAGGGGCACTGATGTGGTGGAGCTTATGGTGTAATGGAGATAGAATCCTCCTCACAGCTCCAAGGCAGAAAAGAGTGGTTGTGGTAACTCACAGACCAGAGCACAAGCCACAAAAGGAGTAAACACCTCTCCTTTGATCATACCATCTTGGAAGAACTAAAGATTTACAGATCCCTAGCAGTATCTCTGAGAACAGCTGCACAAAATCCCTGAAGTTTGGGACAACACACTGCCCCTCCCCCACTGGAAACAGAGTTCTACCTTGACAAAGGATTAGAAAGTCAAGTATTTGGCTGAGAAAATGAGCAGATAGGGTTAAAAAAAAATAAACTCAGACTTTAGAATCTTATTTGGTGACAAAGAAGATCAAAACATATAACTAGAAGAAGACAAGAAAATCAAAGCTCCCCCATCAAAAGCCTCCTAGAAAAATATGAATTGGTCTCAGGTCATGGAAGAGCTCAAAAAGGATTCTGAAAATCAAATAAGAGTAGAGGAAAAATTGGGAGGAGAAATGAGAATGATGCAAGAAAATCACGAAAAAAGAGTCAACAGCTTCCAAAAGGAGACTGAAAAAATACTGAAGAAAATAACACCATAAAAATAGACTAACCTAAATGGCAGAAGAGGTCGAAAAAGTCAATGAGGAGAAGAATGCCTTAAAAACAGAATTGGCTGAATGAAAAAGGAGGTCCAAAAGCTCATTGAAGAAAATCATTTCTTAAAATTTTGAATGGTATATGGAACTTGCACATGTAGAAGCTTCATCATTAATATAGGTCAGCAACTTTTCTGCAACATGTAGTGCTAGAGAGCTTCCTCAGTCATGGAGAGGTTCAGTGATTTTTCCCAGGATCAAACATTCATCGTGAATCAAAGGTAAGATTTGGACCTAGGTCTTTATGGCATCAAAGTTATTTCCTCATCCACTACACAGAATTTTCAGTTCAACAAAGGCTTATTAAAACTTGGCCCTAAGGAAGAAATATTGTACAGCACTTTTCTTCTTTCTTTGCCATGAGTCTGAGTAAAGAGTAAAGTACACTACAGACAATATCAGATTATTACAGATAATTTTTTTGATGTATTAACTAATTTTAGGTAATTTCTCTTTCACTTATTCTTTGTTATAAACAATGACTTTCAGAAATGTACTATGGTTGATAGAAATATAATATTACCACTGAGTTTCTCCCCAATTTACATTACTATTCCTAGGTTGGGGGAGGTGAGTGATCGAGTTATTACTTTGTCCGAAGAGACTACTCTTTGGGTATCCATTCCTGATGCTATAGCTTACAATCACCCATTAGTATGCTTCCAATGAAGTCATTTGGTACATACAATTAGATTTTAGTAAATTTTTTTTATTATTGTAGAGTTATGGACTAACCATGTGAAATTTGTGTGTCCATGTGAGTTGATTAAATGCAGCTCATACTGAGGAATAGATAGATATCTCTGGAATATGGCTTACCCCTCTACATGAAATATTGGTTCCTGCCTGGGGAGGATCAGGAGAAGGGGCCATAAAACTGGTCATTCTTTTCTCCTCTGAGAGAAGGGATGGGAAAGGGGGAGGGAGAGGGGAGAGAGAGAGAGACAGAGAGAGAGAGAGAGAGAGAGAGAGAGAGAGAGAGAGAGAGAGAGAGGATAGTGGGATAGTGACCTACAGGACCTACAGTTATATTTCTATGCCTCCCTAAACATGGTCCAGGGGCATGATTTTTATGTTCAAGCTGCTTTTCTGGTCATTATTCCATGAGAGAGGTTGCCTCATGTTTATACCTGTAGGATTGATTCCATCCCAGTAAATACTAGTTATACAAAAACTGTCATAAATAATAAAAATACATTTTCTGGAATATTCTAATAAAGTCTGAAAGACTTACTTAAGAGGAAGGCCTGATACCATGCAAGTGGAAATTTACTGACAACTCAAGGGAAACAAGCTGCAAATCAAGGACATCTCAAAGAGCTAATTTACCTCTTTATTTCTGCCTTCAAAAGTTTACCTCTTCACATGTTTGGAGTTGGTCCTCAAGAAAATCTGCAACCTCATTTGTTTCCCTCAGAGAAATAAAGAAAACTGTCTCTCTTCTCCAAGGTCTCATGCAAACTGTGCCACTCACACAGGCATGTGTCATGTGATCATCCCTCCACCAACCTAGATTAATGCTTTTTCTTCTGTAGCATGCAAAATACCTGAGCCTTGAGAACACTGTTGCACTAAGATGGCACAGCAAAAGCAGTGCCTAAAACAATCATGCCGATCCCCAAACCTGGGGTGTACTTTCCCAGAAATACAAAACCTCTGAAGGACAAGTGAATACAAACTTGGAATACAATGGGATGAAGAATCTATGTAGGGAAAGTCACTTACAATTTGGAAATTCATGGCCTGGAAATTCTTACTAATTTATCTACATGATTTGCATTCTGTGACAACATCAACCTACCTGGAAAGAGGAGAATTCTCCCTGAAACTTATACCACCACCTTCCCTCAAAAAATAGAAACTACTTAGAAACGAAATAAAACAAAAGTTGTTTTTTGAGAGAAAGGAGACTCCTAAACTACAAACTAAAAACAAACCAAAACATCCACCATATATGAATTATCATAGTTATTAGTTAACGATCCCCAGATCTCTGTGCAGCTTTGTGGAAAATATAATAGATGATATAATTTCTGCTCTCCAGAGATGTATGTCTTAAAATTAAGATAACATTGCAAAAGAACCAGTCAAATAACATTAATAGGAGAGTGCATAGGAGAGTGGCCAAAGGAGTAATAACAGTATTAAAAGAGACACAGCAGAAAGAAAACACCTTAAAAGATGATTTTCACGCTACCTTTTAACATCATTATGTATCGTGATTTCTATTTTGCCCTCTTTTCCCTCTTCTTACTCTTTTTTCTTTCTTTTCATTCTCATCCTTTTTACTTCCCTACCCCCCATGCATTCACAGACAGGATAGTGAGATAAAACTCAAATTGGGCTCCTTGATTATGAGCCAAGATGAAAGGTAAAGTAGCAAAGGTGGCTAGATAATTTGGCTGAAACAACTGGATAATCTGTGGATTTTCATTATTCAAGAAATCTTTCCATTAATATCTAAGATAAGTCATATGGTGGAAACTTAGATTAGGTCACTATAAAGTAGTAAAGAGTGCTTAGCACCAGAGAAAGGATTGTTCTTGTAGTCAGAAGATTAGAGAGATTTAAATAGAAAACAATAAGTAGAAATCTTAGTACCCTAGTGGAATTGAAGTGGAGGAGAGGGGAAAGGAGTATCAGGGAAGATGTCTGCCATCTGGTAGTCTCCTATTTTAACTAACTATTGCTCATAACTATATGCTAGCTCAGTCGTTTCTGAAACAGTTCAAGGACTTTCAGTACCTTATAAATTTTGGTGTCCTAGAGGAAAAATCCAATTGTACCACCTCAGTTATGGCATCAGGAGTTTGAAAAGATTCCCTGCTCCCACACTGCAGCTAGCATTAGTATGGCCCTCCAAATGATTAGAAGTAAGTGAGTATGGGACAGTCTGCTTCATGGAGATAGTAGGTTCCCTACTGCTAAATATATTCATATAGAGGCTGGAATCCCTCTCAGGTGACTTTATACAGCATCACCTCTGAGACTCCCTCTAATGGAGACCCTGTAATGCTCTAATTCAATTTTTCCACTATCTTTTTAGTATTGCCTTTGAAACCTACTAACTTCCTAATCTGTAAATGCAAAGCCCAGGGTGAGAGAATATCACCAAACTTTGAGTGCTCCCTAGATTTCATGGATTTACGGTGCCTCTGGCCATGTGATCAGTAACATCTCCCTCTATGGGGTCTTCCATTTTCTGCCCAGCATACTTCCTCAGGTTCTGTTGTTAGGAAATATTCCTGGAACATCCTATGCTTAAGTTTTCCTTCAACTTAATTTAATCCTCTCACTCCTACAGAACTCTTCCCTTATGGTTTATTTTTGATGCTAGGCATCTGGCCAATTTGCCTTTATAAATATCGCAGGAATGGTTCCCATGACATTTGCATGCATTCCCCACAAAGATACCTTTGTCAAACTCAGAATGCCACACTGGGGAGTTGGAATGCAACTCGTATTTCATAGACCATGGCAAGCTTTCCTCATGACCAGCATGATCAAAGCATTTATTTTAAAGTGTGCATATGTCCTGGATACCTAGCAGGTCCTCACACATACCAGCTGACTGACTGGGAAGTATTATGGTCCTATTATCATCACATCAGTATCAATGTAACCTTCCTTTATTAGCCAGATAATAACAAATTACCTTTTCAAGTCTAATTCAAGACTTCGTTTTCTTATATGCTTATTTAAAATTGTGTATTATCATTTGGTCAGTCAACAAGTATTTGCTATGTACATAGTCACAATTATATGTTGTTTCCCCAATTAGATTGTGGACTTCTAGAGGGAAAAGACTGTTTTTCCTTTTTTCTGTATTCCCAGCACTTAGCACGAGTGCCCCGTACATGACTAGAAATTAATAAATCCTTATTGACTTGTTAAGCACTTGTTATATGCCAAGCACAGGTTAAGTGCTAGGAATATAAAGAAAGACAAAAATATGGTCCATGCCCACATGAAGGTCACATTCTAAAAGGAATATGACATTAAACTGTATACATGCAAAATATATTAACAGTAAAAGGAAAGTAATCTCAGAGGGAAGGCACTAGAAGGGATGGAGGTGGGGTCAGATTGAGAATGAATTCCTACAAGAATGAATTCCTACATGAGATTTGAGATGAGTCTTGAAGAAAGATGGGAAGTTAAGTTAAGTAAGGAAGGAGAGCATGGAAGATGGTCAGGGGGGAGATGAACTATCTTATGCAAAAAATAGAAAATGGTCATTGCATTGGAATCAGAGAGTGGGTGGAGAATGCAAGACTAGAAAGGGAGGAAGGGACCAGGTTGGGAAAGGCTTTAGGTCTATAAGGGGTAAAATTCATCTAGTATTTAATTTGGGTATCATACTCAGTGCCTAATACAGGGATCTAAACATACGAGGTTCTTGATAAATATATGTTATTATTATTTACACAGCACATTTTGGTTCAGAGCTATCTTTGCTTGAATTCACATGTTTGAGCCTCACAAGTATGCTATGAGATAGGAAGTAGTAGTCTCATGGCTTATATTTCATAGATGATAATAATAGAGTCTTAGATAAAGTGACTAGTCCCAAGGTCCTCTGAATTTTTGTCCATGCACAGCCTCTACCTCCATATGAGTCAATAGCGTGACATGTCAGCCAAAAATGAAATGAAACCACCCTGCCATGAATAATGACACATAAAGGATGAGTGCCCAGAATGAAGTAGGTAATTGTGCCTGATCAGAACTCTGTGAGAACAAAAAGTTCAGTGCTAGATTACACACCAGAAGGGTCACTGACAAGCTGAAGAGCATCTCAAGGGAGATTAGCAGGGTGGTGAGATGATAACAAAGGTTGATCTATCTGGTGTTAGCTAGAACAGAAGACTTGATCTCTGTTTTCAAATATTTGGAGTTCTGTCACATGGAGGAGGAATGGTGTGCGGGAACTAGTTTGAACCTGTTTACTCACAGAGTTAATTATTAAATTTCAGTGTGAGTCCTTGCCCTCCATAAACTTCAAATCTAGAGGACTTAAGTGCTTAGAGTGTGCAAAGAGGAGAGTACTTGATTAGAGCTAATTTGAAGCACAAACCTTTTTTTTTTTTAATTTTGTGTTTTCTTTTATATTATAATTTATTTTTAGCTTTCAACATTCACTTTCACAAGATTTTGAATTCCAAACTTTCTCTTCATCTGTCCCCTCCCTCTACCCTAGGACAGCATATGCCCCAACCATCTCTTCCCCTAATCTGTCCTTAGTGTATAAACTGCTAAATTCTGTATTATCCTGATTGTGTTTCCATAATACTTGAATTGTGTCTTTCTGGGTGCTCGTAGTATTTTCTCCTGGGAATTCTGGGATTTGACTATAATATTCCCAGGAATTTTCTTTTTGGGATCTCTTTCAGGAGGTGACCAGTGGATTTTTTCCATTTCTATTTCACCCTCTCGTTCTAGAACATCAGGGCAGTTTTCCTTGATATTTTCTTGAAAGCTCAGGAGTAGACTCAAGAAGACCAATTATTTTTAAATTATCTCTCCTTGATATATTTTCTAGGTCAGTGGTTTTTCAAATGAGATATTTCACATTGTCTTTTATTTTTTCATTCTTCTAGTTCTGTTTTTTAATTTGTGATTTCTCATAAAGTCATTACCTTCCATTTGCTCCATTCTAATTTTGAAGGGATTACTTTCTTCAGTGAGCTTTTTGACATCCTTTTCCACTTGGTCAGTTCTGATTTTTTAAGGCATTCTTCTCTTAATTGACTTTTTGGACCTCTTTTGCTATTTGGGTCAGTCTATTTTTAAAGGTATTATTTTCTTCAACATTTTTTGGGGGTATCCTTTAGCAAGCTGTTGACTTGTTTTCATGATTTTCCAGCACCATTCTCAATTCTCTTCCCAATTTTTCCACTACTTTTCTTACTTGATTTTCAAAATCCTTTTTGAGCACTTCCATGACCTGAGATCATTTCATATTTTTATTGGAGGCTTTGGACGTAGGAGCCTTAACCTTGTTGTGTTCTTCCAGTTGTATGCTTTGATCTTCATTGTTATAAGAAAATACCTTTTAAAAAAGAAAGTAACTTTCTGTAGTCTCGTTTTCTTCCCCTTCTTGGTCATTTTCCCAACCAGTCCCTTGACTGTTGAGCTCTTTGTTATGTGGAGGGTGTGCTATCCCACATTGCAGGGTTTTGTGCAGCTGTTTTCAGAGATATCTCTAGGGACCTGTAAATTCTCAGTTTCTCCAAAGTTGTGTGATCAAAGGAAAGGTTTTTCCTCCTCTCCTGGTCTGAACTGTGGTCTGTGAGTAACCACAAGTACTCTTTTCTTCCCTGGAACTGCAAGTAGGATTCCTTCTCCACAGTCGCCACCAACTATGCCATATCAACACTCTTCCTTACCCCAGGACCACTATCCAGGACTGTGACCCAGATCAGTCACTGGATTCCCCCACTGTCTGTATGGTGAGGACTCCAGAAGCAGCTACCACTGTAGTACTTTCCTGGGGCTGGGGTTGGGGTTGGGGCCATGCCATGTTATTCTCTCACCCAAGTGAGAGAGCTCTGGCACTGACCTTTGAAGCTTTCTTTAGTGTTTGTGGGTTGAGAAGTCTGGAAACCACTGCAACTGCCACAGTCCTATCTGTGCCTCATTAGAAATTAACAGAAATGTGGGCCTCCCCTAATCAAGCTTCCCTTAATGGGCAGGCACATCAATGAGTGGGGAAGATCTTTAACTCTCATTAGCAATACCAAGATATATGAATACTGGGCACCTTTGCAGGATGTGGGAAGTGCACTAAATAATGAAAGACAAAACACCAAAGAAAATTAACTTTATTTCATGAAATAGTATCTCTGTTTTTAACATCAATTCACACTAACTGGCAAAGAGACCAGCTATAATTGGCAAGAAGTTTAATTTATAGGAGTTTTTCAGAGGGGCAGAATTCCATTTCTTTTAATCAAAGAACCAGAATAGGGTACATGAAAGACAAGATATAATATCACACAATTCTTGCCATGTTGTGTCTTCCATGTGGGGCTCCAATATATATGCACTTTTTCCAAAGCATCAAATCTCAGGAAATACAGAATGTTGACCTTTTAATCTGATGGCTTACTCAGTTTGATTTTTCTAAAGCTGAATAAAAGAGAAAATTTCATCATATCTGTTTTTGCCATATGACCTAGAGACCTGTAATGAAAAATAACTGCATAATATATGATTTATAAAAATAACGTAACATTTCTCTGTGTGTATGTATATTATATATATATATATATAAACCTGTGTATATATACATATATGTATATGTGTTCATGTATATAAGTGTGTGCATATATGTGTGCATGTGCATTTATATATATACATATACATAAATACTTGCATATGTGCATATGTAAACATATGCACATACATATATATGTATGTTAAGTTTATATATTAAACTTGTATTATATTAAAACCTCAGGGACTTTTTCCCCATAAAAATATAAATTTTTATCTAAACATATGTAAGTTTGTGTGTACACATACATACATACCACAGATATATATGTGTGTATGTGCTTATATATGGTTAAATTTTAAAATATCTATACTATCTATAAAATATATATACTATATAAGTACAGTTAGATAAAAATATATAGAATATATTCCACATATATATATGTGTGTGTGTGTGTATGTGTATACGTACACATTAATATATGCATACATGTATAAAAGCCCTGTGATTTCACTGGCATACTTAACAACTGCTGGGGAAGAAATTCCTTCTAACAATTTAGACTGGTAATAAGTCTACACTTTATGGTTTTCAAGAGTGGCCTGTGTCATTTGGAGATTAAGAGATTTACCTAGAGATTCATCATCACTATGTGAGAGGTATGGCTAGAACTGATCTCCTGCCACTGAAACCAGTTCTCCACCACTCCAGACTACATGGTGGTAATAAGAACTCCTATTCATATAGATTGGTATGGTCATGGATTATTTTACACATCATATTTCGCATTTGATCCTCACGTCAATCCTGTGAGAAAGACAGCACAAATATAATTATCTCCATTTTTACTAGTGAGGAAATTAAAACTGCAAGAGTTTGAGAAGCTTGTCCAGAGAAGAAGCTAAGCTTCAGCCTGGACCTTCAGACTCTAAGTCCAGTATTCTTTCTACTATGGCAAACTGAAAGGTAAGATGAAAGGCATTGCTGAATAGAATGTATATGTATGTGGATAGGGAAGGTTCATTGGAAGGGTGAAAATCTTTCCATTCACTGTTCAATGGATAACATAGTTGACTTCTGCATCCACAAGTAATTGGAAAATCTAACCTCTCTACCTCCCAACAATGACTCAAGTCAATGTCAGCTAAGGTGATAACAGCCGCTTTAAAATTCATACTTTGATGCTGTAAATCTAGTTTCAGTAATGGAACATTTACTATCATTGGAAACATTTTTTTAGTTTTCTTTTTGCATAACCTTGAATCATAAGTGATAGTTTTAAGCATATCAAAAGTCAGAAAGGATATTCAAAGTCCCCTAGGACAGGTGACATGATTCTATAGTAAACCAGAAAATTGTTTGATGAAGGGGCTCCCCAAATTTGAATAACATTAACTATTGACATAAAGAGAAGTGGGCAAGTGAGGTCAGTCTCAAAACAATTAAAGTATATCAACCACTTGGACTTCAAATTATCAGATTATTTCAAACCAAAAAAATGGATATTTTTGGAGAGTGGGGAACAGAAGAATGGAATTATGAAGAAAATTCCCTCAATTATCCACTTGATTTTCTGATCATGCAATTTTATCCTTAATCCAACTTCCATTTTGGATGAAGACTTTGTTATCACCCCAATATTGTTGATATATAATTTTTATTTAGTTCTACCAGTGAATAATTCCTTTGACAGACCCATTGATAAATGTACTCATATTAAATCAATAAAAATAATGATACACATCTATAATACTCTACACACAGTTTACTAAGCAATACAAATATTGTTCTCCCTATTTTACAGAAATTGAACCCCAGAGAAATGAAGCCAATTGCCTAAGTCACACAGGTAGCCAGGTGCAGAGTTGGGGCTCGAACCTAGATCTTCTTTCTCCAAGTCAAAGAATCACAGGATCTCAGAATCTCAGAGTTGAGAGGAACTCTAGAGGTCATCTGCAACAAGAATCTAAGATGCAACATCCCCTACCAGTTACCATCCACCCTTTTCTTAAAGACCTTCAGTGAAAAGGAATTCTCTTCTTCCAAAGACACCCTTCCAATGAACCTTCCCTACCCATATACATATACATTCTATTCAGCAATGCCTTGCATTTCACCTTATCTTTCAATCTGCCATAGCTGAAAGAATAGTGGACTTAAGGTCCAGGCTGAAGCTTAGCTTCTTCTCTGGACAAGCTTCTCAAACCCTTGGATAGCTGGAACAGTTAGTAAACTTTAAAAAAAATCAATCACTTAGTAGCTCAGAATTGGCCACTTTGCAACTCTCATCCTTTGCTCCTAATTGTGTCTAGCACCAACAAGAGTAAATTTCATCCAGTCTGCATATCGCAGCCTTTTAAATACTTTAGGTAATTATCATGTTCCCCTTTTAATTTTCCCTTCTTTAGGCTAAACATTGCCATTAACTCCCATTTGTCTACATACAGTAAGATGTAAAGGACCTTCACAATACTGAATGCCTTCCTCTAGATGTTCTCCAGATAATCAATGTCCATCCCAAAATTACACAACCAAAACTTAGCACAATATTCCAGCTGTGGTAACACCAGGGCACAACAGAGCAGGATCATTACCTTCTATCATATCTCTTAATGTAGTCCAAGATTTCGTTAGCTTCTTTTGGGATGTTATGTCAGATTGTTGATTCATATTGAACTTGCATTACATTAGAACCCTAGGATTTATTTTCCAGAGTGAAAAAAAAAAAAAAAGAATTTTTGTCAAATCATGAATATCCTCTTTTCTACTTGTGAAGTAAATTTTTTTGAACCAAAATGTAAGACTTTGCTCTTATTGTATTAAATTTCATCTTATTAGATTCATATACATGCTCTAACCTTTTGACCTATGTTTAGATGTTGATTCTGCTATCCGCTGTGCTTGTTATCCCTCTCACATTTGTTCAAATGTGATAAATAAGCTTTTTATGCCTTTAATCAAGTTCTGTGCTGCTAATCTCTAAGAAGACTGGTGAACAGGAGGGGTTCATGTATAATTTACTCTCATTAATTGGTAGGTTCTGGTTTTCAAATATAGTAAGTAGTCAAGGATCTCCTTGCCTCCTCTTTAGTACTTTGTTCCAATATGAATTAGCTGAAGCAAGGTATGTGTTCTGTGGCCCAAACAGTAAAGTCCATACTTAAACAAAGATTCTATTCTAAACCTTGGATTTCCTACTCAAATTGTCTTTAAAAAAAACCATAAAATTTAAAACATCTCTACTTAGGAGCATTTAAAATATCCTGTGTTAACAAGACTATTACTAGAGCTAAATTTAAGGAAATGTCTACCTAGATACAATTTGGCATCTTCGTTTTTCTAAATATGCAATAACTCTTGAAGGCATCTTTCCTGTTCTCCCAAAAAAGATACACAACAGTCTCACACTAATTTACAAGATTAGGGACAGAAAAATCCAGGTTTATCAGTAACTCGGATCAAAAGTTTTGCTTAAAGTCTTTGGCAGCTATGTGTTGGAATGGATAGAGCATTGGGCCTAGTCAGGAAGACTTATTTTCCTGAGTTCAAATCTGGCATCAGATACCTACTAGCTTGCAAATCACTTAACCCTGTTTACCATCAGTAAAATAATCTGGAGAAGAAAATGACAAACCACTCCAGTTTCTTTATCAAGAAAACTGGCCTCCCAGTTGAACACAACTCAAAAAACAATTTTTGGAGCAACTAGAAGTTATAGTGGATAGGGGGCTCTGCACAAAGGCAGTGAGACAAGTTCAAATTCAGCCTCAAACACTTACTAATTGTTTAAACCCGGCCAAATCATTTAACCCTGTTTGCCTGAGTTTTCTCATCTGTAAAATGAGCTAGAGAAGGAAATGGCAGACCACTCCAGTATCTTTGCCAAGAAAACCCTAAATAGGGTCATGAAGAGCCAAACACAACTGAAAAACAACTTAAATATCATTAAAATCTTTTTCTAGTACTTCACAGTGTCATGGAAGTAAAGCAGACTTGTTCTAACAGTTCCTGACAAATCAGAAGAAAGTTGACCATAGGTTTGTTAACGTGTTGGTTCTTTGTGTGTCTGTCCTATGAAGGAAGACCAGCATACTCAGCTCAGAGAGGCTCAACAGCACCTGGAGAGGTGGCTCCTTAGGGCATACAAGATCTGCCTCAGTGGTGAGAGACCTGATATCTGTAAAATAATGGATCCTCAATGTAAAGAAAAATAAAGTGGCTTCATATTAGGTCATTAGTGATAATTTTCTCTTTCTCCTCCATGTCAAGAGAGAGCCAGGGTCATTCAAAGCACACTGGAGCCAATAATTCCCAAGAACTCTTGGGATAAGGTTTATGTAAATTGGGCTTTGTAACTATCAAATCCCATCTCAGGGGCCTTTCCATCTCATGAATTGTTAAAGATACCTGCAAGACCCAGCTTTTTAACCTCTATTTCCCCATTGACTCTAGCTGCTACTCTCCATTATGATTCCTGAGACTGGGGATATGTTCATAGCCTGAGGATCATGTCTAAAGTACATATACTTACAGGAAGAGTCAACTAGTGCCTCATGAACTTCCAGGCATAGTAATGTGTGCATATGCGTGTGCATGTGCATGTGTGTGTGTGTGTGTGTGTGTAAATGTGTGTATGTAAATATGGGTCTAAGGAGTACAGTGTACTGCTTACAATTTAGAGCATAGGTAAGTTAAAACAACAAATTCATGATGCTTTATTTCACTCATTGTTTAAATTATGGCATGGAGACATAAATGGATCCATAGAGAAGGGAGCTCTTTATGGAGCAAATAGATTTCAGAATACAAGTCATTTTCTCACAGAATTTTAGTTATAAAAGGAAAAAAAAAACAACATGCTGATTTCACAGTCTTCCATTAGCCATGAGACCCCTTCAAGTACCAACTAAAATCCCATTATCTACAAGAAGCCTTTTTCTGATCTCCATCAATGCAATGCTTGTGTCTTTTTCTGTTGTTTACACTGAATTGAAAGCTTTTTCAAAAATGGAATTACTCATGTCAAGAGAAGGAAGATACACTGCTTGACTTTACCATCTTACTAGTCAGGATGGAACATTTTTAAGAATCATGAGATGGTATTCCAACCTGATTTTGTTCCAACTTATTTATAGAATATGAGGACTTGTGAGAACTGAGCAATGCCTCAATTCCTACTGCACATACTTAATCCATACTACTACCATCTCTTGCCTAGTTGTCTTTTCTTGGATTTATATCTAGGGTATGGATATTCCCAATAATAATTCATAACTTTTCAAAAGAATAACTCAGACTCCTATTCCCATAGAACCTTCCAACCTTGTTTGGTCCCCAAAGGATTACTCATTCGTATGTAGAGTAAATGATCTCTTTACTCTGGTAAAAGCAATATTAACAATGTCAGCCTTCAAACTCTCCAGTTTCTTTTTCTTTTTTGCTTTATTTATTTATTTTTTTGCTTTCAACATTCATTTCCTCAAGGTTCTGAGTTCCAAATTTTCTTCCCATCTCTCCCCTCTACCCTACCCAGAGATGACATGCGTTCTGATTATACCTTCCTCCAGTCTGCTCCCACTTTTATTATCCCCCCTCTTATTTCCTTTCCCTTTACTTTCTTGAAGGGCAAGATAGATTTCTATACTCCATTGCTTTTATATATTATTTCTCAGTTGCATGTAAAAAAATGTTTTAACATTTGTTTTTTTTTAAATTTTGAGTTCCAGTTCTCTCCCTTCTTCCCTTCACACCCATCCTTATTGAGAAGACAAACAATTCAATATAGGTTATACATGTGTAGTTATGCAAAACACTTCTATAATAGTCATGCTGTGAAAGACTAAAATATATTTCCCTACATCCTATCCTGCCCCCTAATTATTCTACTTTCTCCTTTAACCCCATCCCTTTTCAAAAGTGTTTGCTTCTGACTACCCCCTCCCCCTATCTTCCCCCCTTCTATCTCTCCCCCTCATCCTCTTCCTCCCTACTTTCCTGTAAGGTGAGATACCCAATTGAGTGTGTGTTATTCCCTCCTTAAGCCATATCCAATGACAGTAAGATTCACTCATTCCTTCTCACCTCTCTCTCTTTTCCCTCTATTGTGAAACCTTTTTCTTCCTCTTTTATGTGAGATAATTTGCCCAATTCTATTTCTCCCTTTCTCCTCCCAATATATTCCTCTTTCACCCCTTAAGTTTTTTTAGATATAATTCCTTCATATTCAGCTTACCCTGTGCGCTCTCTCTCTCTCTCTCTCTCTCTCTCTCTCTCTCTCTCTCTCTCTCTCTCTCTCTTCTTCAACTACCTTAATACTGAGAAAGGTCTAGGTCTCATGAAATACCAGGATGATTTCTCTTTCTTGTTTCCCTTTTCATGCTTCTCTTGAGTCTTGTATTTGAAAATCAAATTTTCTATTTACCTCTGGTCTTTTCATCAAGAATGGTTAGAAATTTTCCATTTCATTGAATATCCATTTTTCCCCTGAAGGATTACATTCAGTTTTGTTGTGTAAATGATTCTTGTTTTTTCTATATTCTGTGTTCTTTTATGATGTTTGTTCATCATCCCAGTCAAATATTTGACTTTTTACCTCTTTGTCAAGGTAGGACTCTGTTTCCAGTGGTGGTGGGTGTGGGTGTGCTGTCACAGACTTAAGGGATTTTATATCAATGACTCAATCCCCCAGCATCTGTGGTCTCAGAGCTCCAGAAGCAACCTCTGTTGCTGCTGTGCTGATGCTACCATCCCCACTGCCCTGGGGCTGGGGCTGGGGCTGGGGCAGGATCTGGCCAGACTCCGTGCTCCTCTTTCACCGAGGTCCCACAGAGTTTTGTCACTGACGTTTTTGGAGTTTGTGGGTTAAGAACTGCCACACCTGCCAATGATTCAGTGCCCTGAGACCTGCTTCAGCTAGTTTGTGCCTATGCTGCCCACATGAGACTGAGCTAGCTACCTGCCTGGTGTGAGAGATCTTTCCTGTCAACTTTCCAGGTTGTCTTGGGCTAGGGATTTGTTTCACTCTGTCATTTTGTGTGCTCTGTACCTCTAGAATTTGTCCAGTCACTTTTTACAGGTATCTGGAGGGTTTTTGGGTAGAGTTCAGGGAAATCCCTGCTTTTACTCTGCCATCTTGGTTTTGCCCCCAAACTCTCCAGTTGTTGACAACATGAAACTCATAGTGAGGTCTGAAATCTGAGTTTCTTCCCACCTAGGCTTCTGCATCAAATTTTCCCCAGGTACACTCAAAGACCTTTGTACCAAGTATCCTTGATTTCAAAATAATGAAGAGGGTTAGGAAGGTATTGGTTTACCATTGTCCCATTCACCCTGTGTCACCACATGGCTGGCTAATGGCTGATTTTCTGCTCTAGCCACTGTAGTAATAGTATTTCCTTCCTGACTTGTTATGAGCAAATGTGCAGGTTGATGTTTCAGCAGGTTGAGGTCTCACCTTGACCTTTCTATCTACAGTCCCTGACTGAAAAACTGCATTCTCTGGCAACTTTTGATGTGGCAGTGGGGTCTACAAGATGGGTTTTTCAATCAGCCTAAGAGAGCATTAATCCCCCTTAGTCACATTGCAAGGCTGAATCCCTTGAGCCTTGTCCCTCTGGATGCTGTCCCATAAAGGCCAGCAACTGATAATTCTCTTTGAGATATTTCACTCATAGTGTTATTTTGAAAGTAACTTAGGTACTGTTTTTTTTCATGTTGAATCTGAAGATTTAGTGGAAAATTATTGGCTTTGGAACCAGAAGATCTGAACCAGAACCTGAACCAGAACCAGAAATTCTGGCTCTCTATCACATTTTACTTCTCTCTGAGCCTAGGTATACTCATATTTTGAATGAATAGATGAAAATATAAGACCTCTAAGTATCCTTCTAACTCAAAATCTATGATCCTTTGAATTGATCCCAAAGTCTTTCACATGCCCTTCCTGACACTTAGAAGACCCAGGAATTTGTAGAGAAAATTCAAATTTTTGAACATTTTTCATAGTTCTTTAAAGTTTTTACCTTTTTTAAACTTAATTTATTTGTTTAAAGGCAATACAGTTCCTTGAGAAAAAGTACAATATTTGCCTCATGATAGACTGTTTGTTCTCAAAGAAAAAAATACACACACACACACACATATATAAACATACATACATACATACATACACACAATGAACAAACTGTTTCTGGCCTTTGAGACCTTTCTGGTTTTCTGCAGAGCTTATTATGTTTGCTTCATGTGAATTATTTTTTTCCCGATGCTGCTTATATACATCTGTCTTTTAAATAAAAGAGTCCAGAAATAAAGGGCTCGTACTTTGCTGCTACTGAGAGCAAGGAAGTCCCTTTACTTTTTATGGCAATGTAGACCTTTCGTGAGGAAGGGAAGGTGTCAAAGGGGCAAGTTTTATGAATAGGGTCAGAGGACCATAGAGCACAAGCAGGAAGGCCATCATTTTATAAATGAGAAAACTCAGGCTCTCAGAGAAGAACTTACCAACAAAGTCAAGTGCAAGTCATGTCATCGTTTGTCTGATGGCATGGTCTTCTTCAGCAACAAAAGATGAACACATACACAGTAGAGACAGGCAACATTCTGTCCTTCCTTTCTACTGTGATTTAATTTTCCCCTCCCCCATCAGATAGATCTGTGTTCCAATCCCACTTCAGGCATTTACTATCCATGTAACCGTGGATAAGTCACCTAACCTCTTTAGATCTGTTTCTTTATCTGTAAATGAAGGGGTTGTATTGGATAACCTGTTAGTTCCCTTTCAGCTCTAAACCTATGATCAGAGAATTCTATATCAACCAACCAATATGTATGAGCTATTAAAAAAAATCTAAAGTTTTTATTAATATTTTCTTTTTCTTACATCATTATGGTTATCTCAAGTATTCCTCCAAGAGAGCCATCTCATATAACAATGTTTTGTAGAGAAGGGAAAAAATCAGCACAATGGATTTATCCATTGAAAAAATCTGAAAGGATGAGCAATGTGTAACACCTATGGACTTCTTACTTCCGTGAAAAGGTAGGGGAGAATCCTCTCATATTTCTTCATTTGAGACCTTCTTGACCTTTATAATTTTTTACATTTACTACTTTTATGGTATGTAAGTTTTTCTTCCATTTACATAATTATAATTACTGTGTGTATTATTTTTTAGCCTCTTCTTCATTCTGTGTCAGTTCATGTAGGTCTTTCCATGCTTCTCTCGATATATCACACATATCATTTCTTACAACTGAATAATAATTCATTACATTCCTGTACCACAATTGGTTTGACCATTCCTCAGTTGTTGGGCATCTATTTTGTTTCTGATTCTTCTTGTTGTTCAGTTGTTTTCAGTTATGTCTGACTGTGACCCCATTTGGGTTTTACTTGGCAAGGATGCTAGCATGGTTTGGCATTTCTTTCTCCAGTTGCTTTCACAGGTGAAGAAACTGAGGTGAATAGGTTTAAGTGACTTGTCCAAGGTCATGCAGCTAGTAAATGTCTAAGGCTGGATTTGAACTCAGAAAAATGAGTCTTCTTGACTCCCAGTCTGGCACTATACCTACTACACCACCTAACTGCCTCTTTCAATTCTTAGCTATTACAAAACACATTGCTATAAATATTTTGGGGCCTATGGGAACTGTCTTCTTACTGATGTCTCCATATCACTTTTAATCTCCCTTTTCAATCACTACATTTCTCTGTTTCTGCTTTATCTCTGGGTTACTCTGTCTCTTTCTCCCTCTATCCTTCCTTCCTCTCTCCTACCTCCTGTTTCTCTGTCTGTCTTTCCTTCTATCATTCATCATGTGGCTGCATGCTTTAATATATTCATCAAGCAATATTTCCCTATAACTGTGCTCTATGCTTTAGGAACCTCAAACTGCTGTTTTTTTCATCTTCACTATAAAAGGTATTTAGTGGTGTAGCTTACATGAGAAATACCCCTGAGAACCAAAATCAAGTCCTCTTTGGCAGCAGTCTCTTTTCTGGACAGCAGGGTGCTTCTCTGCACAGCTCCTCAGGAGGCCCATATGCCTCCACCCTCTGAAGCTTTTCCATTTAATCAAGCTCAACCAGGAGCCCTACTTTGATCACTGATCATTGTCACCAGGATTGCTTGGATGTGAAATAATGCCAGGTGCAAATCAATGGAGAATAGGTGTTAACTTGAAAGCAGGAGGAGAGAAACAAATGTTCCCAATTCATTCAAACCTGACTATAAAAGGAACAATTAATATCTTTTACAATGGAGATGCCTCTTGTAACATAGAAGCAAATGCACAGGATTTAGACTAAGAACATCTAGCTAGTTCTAGTAGTGTTCAACTGGAGAACTGGAAAAAGCGAATCACTTCATCTAAGACTTCATACAATGGGATCTGTTTTAAGCCTGAAAGGACATCAGTGGTCATTGAGTCCTAGGATCATAGATCTCAAACTGGAAGGAACCTTATAGGTTAACTAGTCAAATCCTTCTATTACAATAAAGAAGTTGATACCAGGAAAGGTAAAGTGATTTAGCCAAACAAGTTCCATACAAAATACATGAAAAATAGTCAACAGAGGAAAAGTGTTGAAATTAAGGGGGATGGTGATGGCTTCCTATAGAAGGTGAACTTTTAGCTCAGACTTGAAGGAAGCCAGGGAAGCCAGGAGACAGGGAGGAGGATGTAGAGCATTCCAGGCATGGGGAATAGAAAGTGGCTTCAGAGAGGTCTCCGGAGGAGTGTCCCGGGGAATTGTCTTTGTGCTACTTCAGGAGTTTTATCAAAGCCTTAGATGAAGTCATATACAGTGAACTTATCATATCTACAAATGATATGAAGTTGGAATCCATAGCAGAAGCACTGGATGCTGGAGACAGATTTCAAAAAGACCTTGATGGGTAGAATGAAGAGCTGTGTCTAGGATGATGGAATTTATAAAGGATTGAAGTCCTACAGTTTGTTTAAAAACATCAGCTGCAGTAGTGTAAAGTTAGGGAAATGTTGCTAGCTATATGAATAAGATACGGGCATTTTAGTTAAGTGAAAACTCAGTATGGCTCACCAGGGAGGAGAAAGTCAAATATGATTGTGTGATCCTCAATGGCATTACCAGAAAAATAATGTACACAACAAACTTGGTGACAGTCCTGTTGCATTGTGCCCTTGGCCACCACAAACTATCAGAGTGAGGCAGAGGGCTTAGGAAAGAATTAGAAGAGTGGAAGGAAGACATAATTGAATCATAGATCTAGAGATGAGAGAAACATAAAAGGTCATTGAGACCAACCCACTCCTTTTACAGATGAAAGAACTGGGATTGAGGGAGACTGTGATTACTAAAGTTGCTTAAGAGCTAGTACGGGTCAGAAGCAGGTTACATGTCTGGCTCTTCGGGGCACCAAATTCCATAGTCAGTTTACCGTGGAGTATATGGAATGTTTAAGGATGACAAGTACTTGCTGAGCCCTTTTCAGGGCTGCTTATCCACCTTTGGGGTCCACCTGCCACCCAACTCTCACCTGTGAGTCCAGGAAGCTATAGCATGTGCATAGGCCTCATCTGTCTTAGCAGAAGGTTTAAACCAGGTTAAGGGCCTCAAACCCATCAATGAGTTAGAGGGGTGTCTACTCCAAGCATGTGAAGACTTTTCCCTGGTGGAATGAGCAATGAGAACAATTTGTTCCGTGCCATGCCATGAAAGCAGCTGTGGTGGAGCATTTAGAGCACGGTTAGACATTGAAGACACCAAGGTCATCCACTGAATCCTGGGCCATCGCCAGTCATCCTGACTTTTGTTTTGCCACCAGATTTCAATAACTCCAGAAAGAGGATGAGGCTGACAACTTGGTGCAACTCTGTCTCATCTGAATCCAATTCATATGCAAGTCAAGACCTTGCCCCATGATGTCACTGGTCCTGTTTGAAAAAAAATGATCAATGATAGCTGTGGCAGCCCACTTTGGTCAGCAAAAGGAGAGCATTTTGTTTTTGCATCCATCCCCAGTACTTGGATTATAGTAGATGTTTAATAAATGCTTATTGATTATAAATTAATGTTATTGATTTAAGAAAATAAAACAAAAGCAGCAGAGCACAAACCTCATAGCTAAGCAAAGAGTAATGTCAGATCTTCAGAATGGACACCAAAAAGAGCTTATCTAATAGTATCTCTCTATCTCTATTTGTGTTTTTAAGTGTGTGTGTGTGTGTGTATCAGGGACAGACCATAAAGGAAGATGATGAGCTAGGATCAGAGAGTTGAAAATGACACCAAGAATAGGTTCAATAGCTTTTTGGGAAATTGCAAAGCACTTTGACCCCAAGTTTCCTGTAAGAACAAAAGCCACCTTATCAATACAAATATTTTACTGAAATTGTTACAAAGTCATGGGATCTGGAACACTGCTGTTTCCAAATAAAAACCTAAAGATAAGATTTATGCAAAAAGAAATCAAGAGAAAGGAAGGAAGATTTTTAACCACCTACTATGTGTCAGAGACTATGTATGTTCTTCAAAAATATATCTCCTCTGATCCTCGCAACAATCCTGGGTGTAGCACATGTTATTACCATCATTTTGTACTTAAGGGAACTAAGGCAGACAGAGGTTAAATGACTTGTGCAGGATTGGGTCACACAATTAGAAAGTATCTAAGGTTGACTTTGAATTCTGGTCTTCCTGCCTCCAGGCCCAGCACTCTCTTCCTTTCTCTTAACCCTCTTCAGAGCCCCGTCCATTTTCTCCATTAAAGTTATCTCCAATTGATTCATCAGGGAATAGAGGTTACTGTAGAATGTCAGAGTGGGAAGAGGCCTCAAAGGCTATTTGGCCCAACATTTCCATCTGGCTGGAAGTGTCAAAGGGTTGTAACTATAACCAGTGAACAGCTCCAAAGCACAAGTGTAAAGAATGTAAACAAGTCGACAAGCATTCATAAGCATTTGCTCTGTGCCAGACACTATACTAAGCATCAATGAATTGTATGATGAAAGAGAACATGGTTTTATTTTGTAGGATAATAGATAGAAGGCCAGAATGCTCCCTCATGATGTCAGGGGAGATTGTGCAAAGCATTCAGAATGCCAGGTAGATTCTCTGTGGCAGACTTTTGGAAGGATGTGCACATGAGTTTCAGTAAATAAGCAGACTTTGATATGCTGTGATTTACACCATTGGAAAAGCTCCTGAATTAATGAGATCACTGATTCATTCAAACATTAATTTTCAGCAAGTTAAAGGCTTAGTGTAGCCTCTTGCATTTCCTTTGACCCTTAAAGGTTAGAAAAGTTCAAAAAATCTAAACCAGGTGTTTCAGATTGGGATATAAAGTGGGAAGGGAATTTAGGATCTATCACTTTTTAGAAAATAGAACATAGAATGTAAGAGACAGGAGGCAACATGGAGATCCCATGCTGATTTTACAGATAAGAAAACTGAGGTCCAAAGATATGATGAGTTTCCCAAAGTCACATGAGCAAAAGAGCCAGGATTCAAATCTTTAATTTCTGATGCCAAATCCAGAGCTCTTTAACTTAGTTCACTTCAACTCCCCCCAATGACACTAAGGCAGCATTGTTCATCTCACTGTGTTTTTGTCATCATCCCAAATTCATAACTTGATAAATCCTACTTTACATTTCACAAATTGTTTCCCAAAGGAGGTTTGTTTTCTTAACTGAATACTGAAATTGAAGTACTTAAAAAGTATGTATGTGGAGGTTTGTTATGTTTGTCCTTCGTACTTGAAGACGTCCATAACATCAAGATGATAACATGACTTGCAGTTGACTTTGATTTTAGTGAGGGATGGCTGTGCAAGGTCACCAACCTTATCTTCTTTTTCTGTTTCATCTGTATGTGGAGGGAAGACAAGAGAGATTTCTGTAGACAAAATTATCCTCAACTAGAAAGTTTCTGGACCCTAGAAACCATGTGGCATGGTGAAAAGATCATTGAATTTCAAGTTAATGGACCTCAATCTGAATCCTTGCACCACAGCTTTAACTAGTATAAGTCTATAAGAGTGTTTCTCCAGGGCCCTATGGTGGGGGTGGGGACATTGTCCTCTCCACAAAGAGTTATCCCAGCCTAGTCTTTCCCCTATGAGCAACAGTCTTCTTGACAACTGTCATATCTGTGTTTTGTTTTACAGCCTTATACTGACTGAAAAAGTCACCCTCAAGTGATCCCTTCAGGGGACTCCCTCCCCACTTTGCAAGTTCCCATTCCCCCAATCATCATGCATGAGATTGTTGGTCCATCCCTGTTACCAGCATGATTTCTGATGACATCACACACATGCATACCTCCCACTTCAGGGATCCATTCTGGGCCCCTTTTCAGTAAGTTCCTTTCTCTTATCCCTCTTCAGAGCCCCGTCCATTTTCTCCATTAAAGTTACCTCCAGTGATTCATCAGGGAATAGAGGTTACTATAGAATGTCAGAGTGGGAAGGGGTCTCAAAGGCTATTTGGCCCAACATGTGCCTAGACAAAAATATTCACTATAGTATCCCTAACAAGGAAGCCCATTAACCCAAGAGAGCATTACACTTGGGGAGAGCTCCAGTCACTAGGAACTTTTGTTTTCTTTACTAAAAGTATAAACCAACCTCATTGAAACTTTCAACCAATTTTCCTAGTTCTGCAGAACAAAGATAATCCTTCAACCTGAGTTCAGATTCAACACCAGATACAATAGCTGTGTGACCCTAGTCAAGTCACTTAACCCTCTGTTTCCTCTTCTGTAAAATGGGGTTAATAATAGCAGCCACTTCCCAAGTTCGGCTTGAGGATCAAATGAGGAAATGATTATTTATTGTAAACAATGCCATGCACATATACTATATAAATATTTGTTACTAATACTAATGTTGCTGCTGCTTACTACTACTCGACTATTACTACTACTGCTACTACTACTTCTACTACTATTACTTGAATACAGCTGCCCTTATGGCTTTGCCATTTGTTATCTCTCCTGAGAGCTGTGGTCTTGACAAATTAATAATAATGAAAATGATCATTGTAATAATAATAGTTTACATTTTCATAGTACTTTAAGTTTTAGAAAAATTCTTTACATGTATTATCTCATTCAACTCTGTTTAGTCTTGGGGCCTCATTGTCCATATCTATAAAATAAGACAATGGGCACATAGAAAGATCACAGAATTTGGAGTCAGGAGACTCAAATCCCAGTTCTACCAGTAACTAGCTGTGTAACTTTGGGCAAAGTATCCCTCCTTAATATTTTAACACTTAATTTTTGCCCCAAGTGAAAATATCCAAATTATTGTGTCTTCTTGGAACTTCTATTCAGTAATTCAATTCAATAATGCAAAAATATTTATTAATTACCTAATATGTTCCAGGCACTGTGTGTAAGCATAAAAAGAAAGGTGGGGCTTTGTTGTTTTTCTCTGGAGTTAAGTTTCCCAGGCTCAGACTAAATTGCAGACATCTGAAGGATTAATCTCCTTTGAACCCTGAAAATTCACAGCTGTGCTGAGTCACATAGGTTTCTTGCCTTCTGGCTCTGAGCCATACTGTCATATCTGTATTTTGTTTTACAGACTTACACTGGTTGACAAAGTCACCTTCAAGTGATCCAAAGGAGTTGAATCTTTGTTATATATTTAGGGAAGTTGGCATTTGATTCCCTGGATGGGACTCTGAGTGGACATATATTAAGAGCCCCACACTACAGCTTTGACTACTCAGATGTTGGTGTTCTCCCAGTCTGGTGGTGTAAATAAGTGGTTGTATTATTCTGTTTAGACAGTTGGAACCCTGTCTATTAGATTCTTTCTTGGACTACTTATCTGTACTTATGTATCTGTTAATTAAAGTGAGATTGTTAATCCCTTTAAAGCTATCTTTCCTTTAGAAAAGTAGATCAAACAACCTGTGCTAGCCCCACCCTGTGTGCTAGTGTGATTGCTAATATACTATGCTAAGCTCTGGGGATATAAATAAGAAAAATAAAAACAGTGTTGCCTTCAAGGAACTTACAATAGAATGGGTAAAGACAATACCCAAAAAGAAGCCAGAAAGGGGGTGGGAGGATCAATGGGTACCCAACGCAAGCAGAGCTATAGATGGAGAGTGGAATGAATTGTAAATCCAATTCTTGCTCTCTTTAAAGAAAAGCTTTGGGGAGGAACCAAGATGGTGGAGTAGAAAGACTCACATATGCTAGCTACGAATCCATAGCCCAGAAATTTCCTGGAAAAAGAACTCCCCACAAATTCTGAAGCACTGCAAACTGCGCAGAAACACAGTGGAAGAGATTTCCATTCCAGAGAACCCTGGAAAACCGTCCTCAGGGGTCCATCATGCTCCGGACAGTGGAGCCCACCCCTGTGCTGCCCTGGCCGCAGGGCCCCAGAGGAGCAGATCCAAGCAGGCTTCAGGGACAGAATCTCTGGCGGCCACGAAGGTCCCTCCACCCACAGGCGCTACAGATGAGTGAGAGAGACTTCTGGGCTGGCCGAGAGGGGAGTGGGGTATCTCTGTGACTCGGGCCCCCTCAAGAGGCAGCGGCAGAGGGAGCAACAGAGGCAGTGGCTGTCTGGAACTCCCGGAGCAGGCAGGAGCTCAGGGCCATTACTGAACCCCCTGAGGGAACTGAGCCTGGGAGGCAGCCCTGCCCCCACCCCAGCAACAGAACTTAAGCTTACATTGAATAGCAGCCACTTCTGCCATGGAAAGCCCCGAGGCTGGGGAGCAACATTTGAATCTCAGACCCCAAGCACTAGCTGGGCAGATCTAGGAGGGGGTGGAGAGGAATCTCAGAAGTCAAGTAACTGGCTGGGAAAATGCCCAGAAAAGGGAAGAAAAATAAGACCATAGAAAGTTGCATCCTTGGGGAAGAGATGTTCCTTCCTCCTTTCATTTCTGATGAGGAAGTACAATGCTTGCCATCAGAGAAAGACGTGGAGGTCAGGGCCACTCTATCCCAGATATCCAAGGTGGATGTCCAGTGGGCTCAGGCCATGGAAGAGCTCAAAAAGGATTTTGAAAAGCAAGTTAGACAGGTGGAGGAAAAACTGGGAAGAGAAATGAAAGAAATGCAAGAAAAGCATGAAAAACAGGTCAATAGCTTGGTAAAGGAGACCCAAAAAAATGCTGAAGAAAATAACACCTTGAAAAATAGGCTCACTCAGTTGGAAAAGAGGTTCAAAAAGCCAAGGAGGAGAAGAATGCTTTCAAAAGCAGAATTAGCCAAATGGAAAAAGAGGTTCAAAAGCTCACTGAAAAAAATAGTTCTCTCAAAATTAGAATGAAACAGATGGAGTCTAATAACTTTCTGAGAAACCAAGAAATTATAAAACAAAACCAAAAGAATGAAAAAATGGAAAAGAATGTGAAATATCTCATTGGAAAAACAACTGACCTGGAAAATAGATCCAGGAGAGACAATTTAAAAATTATGGGACTACCTGAAAGTCACGATCAAAAAAAGAGCCTAGACATCATCTTCCATGAAATTATCAAAGAAAACTGCCCTGATATTCTAGAACCAGAGGGCAAAATGAGTATTGAAGGAATCCATTGATCACCACCTGAAAGAGATCCAAAAAGAGAAACTCCTAGGAACATTGTGGCCAAATTCCAGAATTCCCAGGTCAAGGAGAAAATCTTGCAAGCAGCTAGAAAGAAACAGTTCCAGTATTGTGGAAATACAATCAGGATAACTCAAGATCTAACAGCTTCTACATGAAGGGATCAGAGGGTGTGGAATATTATATTCCAGAAGTCAAAGGAACTAGGACTCAAACCAAGAATCACCTACCCAGCAAAACTGAGTCTAATACTTCAGGGGAAAATATGGTCTTTCAATGAAACAGAGGACTTTCAAGCATTCTTGATGAAAAGACCAGAGCTGAAAAGAAAATTTGACTTTCAGACACAAGAATGAGAAGAAGCATGAAAATGTAAACAGTAAAGAGAAGTCATAAGGGACTTACCAAAGGTGAACTGTTTACATTCCTACATGGAAAGACAATATTTGTAACTCTTAAAACTTTTCAGTATGTGGGTAGTTGATGGGACCACACACAGACATACACACACACACACACGCACGCACACACTCACACATGTACATGCGTGCACGCACACACGCATACACACATGCATGCACACACAGAGACAGAGAGCACAGAGTGAATTGAATAGGATGGGACCATATTGTAAAAGAAATTAAGGTAAATGGTGAGAGAGAAATGTAGTGGGAGGAGAGAGGGTGAAATGGAATGGGGTAAATTATACCTCATTCAAGAGGCAAGCAGGAGACTTTTTAGTGGAGGGAAAAAGAGGAGAGCTGAGAAAAAAAAAAAAACATGAAGTTTACCCTCATCACATTCAACTAAAGGAAGGAGTAAAATGCACACTCATTTTGGTATGAAAACCTATCTTACAGTACAGGAAAGTGGGGGAGAAGGAGATAAGCAAGGAGAGAGGAATGATGGAAGGGAGGGCAATGGGAGGAGGGAGCAATTTGAAGTCAACACTCTTGGGGAGGGACAGGATCAAAAGACAGAATAGAAACAATGGGGGGCAGGATAGGATGGAGGGAAATACAGTTAGTCTTACAGAACACAACTGTTATCGAAGTCATTTGCAAAGCTACACAGATATGGCCTATATTGAATTGTCTGCCTTCCCAAAGGGAATGGGTGGGGAGGGAGGGATGGGGAGAATTTGGAACTCAAAGTTTTAGAAACAACTGTTTAGTATTGTTGTTGCTACTAGGAAATAAGAAATACAGTTAATGAGGAATAGAAAGTCATCTGGCCCTACAGGACAAAAGAGAAGGGAGGGATGATAGAAGAGAGGGAAGATTGGTGATAGGGAAAATTAGATTGCTTGGGGTATTGGGGTGGGGGGAGGGGAGAAATGGGGAGAAAATTTGGAACCCAAAATTTTGTGAAAATGAATGTAAAAAGTTAAATAAATAAATTTATATTAAATAAATAAATAAATGAAAGCTTTGGGTGATGTTCAGTGCTTCCACCCCACTCTCCCCTGCCTCCCAGCCTTCCTCACAACAGAGGGGAGAGAAGATAGAGGGAAGTGGGAAGGTGTTTAATATCCAAGGCTAAATGTCTCAGCATCTGTGTGGGTTTTGAGTACAGTTAACCTTTCCCGTCCAGTTTTCTCATCAAAATCTCTAGGGACTTGAACCAGATGATCTGTGGTCCATTCTAGTTCTAAATCCTATCATCCTTAATTGTAGCAGATATTACCTAGTAAATCAGTTCATTCCAACCCCTTTGTACTTTATTCTCCCTAGTGCTTTGCTTGCTACAATTTATCTTCACTCCTAACAAAGAAGCTGCTCAAACACAACCCCTAGTGCATTTGAACACTACTATGGGCCTCAAGAATAAGAGCTTCAAAGTATCCTTCCCCAAGCAATCCTAGACTCAGGACATTTCAATGATTCTAAGCATTTCATTTCATTCTTTCTAATACCTGTCCTGGAGATAAAAATAGAGCTTATAAAACCAGCTCATTTCTATTAACAACATCTCATTGGGAAAGTTATGGGGAAATGGGAAGTAAGTGATCTTGGTAGGTACCATATGGCCCCTCTAGCCTGTGCTCTGCTAAGGATGCAGAGAGATGAGAATCTTTGGAAACAGCTGTTAGGAGAATGATGCCAGAGCTCACTAATTAGTCTTCTTCCCATTGGCCTATTTACTCTTTTTCTACCTGCTTCTTACCTCCTTTGTTTGGAAAGCTCAATTCCCTAAATGAGGCACCTGCCAGTATCAAGTGGCTTAGCCATTATGAGGCAATTAGTGAGCACTTTGTAATTGTCAAGTCTTCTGCACAGACACAGTATTTAGGATGATGCATTGCCATGTGCCTTTTAAGGTCCCTATAGTCAGGGCCTCTTGCCCAAACTTTACACGGTGACTTCTAAATGATATTGTAATGCTGTCTGGGTGTTGCCAAGGATTTTAGGGTACTGTAAATGAATGTGTGCTGGTTCAAGCAGAAATTTGGACTAATTTTTCTTTTATTCTTTTCCAGTTTGACCCTTTGAATGACAAACTAGTTATTCTAAGGGATGGGGAAGGTGAGGTCAAGAAGCAGCCATAGCCACATCAGAGAAGAACAAGTCCATTGACAATGGATGAAAGCATACCAAGCACCAGATGCATATTGAGGGGGAGCTACCAACTGCACTGACAGCCTAGAGTAGGGGTTCTTAAACAATTTTATGTCCTAGACCCCTCTGACAGTCTGATCAAGTCTATGGACTCCTGCTCACAATACAATATTTAAATGCATATGCTTAAGTACACAGAATTGCAAAGGAAATCAATTACATTAAAATAAAGGTACATTTTTTCCTATCTTGTTCACAGATTCCTTCAAATCGATGGATTCGTAAGAACTCTTGGCCTAAATAAACTTCCTAGGGAAGATTTTCCCATTAGGGAAGAATATCAGTCACAAGAAACTCTACTCAGGACTCTAGAAAAGGGTCGTACATGAAATAACAAACTTTATACTGCTGGAACTATTTGGATTATTGTCACAAGATGCTAGAAATTACTGAAAGGGTGGGAGCCCAATAAGACAATATTTGAATTCCAAAGTGACTGGCTAGGCAACTTAGGGAAAGTGGATCTTTTCTAGCCATTTTTGTCTATTTGAAGGCTTTCTGACCACTATGGAAAGGATTCCTATTCAATAGATTCCTTCTGTAATCCTACATCTTTGGAAAGGCTGCAGAAGTATTGCTTCCAGAGCAACAACCATGACTAATTTCTACCAGCTCCTATAATTACAGTCTCCAGATGGCTCTGATACTACCCTGTAAATTCTATACTTTGAGGACAATGTACCTTTCTGTCTCACTTTGAACTGAGAGGTAATGGATAAAGTACTGGAACTGGAGTCATGAAGACTTGGATTCAAATTCCACCTTAAACACTGATTTACTGCTTGCCATTGGACATATCCCTTAACCTCTATGTGCTTGGTTTCTCATCTGTAGAATCAAATGGCTGGACTCCATGACTTCCAAGGCATTCCCAACACTAAATCTATAATTCTGTGATCCTTGGATTTTATATTAACTTCATGGTGACCAAGATAATCTGACTCAAGGTTGAAAATAGATTAGAAAGACTGATAACATGAGAGACTGAAGATGTGTTCAAGTCCTATTTTTTCTACCAATAGCAGTGTGATTTTGGGAAAATCATTTGCCATTTTTCACTCTCAAGTTCTTCTTTAGTAAAATAAAAAGGAGTGATTAAAGTCTCTCTAAGACCTTTAACCTCGGCTAAGTCAAGCTCAGTGATTAGGTTCAGGAATGTAATTTCATGAAAAACTAATAGATCATATATAATTTAACAAAAATAATTTTACTTGACAGACAAATTTTAAATGACATAGCCATTGATTGAAGTGGAAGTCATTCATGTCCATTAACATGAGAATAGCTATCAGAAAGTTAACTCAACTCGTGTGGAAGTGGTGGTGGGGTGTCCAATAAATGCCAATTAAGAACCCCAATTACACAAAGACTGATCTTTTATACATCAAGCAGACAAAAGAGCTACACCAATAGCTCAAACCAAAATACTCAGGACCAATCACAACTCATTGATAGAGTCAACCACACTGCCCCTATAAATGGAAACATGCCCAGACTATATAAAACACGTCACTCCTTTCACATTCCAGTTTTTAAGATCAAAGTTTCATAAGCCCTCTGAAGGGCCTTCTGTGTGCAATCACACTAGCACACCCAGGATAGCCTGCTAGCATGGGTTCTTTGATCTACTTTGCTAAAAGAAAGACAACTTTTAAAGGAGTCAACAATCTTACTTTAATTATAATCACTAGTTCAGGGGAAAGATCACACTCTGAATGTAGAGAAAATGCAAACAGAAGAACAAGTGGAGAAATTAGGATGAAGACCAACAGACAGGGTTCCTACTATCTGAATGAAGTACAGTAGAACCTTGGTTTATGAGTAACCTGATTTATGTATGCTTCACTGGATGAGGAAAAATTTTTCGCAAAATTTGTCTTGCAGGACAAACAAAAATTCATAGTATGAACATTATGTTGTGACTTGAATTGCTTATGAAGGGATGAAGCTCAAGTAGGGCAAAGATTATTTTTTTGGACCCATATAAGATTGCATACTGTCTTCAAGAAGGAGGGGTAGAAAATTTAAAACTTATGGAAGTGATTGTTAAAAATGAAAGCAAAAATATTAATTTTTAAAAAGTCAAAACCAAGTGTCATTAGATAGATTCCTAGTCAAAAGCAAATGTAAAGAAAAAAATCAGTGAGTCAAAACATGAAAGTGATTCTAAGGAAAAAAAGTAAGTGAAGCCAGTACTGTTAGTCTTAATTTTAGTGGAAGTAGTATAAGAGAGCACTTCCAACCAACTTTAAAATCTCTGATGTTCTCATAAAAGGAGATTGTCCTTCCAAGCAGTAACTCTTCCTCCTCTTTCTCTCTCTTATCTTTCTCAAGTCGGCCATAACTTTTTTCAAAGAAAAAGTACAAGGTAATTTTTTCAGTTTATATTGTGTACTAATCATTGCTATTGTATTCCCAGTGCATTAGAGACAAAAAACTTACTTAAAATTATAAATAATTATTTTGGTATGAAAAGTTTTGGGGATGTGGTACCTATCATCCAACCTTACATTATTTCCTATGGGACAATTTGATTTGTAATACAAACAAATCACATGATGAACAGAATAGCAGAATGAGTTAAATTCACAAACCAAGGTTCTACTGTAATACAACCACCTATATAAACCACTGGACCAGGAGGGCGCAAACCTCTGTAGATAGGGGACTCTTAAAATATGGCTTCTCAGAATCCCATCCAAGGCATCAAAATGTCCTTCTCATAAGTGAACCCCCAAAGCAAAATACCAATCTTTCATTATGTATAACAAAGACTAGACTAATGGTTGTCTCGGAGTCAGTAGGCAAGTAATCTATATGACTCAGCACAGGTGTGAACCTTCAGGGTTCAAAGGCAATCAATCATTCAAATGTTTTCAATTTGGCCTGAGCCTAGCAAACTGAACTGTAGAAAAAAAAATCCCACTTTGCTTGGGCTTACATTGTTTTCAGTGAGCCTAGGAAACTGAACTCCAGGAAGAAAACAACAAAAAAATCCCACTTTGCTTGGGTTTACACCTTCCACCATTTAAATGATTCTATAACTGTCACTAGATAATTCTAACCTTAAGATCAAAGTCCAGTACAGGCAAGAAAAGAAGAGGAGCTGAATACAAATAAAAACAAACATTGTAGCACCCCCTAAAAGATTTTACTTCATGTAATAGGGGTAATACTAAGGAAGTTCACAGTATATCTCTAAATGGAAAGGTGTGAGGTGGAATAGCACTGGAACATCAGAAGCTCTGTGCAGATTATGACAAGTCTGGTATAACTATAAATCCACATCAAGCATCAGGATCATTTCTATCAAAATAGCCAGGAAATCATAGGACTCTTGTGTAAATCTAGTACCAGGGTCTGAGTCAACACTGACACTTACCTCATACCACCACCCTATCTCACTGGCCTGAATGTTCCAAATCAAACTTTTACCTCTTTGTTAGAAGCCAAATGGTTTCCTAGGATGAGCTAACCCATTCTCTTCTGCACTCCTTGGAACAACATGTCACCATCTTCACCCTGACTGTCTGCAGCAGAAAGAGCATTCCTCTTGCTACTCTTTTAGCCTCCAAACTGTACTCTTAGATATCACAGCTCAGAAGAAATGACAGCCATCTCTGGACTCTCTGTGATCATGCAAAAGGAGTGACAATGGACTATGTTCTTTTGCCATTCATCATCCCTGTGAATTCTCAGAGCAAACATTTTCTTCCCTTGGTCATCACTGTTATTTGTGGTGTATCCCCCATTAAAACGTAAGCTAACTGAGGGTAAGGACTGTCTCAGTTTTGTATTTCTATTTCAAAAACTTAGCACAATGTTTGGGGAACATAATAAGCACCGAATAAATCTTTGTAAGAAAAGGACCCATGTATACAAAAAATATTGATAGTGGCTCTTTTTATTATGGAAAAGAATTGAAAGTTGAGGGCATGCCCATTAATTGAAGGATCCCTGAAAAAGTAGATGAATGTGATGGAATATTGTGTTACAAGAAATGAGGGAGGGAGCGTTTCTTAAAGCCCAGGCAAGATTTGCATGACCTAATACAAGCTGAAGTGAGCAGAACCAGGAAAATAATTTATACAATAACTATGATATTATGAAGATAATCAACTTTGAAAGACTTAGTAATTTGGATCAACGCAATGACTAATCATAACTCCAAAGGACTCATAATGAAACATGCTGTTCACCTCAAGACTGATTGACTCAGGGTGCCACTTGAAGCATACTTTCTTCTCTTGTTTTATTTTCTTTAATTGTTTTTGAATATAACTGATGCTGGAATTTGTTTGCATAGTTATCTATGTGTCTATCTATCTATGTATGTATGTATCTATCTATATCTATATGTATATAGATAGAGATATGTTCTCCTTTCCCCCTTCCTTTCCTTCTTTCCTTCTTTTCTCCATTCCTACAACCTTCCCTTTTTCTTCCTTCCTCCATCCCTTTTTTCCTTCCCTTCCCTTCTTCCTACTTCCTTTCCTTTATTCCTTTCCTCCTTCCTTCCTTATTTCTTTTCTTTATCCTTCTTTCCTTTCTCTTTCCTTCCTTTCTTCATTCCTTCCTTATTTCTTATTTCTCTTCTTCCTTCTCCTTTTACTCTCCTTTACCTTCATTCAGGAATTGAAGATTATCATGAAATTATGAAGTCAACTGTAGAATTCCCTTTCTTATAGGTAAAATTTCTTTGATCATATTATATAATCAACTTAATCCCTCATCTGTTAAGAAAAAAAAATAACAAAGCAAGGAAGCTCCTAACAGTTAAATGCCTTGTTCCATCAATTGCTCTGTGAGAGGGGGATAGTAAACTATTCTGGGGAAAAGGAGACCTTAATGGAGAAAGAGTTGGTAAGTGATTTCTTTAAGGTATATTGGTTCCTAAAATGTCAGAGACCTTAGAACCAGGGTGTTTCTGCAGGGAATAGAATAGGATAAGGTAAGAGATGTCAGTTTAAACTGTATCACAAAGTAGTATATTTTTATCAGGTAAGTCTTCCTGCAGTCTAGAGTACTTCCCGTTCCTAGGGTGGCAATTTCTGGAAGATGAGATGCTCGCCTTAGTAGTCAAAGGTATAATATGGAAAATCTTCATTAGTATGGGAAAATCTCATAACCTCTACTTCTATCAGAGTGACACCTTGCTCATGAGCACTACCAGCAACATCCATCGCTCCACTCTTACTACCCTATGGGGAATCAGTTGCAGAGAAAACTCATCTCTACCTGTCCAAGTATCAACAACTACCCCATCTCTTCCACCTAAAAAGGGACAAGAGGCAGTCTTAATTTAGGATGCCTAACGATTATTTTTGCAAAAGTAAAGCTTCTGTAATCTTTTCAAATTATGGCATTCTACAGTCAGGAGAAACTCCAAATTGGCCTAATTGAAACATATCTTCAATAACCATTGTCTTAAAAACTCATCGTGCTATTTTTCAGACTTTCCATGAAGCCTCTAAAAGTCCTTATTGATAAAAACCAGCCTCACCTACCTCACCTCTCATCCCCATCTCCCAAATGGAAATCATCACCCAGGCTCTCTTACTATGGGGTAGATTCCAAGTTCCCATCCTTACTTCCACTCACATTCTCTTCTTTTCCCCTAGAGCTTTAGTCTCTGTGAGATTTGGTATTCTCCATCAAAACATTTGGGTCAGAAACCATCCTGCCCTCCTGCCCACCTGCAGTCTACTCAAGACCATCAACCTTTTCCCTTTCTCCAAAGCTGTTTCTAGTCTAGAAGGTGCCCTTTGTCTTCAAGGAACTATCCTTATTAACTAAAAGTACATTCATATTTGTCTCTGCTGTATGTGCAAAGGCTATTTTCATTTTCCTTATGCTTGCAATTCTGTTTTTCTAAAAACCATTAGCAATACACAGGTAATATTAGTTCTTGAAGTAGCTTTATTTTCCCTGTCAATCTCTAGAAGCACTCATCCATCAAACTGATCTAGGATAAATATTTCTGCCCCCTTTCTATACCACTGAGTGGACCTACTGCATAGCAGAAACTGACAGAGCACCAGAATCCTGTGTCCAGTTATCAGATAATTCAGCGATAACCTTTCTCAACGTTTCCCTTTCCACATGTCCAACCACATATTATTCTTACCCAGTCATGCTAATAGAAATGTTCCAGGTTAGGTCATAATGTAGATCATAATATAAGACATTCCAATCATTTGGGATCAAGCTTGGAATACAATGAAACATTCATGAAATATATAAAATAAAAAGTAAGTGTACTTAACAAAGAATTATTTAAAAGAACATAAACGTTAAATTGAGTAGATGTTACTACCCTATATGGCCATGAAAAAAATCATCAATTCAGAAATATATGTTAATTAACAGTGGAGATTTTGTCAAGCCTAAAGACTCCTGATTCCTAATAGGCTAGTTCTTTTACACCTCAGGAAGAAAGCAAGCCACACAAATGTCTCAAGTTTCAACTCCCCACCTTAATTAATTACCAAAGACAATCACCTGCCCCTTTAAAGAGAAATCAGCCCAAACTACTAGATGAACAACAAATATTGTTCTTTTCACTTCTCACTTAGCTAATGTTTGAAATGGTTGCCAAGGACACATTATTGTTGGCTTCCATCTTTTTATAATTAAAATGCAATATGAGTTTGAGTTAGAAAGGACTTGTGACTATACAACCTCAAAATTATCTCCTACTCTGTGATTCTCTGATCTCTGCTAAGAGTCTCATTTTATAAGTGAAGAAAGTTAGTCCAGAGGAATGAAGTTAATTGCCCAAGATATTTCCTCTAGCCTCTTTGCAAAGAGCTTTTTCAAAGCTATTTCACATCCATTAACTCATTTTCATCCTTACAGCAACCTCATGTGATATAGGTATTAGAGATACTATTATCTCCATCTGACAGATACTAAAGCTGAAGCCCAGAGCTGTTACATAATTGCCCAAGCTCACACACCTAGTTACTGGCAAACTGGCACTAGAATCTAGGTTTCCTGATAATAACATACAAGCATATATTGAATCTAATAGTGCAAATGACAGTAGCCTGTGAATCCAGAAAATAGGGTTAGAATCCTGATTCTGAGATTAATATATGATAGTCGGCAAATCATTTCCTTTTGACCTCACTTTGTTCATCTGTAAAAGGATGGGGGTGGATGTCTAGTAAAAGTAACTAATTAATTATTAACTAGTCAGTTAAACAGTTAATTTAATTAACTAAATCCAATGGAACAAAAAAAATATTATGTGTGAGCTACATACAGAGTACTAGGTTAGTTGCAAGGGAAATGCAAAATTTGAATAAGATATAAATTTAAATATAGCAGCAGGAATAAGAGAAACCCTGATGGATTTATGAAATTTCAGACACTCATACACTATAGATGGAGCTTAGAATTGATCCAAAGATTTTGGTAATAATATGGAATTTTTCACAGGCAGAGCCAAGATGGTCGGGATGCCAGGGACTCATCTGGGTCCACCCCCTAATCTCTCCAAATACCTTTAAAAATTACTTTTAACAAATCCTAGAGCAGCAGAACCCATAAAAAGATGGAGTGAAGCCCAACACAACTTTGAAGGTCAGCAGTAAAAGTCTGTTGCACCAGGGTGAGACAGGAGTGCAATCCAACGTAGACTGAGTCAGTGCAGACTTGACCCCAGCAAAGCAAGGGAAGGCCTTGGGAGTGGTTAAATCAGTAGCAGCAGCAGCAGTGGCTGCTTCTTGAGCTCTCAGCACACATATAGTAAGGGTGTGGAAGCACTGGTCAAAGCAGATTACAGAGATCTTTTTACTAGCACTGAGGCAGGACTCTGTGGCTTTGTCCATAGTCAGATCTGGATTCCAGTGCTGGGAGGCAGTCCCAGTGAGGAGGAGTACTAGCATAGCAGAGCTTGTGGTCACAGTAGAGGGGGTACCCTCCTCACAGTTTCAGGGCAGAAAGGAGTGCTTATGATCACTCACAGATCAGAGAACAGTCCAGGAGAATAGTAAATACTTCTCTTTAGATCATACCACCTTGGAAGGACTGAAAACTTACAGGTCCTTAGAAGTGAATCTGAAAACAACTGCATAAACCCTCTAATAATTGGCACAGTGTGTCCTCCATGCTACAAGCAGAGTCCTACTTTAGCAGAGAGTTAAAAGTCAACTAATAGGCTGGGGAAATGAACAAATAGAAAAAAAAAACTAACTATAAAAAGTTATTATGGTGACAAGGAAGATAGCAAAGTCAAAACTCTTACATCCAAAACCTCCAAGAAATATGTGAATTGATCTCAGGCCACAGAGTAAAAGAAGTAGAGGAAAAATTGGAAAGAGAAATGAGAATGATGCAAGAAAATCATGAGAAAAGAGTCAGCGGGTTGATAAAGGAGACACACACACACATACCAAAGAAAATAACAATCTAAAAAACAGACTAAGCCAAATGACAAAAAAGGTCCAAAAGAAAAATAAAACCGATGAGGAGAAGAATCCTTTAAGCAGAATTGACCAAATGGAAAAGGAGATCCAAAAGCTCATTGAAGAAAATAATTCCTTAAAAATTTGAATGGAGCAAATGAATGCTAATGATTTTATAAGAAAACAGGAAGCAATAAAACAAAGCCAAAAGAATAAAAAAATAGAAGACAACGTGAAATATCTCATTGGAAAAACAACTGACTTGGAAAATAGATCTAAGAGAGATAATTTAAAAATTATTGGACTACCTTCAAGTCATGATCAAAAAACAGCCTAGACATCATCTTCCAAGAAATTGCCAAGGAAAGCTGCTCTGATGTTCTAGAATCAGAGGGTGAAATAGAACTTGAAAAAAATCCACTGACCACCTCCTAAAAGAGATGCCAAAATGAAAACTCCCAGGAACATTATACTCAAATTCCAGAACTCCCAGATCAAGGAATTTTTTGCTGAAAGTGAGGAAACTGTCAATACCCTTTACCTGAGCAATAAGAGTGCTATGCATTTATCCCAAGAATGTCAAAGATTAATAAAAATGTAATTTTAAACAAAATAGTATCATACCTTTACAGTACAAGCAAGATACTGGAATCAAAGTAGATATCCAGTTAGGGGATAGGAAAATGAATGATGGCATATGAAGTTAGTGGGATATTATACATTGTGAAATTGTAAATATGAGAAATTTAGAAAATATGGGAAGTTTTGTATGAACTGGTTCAGAGTTAAATAGGCAAGAACAGAATCACTCAACAAACATTTATTATTAAGTACTTAACAATGGGTCAAACACTGTTCTAAGCATTGAAGATACAAGGGAAAGAAAAAATGAAATAGGTTTTGACCTCAGGACATTTACATTCTATCTCAGAAAACAACATATACACATTTAGTTGCATGTGTATATATACTTATTATTTATACATGTATAAATATTCATAATATAGACATGTATCTGTATAAAATCTGTATAACACATATATGTATTATATTTATGTGTGAATATGTTTATATGTAAGTATAAATGTATATGCGTGTGTGTATGAGAGAGACAGAGACAGACAGAGAGAGAGAGAGAGAGAGAGAGAGAGAGAGAGAGAGAGAGATGAGCTGAGCTTTAAAAATTATTAAGTATTCTAAGAGATTGAGATCATGCCTTTCAGTCTAGCTATGGAGGGGAAATGGGGGCCATTCTGTGCAAAATCATACCTTTTCCCCCTAGGAAATAGTTTCCAGAGAACTCCAACAAGAAACATATACTGTGAAAAGGGGCAGCAACACAATGATATGACAAGACCCAAAGGACATCAGGACCCCTTCAAGCTGGAGGTGTAAGTTGTAGGAAATATTTTCAAAGCTTCATTTGTGGACCTAGGACATTTCTGAAAGATGGTAAAATCTAAAGTGTAGCCAAGTCAATAGGTAAATTAGGTTGGAGAAAGTCAATGGAGTAAAGTGAATTAAATAATTATGTAGTCTTTTTGTTGGAAAAGTCTTCTACATAAGTTTTGAACCAGAGTATGATATGGAAGAAGATAGAGAGGAATACTGTGTGTGAGGTGCTAAAAATCATTTAAAAAAAGATACACTTTTGGTGAGTAGATGGCAGCAGCCAGGATGGGACTAAATAGTGCAAGAAGATTGCTTGGATTTTAGCAATGAGGGACAGTAGCAGAGGACTAGAATAGAAGTGTCAGTGGGGAGCAAAGAGTATGCTTATCCAGCCTCCTGACCTTTTGAGTCAGGGAGCAGTGGAAGACATTGGCCCCAGTAGAGAGGGTGACAAGTGATGTGGGATATTCTGGAAATAGGCTAGTTTCTAGTGTGTAGAAGTCAAAGGGATACTCGTTGAAAAATGTGCTAATGTATTGGGTATATTTTGATAATAAAAGGGGTATTACAAAAAGGACAATGGAATGGAGTGGGACAGGAGATAGGTAGAATGAGTGGGACTAAGGAAGAAGAGGAGTGATTAGAACAGGAATAAATCCTTAGTAGGAGGTAACGTTAAGTTGAACACCATGACTAGACTTGATATTCAGGATGAGTTTTCCATGTAAACATTTAATGTGGTGCTACAGATGGGGTCTAGTTATATTCCACACTCTTTCAAGTGGGCATGTCAAACACTTCCACTTCTTTCAGAACTTGACTTGCACCACCAATGTGCTCTAACTACTAGGTCTAAGTTCTCAGAGATACATAAATACTTCATCCAAACATTCAAACTTGTGTGGTGTCCTAGAAATTACATTGGGGGAAAATAGACAATCCTTCCTCATGACTCTAAATTTTGAGCCCCCTCCAATATGTTTTCTACTTATAAAACCAGTCATTCATAAGGTAACATATCCAAACAGTGTGTGTGATGTTTTCACAATCATAATACTTATATTGTTGGATGTTTAAAAAAATAACCATTTACTTAATAATTAGGTAAAAGAAATAATAGTGCTATATAGTAAATTAAAATGAATGCATGAATAATTTTAAAATGATAATGTACATATAAACTGAGATTCTGCTCTCTCACAATGAGCTCAAAATGTATGGTGAAAGAAAAATCATGTGCTCAGAGTAATTAGGCTCTAGACTACAGGCTTTAATATTGTTGATATGTTTAGTGAGATCTGTATCACATGGAACTACTTCTCTCCTCACTTCTTGAATGTTGGCTCTCACCACTCTTCAGTTAAGGAAGTCTTCTCTTTACTCAAGTCTTTAGAATCTCTTCCAATTAGCTATGACCATTATATAAGACTTTTAGAAAGAATTGGCTCTTAAAAGTAAATAGAGAACTTCAAAGAACTGCAAGAGACACAAAACTCATCACATAGGCCATTTCTGGTCCATTTAAACCAACCCAGCCAGTTATTCACTCACTTGGATGCTCTTCTGTCCAATCAAAATGAAACTTGCCCCAACATCCTATCCCATCATATTTTTTTTTCCTTTTCAAATTTAGGTAATAACAGAAAAGCACAGATGAATGAGAAGTTTCATCTCTAACTCTAGGAGGCACAGAAGGGCAAGAGCTCTCCCTGGTACTGTGGAGTGATGAAGTTAAATCTCTCTCTGATCAATTATGAATGAATCATTTGAAGTCTTCTAATAGTTGACAGCTTTTAACTGCTATAGTTTTGACAGAGAAGCTTTTCAGTCTTTCAGTGGAGCTTTCAATTCTTGTTCCTTTTTCTGCTGCTGCTACTGTTTTATCTTCACTGGCTTCAATGAGAACCTCCAGCTTCTCATGAACTCATTTTTTTTTTTTACTGAAGAAGTCACAACTTCCCAAATTTCTCACATCTAATACATATGTGTATCTTAAGTCATTTCAGTTGTGTCCTACTCTTTGTGACTTCAGTTAGGGTTTTCTTGGCAAAGATACTGGAGTGGTTTGCCTTTTCCTTTTCCAGATCATTTTCCAAATGAGGAAACTAAGGAAAATTGTGTTAAGTAACTTGCCCAGGGTCATGCAGCTAGTTAGTATCTGAGGCCACATTTGAACTCAAGTCTTCCCGAACCAGGTCCAGTTTTCTACCTGCTATTCCATCTAGTTGACCATCAAATGCATAACCTTTTAAAATTTGTACTCCACTCCCAATATTTGTATGATTTCTCATTTTCTTAGTTTTAGCTACCTTTAGGTGTCATCCTCAACTCCTCACTCTCCCTTACCACCTAAGTCCTGTGTCCAAACCATTACCGAGGTCTGTTGATTTTACCTTCATAACATCTCTCAGATATGCTCCTCTCTCTCCTTTGACATTGCAACCGCTCTGGTGCAAGCCCTCATCCCCTTTCTTCCTTTCCTACCTGGGCTACATACCTTTGGACTTGTAGATCATATCTCATGCATGGTACCTTCCCTCACCTCTCTCCTTTAATTGGAATGTATCTTCCCTTTTTAATTGGAATAAACGGTCCTTGAGAGCAGAGACTTTCTTTTTCATATTTGTATCCTCAGCACTTAGCACAGTCTTGGTCACATTGCAGGTTCTTGATAAACATTTATTTTCTTGCTGACTCTTACCTAGACTATTGTAATCACTCTTTCTACCCAAGTCATCCTCTACTCTGCTGCCAAAATGATCTTCCCAAAGTGTTGGTCTGACTATGTCACCTCCTCTATTCAGGAAACTCCATTGTTTCCCTATGAACTCTGGGTATAAATATAAAATCTATTACATATGAAAAATATAAATATATAAAGCCAAATATAAAATCTGTGATTAAATATAAAATAAATAAAAATTCCAAGCCTTTCCTAATGTGATCCTACCTTTTCAATTTTCTTATACCTACAACTCTTTCTGACCTCCTTCTTGTTTCTCTAACAAGACATTCCATCTCCCAACTCAACCCTTTCCCTAGCTCTCTCCTATGCCTGCATTGTTCTCCCTCCTCGTGTCTGCTCTCTGGTTTCCCTGGCTTCCTTCAAATCACAACTAAAACCTTACAATCTACAAGAACTTTTCCAAATCTCTCTTAAACCCTTCCTTCTATTGCTCATTTCCTATTTATTCTGAATGTAGCTTTCCTGTACATAGTTGTTTACATGTTGTCTCTCCCATTAGACTATGAGCTACTTGACCATAGGGACTATCTTTTCCACTCCTTTGTGTCCTCAACGCTTAGTACACTATATGGCACATAGTAGCTGCTTAATAAATGTTTAAAAATAACTGATGGACCCTTTACTCAAGAACACCCATATGCAAATCAGTCAATATTCCCACAATGTTTTTAGCTATCATCTCTAATGTGGTTCACTATCTCTTTAGTATCCTCCAAACCATGTTCCTTTGCTCTCACATTTCTCTAGTTTTTCATGAATAAAACACACTTCTTTTTATAGCTTTAAATTTCCTACATGAGCGAAGGATCTGTTTACCTTGTTGACAAAAAGATTTTCAAATGTATACTGCATATCATTTTCTCTCTAAATTGCCCAAATCCCATCTGAAATATGTTTCTTCATACATATATTTTATCAGAGTATATTGAAACAATGTTCTTTTCTCTTATTGTATCAAAATACTCATCCACAAGAATGACAATATATTATATCCTTTGACAATTAATGTAAATATTTTCCTTTGTACAGAAATATCTTTTTCCTGCTCTTTTTCATTATTAATTGCTCCGTATGAAAAGGTTCTTAAAGAGATAGTGCTCATCTTACATGGGAATTTCACTTATTCCTAAATGAATTCAGATTGAAAGATCAGGACTGGGGAGTTAGAACAACAGAACATTGATTATTGTAATATGCTCATTCAAATGAAACTAATTTTGTCCAAAATTCCAAACTGTATTTAGAACATTGATGCTTTACTGTGATGAGTTCTAAATGGCATTAGGTCTCTCATTGTCTTTTGCCGCTCTACGTCCTTTCCAGCCCAAATATTTGGTGTCCTAAAGTTCTCCTTTCCCACTCTGACCACCTTATTGCCAGTTCTCAGCCCAACACTTCTCATGATTCATGCCTAACAACTATAGCTGCAAAGCTTTTGTCTTATTCTACTTACAGTAATAAAGTAGGAGTTTCAGAGTACCTTTTTTGTATGTTAACAGTCCTTGTTTGTATGTTAGCCTTTTTTATTTCTTAGATTGTTTGTAATTTTTATGTTTTCTGTAAAATCCATGGTCTTCAGAGAAGTCTTATTTCTGTCCAAAGAAGTAAAGCAGGCTTGTTCATCTTTTTTCTGCAATGAAAACTTGTCAAAATGTAGTGTTGACCTTTGGGTACACACTGATTTGGTTAATCAACTCCATTCATGCATTTGTAATTTGGAGGAAATCAACAATGCTACCACGTAAGCTGTGAAAGAGGACAGAGTTTACTACTCAGAACCTCTCCGATTTATATTTGTGGTAAAGAGATTCAACAAACTGAAGTATAGTCTAGTAGAGAAATGGCATTTTAGAGTCTGGGGACTTGGGTTTCAGTCCTGATTCTGCTATTTACCTGAACAAGGGAAAAAACTGGCCTCCTAATCGATACTGAGGTTTAAAGAGATGCAATCCACTACTGGAACATGACTCTAGAGGGAATATTTATGCAAAAAAGAATTGAATAGACAAGAGAGAGGTAGTAATGTACATTGAGAAAATGTATTCATGAGGGAAATCTAGGAACTATAGGAGAAAATCTTAGGGAAGAGCATTTGTATTAAGAGGAGGAGAGAGAAAAACAATATTGTCATCTAGGTATACTACAAGACTACCCAGACAGAAGGGTGAAATAAATGAAAAGAAAGCAGAAAATAGATCAAACTTGGTGCAAAGGCATGATATAGCCCCACTGGAAGCCTTTACTCATCCAAATATCTACTGAAACTCTCATAAAAAATAATAATAATACATTCCCAGGTTGCCGTTAGGCTAATTTTACCCTTTAAGGGGTAGAAAAAGTGACAAAAGGAAATGCTATGAAGATGATTCTAGTTAGCAAAGAAATTATTTCCTAAGCTAGAAACTATGGGAACTTGATGGAGAATAGGTAGAGATTATTGTATCATATAATTTATATTAGACAATTGGAGGAAAGGTAAATATAATCTGACACAACCTAGATTAACGAAGAGTGATTTTAAAGAGAGAGAAAGGTTAGCAAGAATATCATGACTTAAAATTCCACAAAGGAAATTTATCGAGTTAGAAAGAGAACCTTTCTAGAATGAACTCCTGAAGGTGTAAACAGAAATAATTCCAATATGTAAGAAATAGGCCAACTGTTTAAAGAGATGTAAATGAATAACACACCTTAAAAAAAAGATCTATAAAATATGGAAAAAAGAGAAGATTGTGGGGGATGAATGCGAAAGTTGTCTTTTATGAAAAACTGAAGTTTAGAATTTGCTGAGTCTGGCATGGAATGCCTAAAGCAAAATGTCCATTCATCACATTTGTATTAGAAAAGCTATCTGGCTCCAAGGTATTTTTTCTACTCACTCTATCATCATACCTGAAACTCTCAGGGCACAGGGAAGGGGTCTTTACCTCTGGACCTACATATGGAGATGTATTTCTTTTCTGTGAGAGTCTAATCTGTATTTTGAGGGGTCAGGTTCATTCTATAGCTTTTCACATCTGCATACCCCCAATCAATCAATCAGTCAATCTATCAATTTGGAAAGTGCCAGGCATCCTCACATTTGATACCCAGAGAAAACTAATTAAAAGTCAGGTTTTTCTCATATCTAGGATCTCAGTAAAAGGGGAGAAAGTTACTCAGTATACAATGTAATAAGATATAGGACAACTATTTAGTTTTTCCTCATAACAGAAATGTTTCAAGTCCCAAGTACATATTGACAGACTAAAGAAAAAAATCTTATAACTATTATCATACTCTTCCACAAATTTTTTGAAACATAAGAAAACCTGAAGCTCTTAGTGGGACTGCTGAATGGTCGTTTAATATCTTCACCTCTGTTCTATATACTGTCTGAACAGCTTTCTCAAGGTAAATGCCATCTGGACAGTCAGACTAGGGAGCTGGATTTCTTCTCTTGTTGGTACACATGTTGTCCAAGAAGTTCTGTAGTAAGTATTATGTAGTTACTATGACTACTGTGGCAGTACAGATGCAGATAGCTATAGAAGTAGAGAGTTATAGGAAGAATCTGACTTTTCTCTCTAAAGGCCAGACTCTGGAATGGAAATATGTCTTTATATGTGAGTCCAGAGATAGCGTACCGTTCCCTATGATCTGAGAATTTCAGGCATATGATAGAGTAAGCAGGAAATACTACTACACAGTAACTACTACGTAGAGATTATTAAAACTAATTTCCTACCAACAAGAGGAAGAAACCAACCTCCTAATTCAGAGCATCTCCCACCTGGAGTGCAGGTAGTACTGAATAAAGGACCTAGGAGCTTCCAAAGTCACAACTTCCTAAAAGTCTGTCTCTCAACAATCACCGTTCAAACTGCCATGCTTAGGGAAAAAATTGCACAAAAACAGAAGAGGCAGTTCAAAGAAAGAGTGCCAGAGAGTTGGGGAGAACACACTTTTCTTATGGAAAGATAGAGGGGAGGAGAAAAAGAGAGACAGAGACAGAGAGACAGAGACAGACAAAGACAGAGAGACAGAGAGAGAGAGAGAGAGAGAGAGAGAGAGAGAGAGAGAGAGAAAGAGAAGAGAGAGACAGACAGAGAGAGACAGACAGACAGAGAGAAAAAGAGAGAGAGAGAGAGAGAGAGAGAGAGAGAGACAGAGAGAGAGAGACAGACAGACAGAGAGAAAAAGAGAGAGAGAGAGAAAGAGAGAGAGAGAATTTAAATTGAGGTCTTCCCGATTCCAAGTCCAACCATCCACTGCACCACTTAGCTGTTCCTAATAAAGGTATCAGTAAAGAAATATTATTTCTGCCTAAGATATAATGAAAAGGAGCAATTGAAGTTAATTCAATTCTATGTGTGTTTAGCCACTGGAGTTATAGGGACAAAAACAAAACCACCATTCCTGGCTTCAGGGAGATAATATTCTACTGGAGGCTTATATATCTCGATTTTATATATCTGTTTCACAATCACTAGATTGTGAATTCCTTGAGGAGAAGGGATATTTTTGTCTTTCTTTGTATCTTTAGTTCTTAGCACAGTGCCTGACACAGAGTAGATGTTCAATAAATGCTTGTTGACTTGATTTGATAAAAAGTATACTCTCTAAATGAGAGGATAACAGACCAGCAAAATAAAAAAATGTACTCAGTGGTGCAATGAATAGAGTGCTAAAATGGAAAAGGAAATGGCAGGCTTAGTATCTTTGCCAAGCAAACCCCAAATGGGGTCACAAAGAGTCAGACATGACTCTATGGAACAATGAATAAAAACCCCCAAAATATCAAGTAAATTCAGATGCTAGTGATAGTATGGGAAAATCAGAAACAGCTTCCTGTACAATGCAATATTTGAGCTAAGACTTGATGGAAAGTAGAAACTCTAAAAGATGGGATGAGGAGGGAAAATATTCCAGGAAAGTGTGGTAATCAGTGCAAGGACATCAATAAAACAGCCTGCAATTATGAAGGACCTTCCATGAGTCAGGCAATTTGCTAAGTATTATAGCTAAACAACAAAAATGAAACAATCCTCCCCTCAACAAGCCTATATTCCCTATGAGGAGAAAACATGTGCATAAGTATAGACAATTATGACCACACAAAACTATTGCTGAACCCAGGCATCTGTCCTGCTTACTGCACCATCATGCCCGAAATTCCCAGATCACAGGGAAGGGTAATTTCCTTATTTCCAATGAGGTCAATGTCTAAAATCTTAATTCAAGGCCCTCCAAAATCATGTTCCAAATTTTGTTTCCATCTATATCTTATACAATTCCCTTTCATACACTTTACAGTTTTGTGTCTCCTAAACCCCAGTCTCACATCAACAATTTTCTTTTGGACCTTTCAAAGAGGAGGCTTCTCAATTTATTCATATACCAAAATAAAGCTCATTATCTTTCTCCCCATCTCCCCTATGACTCTCCCTTCTTTCTCAGTTTCCCATTTCTGTCAGAGGTATCACCATCTTTCCTGTCCTCTAAGTTTGTACCCTTAGGGTCATCTCTGACTTCTCATTCTCTTGTGCCTTCAAGTATGAAATCAATTGCCTAGTTCTGTTGATTTTGCCTTAACAGTATCTCTGACATCCATCCTTTTATTTCTTTTCTCATGGGCACCACTCTTCTTTGGGCCTTCTCCACCATTCATCTAGATTATCATCACAGTCATCTTGTTGCTATCTCTTTCCTTCCAAATCCATCCTCCAAACAGCTACCAATGTGATTTTTCTACGGTCACGTATCTGACCCAATCATACTTATACTCAAGAATTTCCACCAACTTCCTATTGCCATTAGGATAAAATGCTAACTCTATTTGAAATAGAAACTTCACAACATTTCTCTAACCAATATTTTCAGGCTTATTCCAAATTATTCCCCTTTACATAATGTATTCTATAGTCTGGTCAAACCGGCCTTCTCACTGTTCTGCATACTCAGCATTCTATGTTCTGCTCCTGTGCATTTGTATATGAGGTTCTTCCACATAGAATACGCTCTACCCTTAATAGTTCCATTAGTGACTCCTATAGGAGAGTCTTCCCAATCGTCTTCCCCAGCTGCTAGTATCATCTTGCTGGGGTTACCTCATGTTTATTTTGTACATATTTTGTATAATGGGTATAATTAAAGGACCCTCTCAACACTTCTCCTTCCCACAGCCTTCACACACACACACACACACACACACACACACACACACACACCCCACTACTACTATCCCTACCATTGGCGCTCTGGCCAGAGTCTATCTCACAGAACAAGACTGGTAGCTGGACTTTTTTCCAGGGCCACATGTTCTGTCCTATGAGATGGGCCTTTTCTGGTGACATATGCCTGGATTTTTCCAAAGTACTATGTAAGTTGGCTTAGTACTGAAAAAATTGGTGCTTTAGGGAGGATAGGGGAGGGACACTTGGAGGGAAGTAGACAAGTGATAGGATGGCAAGGTAGTGGGTAGAAGTAAAGTAGAGAAGACAGGAAGGATAGGAAACAAGAGATATGTAGAAGCATAACAGGTAGAATTTGTTTGGGAAAGTATATGTCTATATATTTATGCATAAATGTATTTGTATATCTATAGCTATAGCGAAATATATCTATACTTAATTTGTAGCTTCTGGGGAAAGGGGGAAAAGTTAAAAAGTTCACAGCAGAGGACAAAAGAAAACTTACAAGGAAGCAAAGAAAAGATGAACAGCTCTCAGTACAACATGTAGCATTTGTCATATAGACTTTCTTGAAATGGAAATTTATTGTTACATATTTTGAATCCTCTCATATTCTGCTATTCATATGACATGCTTTTGTTCATCCTTACTTTGTATATATGTTCCAATACTTAACTTAATGATAGTTTTTGTTTCTTTTCTTTATTCTGTATTTGTTTTCTGATGTTTGAGTCTAAAATACTTTTTAAAATGATACTTTAGGATGGATAACACAACAATTCCTTGCTCTCTTACTAGCTGTGAGATCCTGGACAAGTCATCTAACATTTGTTTGCCTTGGTCTCCTCAACTGTAAAAAAAGGGATAATAATAATAGCATCTACCTCCCAGGGTTGTTGTGAAGATCAATTGAGATAATATTCATAAAGTGTTTTGTAAAACTTAAAGTGCTACGCAAGTGTGAGTTATTATAATTCATTATTATATATAATCATATATATATAATTGTATTCATAATTATGATAATTACAATGCATGTTACAGTTATCTGAGCATTGTGTGAATTACAGTTAAGAAAAATAAGTTCAAGTTTAAGAAGATATGAATATAATTCTAATATGGATTATGATCCACCTGTTACCGTTAACTAGCATTGGTATAGGCTCAGATAGGTCAGTAGGTCACAGAAGAAGGAGGAGTATCTGATCAATGATCCAAATAACTTATAATTTCCCTGGGGAGTCTAGGAAAACAGTTATACAGGTAGCCAGGTGATAAAACTAACACGTATCCTTGTGATATTTGCCCTTCATGTAATGACATATGCTCATTGATGCATAAGATAATCACTGCATGTTCAACATGTTTCTATTTATTATCATTATTGTTTCTCTCCTGTTTATGTTCATTTGCTTTGTATTTGCATCATGATTATATTATGTAGTCAGTTGACTCCATGCAATTTTGTTGTTAGCTACGTGCTCACCAAAACTGCTATTTTGCATAGCCTACCAATGTTATTATCAACTTGATTTTATTTGCTATTATGCACATTTGTTTGTGTGACATAAATATGTATGTACTGCTGAGCCATATGCATGTAATATATCCTGTATGAAGATTAAAAATTGTAAAACAGCCTATCAAGGGATGCCCCATATTGTACTAGACCAACTGCATTTATTTTGATGTATATTTGTTGTGAATGGCACCCTAAGGTGATTACCTTGAAAGCTGGGTAAATCATCCTTTTACTGTTAAATCCTGATGTAATTTGATGTTATACTGTATAATTCCAGATGTCAAGTATGCTGTAGGCAATTTTGCCAGAGACAACAAAAGTCCAACCCTAGGGGTGAACAAAATAAGAGTTTGACACTGAATGGCCTCCTGGGATTTGTGGTTGAGAGAAACAAGCATGCCCTTTCTGGCTTGAGAGTTGTTTGGGACTATTTAACTTTTGCCGCTACACCATAGATTGGAGTTCTTAAAGTGATACACATTCAGTCTGTGGGGTAAGGAGTAGGGACATCAAGGGATTGAATAGCAGTAGCGTCATTGGGAAGATGATGTCTACAGCCCCTCCTAGGACTTAAGCTGATCCAGAAAGAATTAGGATAATAGTCAAAAATAGAAAGTGAAAGGAGAATCAGAAAGGGTAGACTTGGGGAAAGGCAGAGAACAGAGGGAATAAAGAGTGTCATTGGGACCCTTAAGGCATCTTGGAGCTGCAGATCAGAGTACCTCTATCTGCAAGAGAACTTTCATGTCTTCTCCTCTTCTTAACTAGTATCAGGCACTATAATATTTATCTGTTTATTTCTTTTATCTAAATGTTTATAAAATTCTGATTTTTGCCTGAAATGCAAAGAGTCTAGGGTTTAGGCAGAGACAAACAGAAATTTATATTTATCTACATGTTAGGAATTTTCTTAAATACATTCTCTGAAATATTGTGATAACATTAATAACTTTCCATATGATATAAGCTCACATTCTAACCACCCCCCCCACACACACACCAAGAATGAGGTAAATGTTGGAAAAGATTCAGCTTGGACCTTATCTAGCAGGAAGAGGGAAAAATAAAGATCAAGAATTGAGTACTACCTGGTCAGCTCTACCCTTCACAGTAGCCGCCATTTGTACGAAATAAGACTGTTAATGAGTCACATTGATATAATACTTTATGGTTGTAAAAAGTTCTCTCATTCATTAGAAATATCTCATCTTTCCATATCAATCATTCACTGAATTCCTCCTCTAATGTAGGCTGATGTTTGTAGGCTATAAATAGGAGTGTACTAACAAATGCTTTACAGCCTGCTGGGCTCTCAGAGTATGTACAGGACACACTTCTAAGGTTAATTTGCACTACTGACATGTTCTTCATCGCTCTCTGAAGTCTAGATAATCAACAAAACAAGAAATCAAGTCCTGATTTGTAATGTTTGCTGATTTCTGAGGCATAAGTGTTCACACTGAAAATTTAACAATTGACACTGACTTTAGCACATTTCTGGCTATAACCCAAAGGATGGTGACTACAAGGTTGCTTGACATATAGATTTGAGTCACAATGGAGTGTCGAGGTCATCAACAGCCCTTACTTTATGAAATGAAGGAACTGATGTTTGTAAAGGTGAATGGGTTTGCCCAAACTCAACTCAATTCATTTCTACAAACATTTCTTAGATGACTACTATGTCCAAGGCATCATGTAGGTGCTGGAGATACAAAAACAAGGATGAGATACTTATTTGTCGCAAAGTTTGTGATCAACCGGAGTCAAGCATCATATACGCAGAAAAAATATGTTAAGGGTAATTTGTGGAGTGAAATAGCACTGGAAATCAGAGAAAGTTTCCTAGAGAAGGGGGTACTAAAGTTGCGATATGTAGTATGGTGACAATTAGGAGAGGTGGAGATGAATGAATGCATATATGGAAGGATTTGGGGAAAGCATTTATGAAGAATTTAATATTTGCAAACACTGTGCCAAACTCTTGGAAAATAAATTTTTAAAAATATTCCTTCCTTACAGAGAGCTTACCATCCAATATGAGAGACAATACATCATAGAATAGGGGAACAAGAGAGCTGTCTTCAAATGTTAGAAGTACTGTCACATAGAATGGACATTATAATTGCTTTTACTCGATCCAGGAAAAGAGAACTAGAAGCAATGGGTAGAAGACATTATGGAAAGAAAGAAAGAAAGAAAATCTTCCTAACAATTAAGCTGTACACAAGTAAATGGGTTGCCTCAGAAGCTAGCACTTTCCCCTACCATTGATGTCTTCATGGAAAGGATCATTTACAGGGAGGGAGGATGGTTTGCCAATCAGTCAGTCAATAGGCATTTATCAAGTGTCGCTATGTGTCAGATAATTATATTAATAGGTGATGATACAAATGAAGTCAGAGAAAATTAAAAATAAACTTCAAATCCCCTGTTTCCAATGAGTTCCTATTCTAATGGGGGCGATGATAAGAAAACAACTCTGTGTAGAAAGATATATACAAGATAAATGGGGGAATAGTTTCAGAGGGAAGGCAATAGATTAAGGAAAATGCTTATGCAAAGTGAAATGAAAAGAACCAGGAGATCATTGTGTACAGTAACAGCAATGCTATAATGATGGTCAACTGTGAAAGATTTGACTTCTCTGATCAATACACTGATACAACGTAATACCAAAGAATTCATGATGAAAAAATACTGTCCATCCCCAGGGATAGAACTGATGATCTATGAATGCAAATTGAAGTAAAATTTATTTTCTTTATTTTTTTTTGCTTTAAAAAAAATGGCCAAACAGTATGCAAGAATTGCTTTGGATAGACTTAGCCCTTTACAGCAATATAAAGACTTAAAATATTTCCAAAGGACTCGTGATGCAAAATACCATCCACATCCAGAAAAAGAATTGTGGAGTTGGAATTTGGAATGAAGCAAACTATTTTCTCCTTTGTTTTGTTTTTCTCCTGGTTTCTCCCATTCATTTCAATTCTTCTATGCAACATGACTAATGTGAAAATGTATTTAATAAGAATGCATGTGTAGAACCCATATAAGATTGCATGCTGTCTTGGGGAGGGAGGGGGAGAAAATTTGGAACTTATGGAAGTGATTGTTGAAAACTGAAAACAAATAAATGAATAAATTTTGGGGGAAAATTTAAAAATGGCTAATATGCAATGATACGTTATTTGATTTCATGTGCATAATTGATACCATATTGATTGCCTTCTCAGTAGGTCTGGAAAGGTGTGGGAGGGAGGGAGAGAATTTGGAACTCAAAATGTAAAAAAGAATAATAATAATAAATTTAAATTTAAAAAAGTTAAAAGATGAAGAAGGGGAAAAATTTCTTGCAGAAGGTGGGACTTTAGGTGAAACTTGTAGAAATCCAGGGAACTTGGGAAGCAGAGATGAAGGGGAAGGGCATTCCAAGTATGGGAAATAGTCCTTTAAAATGCTCAGTCTGGTCTTGTGTAACAGCCAGGAGGCCATTTTATTAGATTGAACAGTACGTGGAGGGGAGTAAGGTGTAAGCAAACTAGATAGCTTAAAAGCAGCCAGGAAAGGAAGGTCTTTGAAACTCAACACTAGATGGGGAGATTTCTAGCTCTAAACCTCTGTCATGCTATGTATAAGTGACAAAATCTATTAAAGTATTATAGGCAAGAAGTGAGTAGGAGGAATAAGGAATTCAGTGGGGAAATTAAGGCTAAGGATGTTGGTATTGGATTCATTCAAATAGAAGAATCAGACTCATGTGAATAGATGTGATCCCAAGAGAGAAGGAAGAGAGAACAGATTCTACAACAGGACCTTATGCGATAGTCACACTTGGGGGTGGAGGATGATTGCCATTAACTGAAAGAAGACTGTTCAGATAGACAGAAAGAGGACCAAGAGAGAGAAAAGAACTGAGAGTCCAGAATCCAGGAGTGCTTAAATCAAGAGGAAAGCTATAGGGGTGGACCTTTCAGAGAGACAAGAAAATGGGACAGATTGCCCCAGGGTTCCGAGGTAAGTTATTTTTCCTCTTCTTACATGAGACATTTCTTTCCTTGGAGAATTAAGAGACTTCTAGAAGAAAAATAACAAATGATTCACAAGTTGATAAACAACTGAATCCCAGGTTAAAAAGGAACCAGGATTGCTGACCTTTAACAGAAAGGAACAATTGCCTTTTCTTTTAATTTCCCAAGTGTTCTGTTCATCCATATCTAGTGAAGAAAAAGCCACTCAGCCCCCAGGTTCCACTGTAAAGTAAGGATGTGTGCTCGTTCTGGGAAACGGTCATCCTAGAAAACTTACTGAGAAGGAAGGTATGCTGAACTAAGTTCCAAAACAGGCTTCTCTGCCTCAGTTATCTCAGAAAGCTCAGTTTTTAAAGTAAGATCCAAAAGAGGGTTTGGTCTTATTCTGAAGAAAACAGGTTCAAGAAAAAGTTTGCAATCCAGAACCAGAGAAAAAGAATCTGGTGTTAAAAAAAAATAGATCGGGCACTTCCCCCCTCTTCTGCACTTGTCATAAAATAGAAAGAGTTCAAAATTTGAACTCAATTGACCCAAGTTAGCATTTGGGCTCTGACATCAGCTATATAACTTTGAACCACTGACTCAGATTTTCTGAGTCTCAATTCCCTTATTGATTAAATGGAGGTGATAATATTTGCACTATCTAGCTAGTGAGGAAAGCATTTTATAATTCTTTAAACTCTACAGAAAATGTCAGGTAGGGAATAGCTCAGAGGACTGGGCCTGAAGTACAAAAGACCTGAATTCAAAATCAGACTTAGCTGCTTACTAGCTGGGTGACACTGGGCACTTCTCTGTCTCCACTGCTCATCTGTAAAATTAGGGTGATAATGGGGCTTTTGTGAATATCAAATAAGATAATATCTGTGAAGCCATTTGCAAACCTTTCAGCACTATGTATGTCTGCTAGCTATTATTAAATTTGAATGTTATTTCTTCTAATTAAAGACTTTTCAGTGAGTGTTGGCTTCAGCTCTTCCTCATATCCACACATTCTCTTAGAAAGTAGGAACAAGAATTTTTTTCTTTGAATTGTTCAGTAGAGGAGACATGAGAAGCAGAGAAAATAAGTGATTATAAAAATTATAAATGCAAGTAAAGGAGGACAGAGATGGCATCTTGGGTCAGTCTCATGGTCTGTCCAGTGTAAGAGTATGTCTCTGATGGAGACAGCACTGAATGGGTTATTGAAGAGTTTGGTAGTTGCCCTAAATGAATGATTCAAAATTTTTGTTAATCCCTGTGACCCCCCAGGCACTCACACAAATGAAGTCTTCTCAGAGATTTTTAAACTCTCAACCAATAAGCTGAACCTGTCTTCTGTAGATAATTGCCATACAGAACTCATATGCAGGGCAGGTTGAAAGACAGAACTGAACTGGTTATGCTGAGGACATGGGATTTTTAGTGACCTCCATCTCCTGTACATAATCACTAATATTGATGGACTTAAAAAAAAAAGAAATGCCTATATTTGTGGTGGGAAAGGGAATGGTGGAATAAACAGCAGTGGCTCCCAAAGACTAGCTTAAGGTTTTTCAAAGACTTGATGCTTACAAAGACAATTCCAACATCCACAAAGGGAACAATCTTACCTAGGATGCCAGTTCTGTCCTTGTTTCTACCTTGGGCAAGTTGCTTTTGCTTAGACCTTCTGAAATGTTGTTTCTTCATTTGTAAAATAAAGATAACAATTCCCATGCCTAACAGGGTTGTAATTGGAACAAAATGAAAAAAAAATATAGAAAAGTGATGAGGAAATAATTACCAGTTTTCATTATACTTTGCATCTGGATAAGAGGGGAAGTGAACAGCTGATGGGGCATGCTCTCTGATGGTGTTTCCTGAATACTTTGAAAGGCTGTGATTTAGATGAGGGTAAATGAAGGCATATTTCAGCTCAACATTAAAAAAAAATCTTCATAGCAATCTGATCTCTCCAAAATAGAGTGGACCACCTCATAAGGTAGTGAGCTTCATGTCAATATAGATATTGAAGCAAGAGCATTAGTGAAGGAATGCTGTTAGAGCAGTGGTGTCAAATGTGAATAGAAATGGGTACCCCTAAAGGTCTATAAGGATCCCTGCAAGCATGTATTGACTTGGAAATTTGATATTAACATTATCAATGTTTTATTCCATTTTTATTTATTTAGTCACATTTTATTCTGCTTCAGGATCATGTAGGAGTATTGTAGCCTGCATATAAGTATTATAGATTCCATGCTGGGTGTTCTGACTCCTTCATTGTGGAGAGATCTGGCATTTTGAGAGAGATTTGGACTTGATAATGATGATGAAGAAAGAGAAGAAAAAGAAGAAGAAGAAGAAGAAGAAGAAGAAGAAGAAGAAGAAGAAGAGGAGGAGGAGGAGGAGGAGGAAGAGGAGGAAGAAGAAGAAGAGGAGGAAGAAGAAGAGGAAGAAGAAGAGGAGGATGAGGAGGAGAAGGAGGAGGAGGAGGAGATGGTAGTGGTGGTGGTAGTAGTACTGGGAGTGGTACTAATAGTAGTGGTGGTGGTTAGTAGCAGTATAGCAGTGGTAGCGTAGTAGTAGTAGTAGTAGTAGTAGTATGGCAACTAGCATTACTTAGTGTTTCAAGTTTTACAAAATGCTTTATCAGTATTATCTTATTTTGCCTCCTAAACAACTCTGAGGTAAGTGCTAATATTATGTTCATTCTACATTTCTAGTTATTCTTTTTTGAGACTAGGGAAATAGAAACTCTTCTTTCCCTGCCTCCCCCCTCTCCAGTTTTCCAAAGTTTGGCTAAAGGGGAGGCTCTTGCATCATGTAGGAAGTGCTCTACCTGACCATCAATAGAGGGGTGGGCGGCGGCTGAGGCAGCAGCGGCCAGGGACTCAGGAATCCCCCAGCAGCAGGCAGGATCTTCATTATGGAAGGTTTCTGCATAAAACCTGACGGAGCTGAGCCTGGGAGACGGCCTGGCCCCCACCCCACTCTATTACTGAAGGCTTCTGCATAAAGCCCCTGAGGGAACTGAGCCTGGGAGGTGGCCCTGCCTCCACCCCAGCGCCAGAACTAAAGCTTGCTGCGGAAAGCACATTTGAATCTCAGAGGCCAAGCACTAGCTGGGTAGATCTAGGCGGGGGTGGAAAGGAATCTCAGAAGTCAAGTAACTGGCTGGGAAAATGCCTAGAAAAGGGAAGAAAAATAAGACTATAGAGAGTTTTTTCCAACAAATGCAAATGATCCCGACCTTCGGATCTGATGATGAGGACGTATTCTTGCCATCAGGGAAAGACGTGGAGGGCGGGGCCTCAGTACCCCAGACACCCCAGAGGGGTGGCGGGTGGGCTCAGGCCTTGGAAGAGCTCAAAAAGGATTTTGAAAAGCAAGTTAGACAGGTGGAGGAAAAACTGGGAAGAGAAATGACAGAGATGCAAGAAAAGTATGAAAAACGGGTCAATACCTTGGTAAAGGAGACCCAAAAAAATGCTGAGGAAATTAACACCTTGAAAAATAGGCTCACTCAATTGGCAAAAGAGGTTGAAAAAGCCAATGAGGAGAAGAATGCTTTCAAAAGCAGAATGAGCCAAATGGAAAAAGAGGCTCAAAAGCTCACTGAATTTAATAGTTCTCTCAAAATTAGAATGGAACAGATGGAGTCTAATGACTTTACGAGAAACCAAGAAATCACCAAACAAAGCCAAAAGAACGAAAAATTGGAAGAGAATGTGAAATATCTCATGGGAAAAACAGCTGACCTGGAAAATAGATCCAGGAGAGACAATTTAAAAATTATGGGACTACCTGAAACTCATGATCAAAAAAAGAGCCTAGACATCATCTTCCATGAAATTATCAAGGAAAACTGCCCTGACATTCTAGAACCAGAGGGCAAAATAAGTATTGAAAGAATCCATCGATCACCACCTGAAAGAGATCCAAAAAGAGAAACTCCTAGGAACATTGTGGCCAAATTCCAGAACTCCCAGCTCAAGGAAAAAATCTTGCAAGCAGCTAGAAAGAAACAATTCCAGTACTGTGGAAATACAATCAGGATAACTCAAGATCTAGCAGCTTCTACATTAAGGGATCAAAGGGTGTGGAATAGGATATTCCAGAAGGCAAAGGAAGTAGGACTCAAACCAAGAATCACCTACCCAGCTAAACTGAGTATAATACTTCAAGGGAAAATATGGTCTTTCAATGAAACAGAGGACTTTCAATCATTTTTAATGAAAAGACCAGAGCTGAAAAGAAAATTTGACTTTCAAACACAAGAATGAGAAGAAACATGAAAAAGGAAACAGCAAAGAGAAGTCTTAAGGGACTTACCAGAAGTGAACTGTTTACATTCATACAGGGAAAGACAATATTTCTAACTCTTAAAACTTTTCAGTATCTGGGTAGTTGGTGGGACCACACATACACATGTACACGCATGCACACACATACACACATGCACACACATACAGACATAGAGAGCACAGGTTGAACTGAATAGGATGGGACCATACCTTAAAAGAAATTAAGGTAAATGGTGAGAGAGAAATGTAGGGGGAGGAAAGAGAGGGAAAGGGAAGGGGGTAACTATATGTCATTTAAAAGACAGGTAGGAGTTTTTTTTAGTGGAGGGAAAAAGAGGAGATCTGAGAAAAAAAAAAAAAAAACCAAGAAGTTTACCCTCATCACATTTGACTAAACGAAGGAGTGAAATGCACACTCATTTTGGTATGAAAACCTATCTTACAGTATAAGAAAGTGGGGGAGAAGGAGATAGTGCAAGGGGGGGATGATGGAAGGGAGGGCAAAGGGAGGAGGGAGCAATCTGGAGTCAACACTCTTGGGGAGGGACAGGATCAAAAGACAGAAGAGAAACAATGAGGGGCAGGTTAGGAGGGATGGTAATCCAGTTAGTCTTACACAACACGACTATCAGGGAGGTCATTGGCAAAACTACACAGATAGGGCCTATAATGAATTGCCTGCCTTCCCAAAGGGAATGGGTGGGGAGGGAGGGATGGGGAGAATTTGGAACTCAAAGTTTTAGGAACAACTGTTTAGTATTGTTGTTGCAACTAGGAAAGAAGACATACAGTTAAGGAGGAATAGAAAGTCATCTGGCCCTACAGGAGAAAAGAGAAGATGGAGACAAGAGAAGGGAGGGATGACAGAAGAGAGGGCAGATTGGAGATAGGGAAAATTAGATTGCTTGGGGTATTGGGGTGGGGGGAGGGAATAAAGGGGAGAAAATTTGGAACCCCAAAATTTGTGAAAATGAATGTAAAAAAGTTAAATAAATAAATAAATTTAAAAAAAAAAGTCTCTAATCTCTTCCCCAAGAAAAGAAAAGAATAAATTCAAAAGCCAAATGCTGTTTTCTGTTTCATTGTACCCCACCTTGGTCTAAGGGGGAACCAATATCCCTCCCCTTATATCTTCTTCACATCCTTGGCACCATTAGTCACACCAAAAACTGACCAACGAAACTTAATGAATCTAAGAAATGGCTCAGGGCCACTAAGAACTTTCTGAAGCTGACTCCAGTTCGCAGTACACAGACAATTGACAAGAGTTCTCAAAAATCTCATGGTGAGCAGACTGGAAACAGTGGCAAAAGGTCCACGTATGCTCCAATGTTTCTCCAAGGTATGTCCATTGCTTGCCGTATTAATTCTCCTACTGGTAGCCTTCCTGTCCTCTATGAATGAGGAGACCCCATCAGAGGCACTCTGCATGTGGATCAGATTCTCATTATGTAAACATTTTATAAGTATTTTTTTCATTCATCTATACATCATAGATTGAGAATTTTGGAGGAGATGCCTCATTTTTAAAGATTGTGAACACTGAACCATTTATCATGATGACTTATTCCCCTTTGAACTGACTTTCTTGTTCCATGTACTTAATTTATTAAGAGTGGAAACAATCCATTGTAAAGATAATGGTAGATAACTTCGGTAGAAAAAAGCAATGCATATTACTTTTCTGTGACCTCAAGGTACAGATTATGCTAGGTATAAGATGATATCACTTTCATATTTTGGATGAAGAAGCACTGACTTATATATCAGTTCAGTTGGGTAGCATATACCAAAATGTTGCTTCTCCTGAGGCCTTCTGCCCTGGGACTGACTGGGACATTTACGATGGCCTTTATGATGGCCCTGTGCCATAATAACTTCAAAGACTCAGATGGCCATGGTAGTTAGAATTGAAATATAGACTTTATAGAATGGATAGCTCTAATGTCAGAAATCTGAGACCACATTTTTCTTCTGGTGATTCAGGACCCTCTCAGTTTAGGAAACAGGAAGGGTAGACAAGATGGAGCCATATGCAATGAACTCATTTCTTTGTAGGTGGTACAAAGACAAGAAAGATAGCTAACCCTTTAGCAAATAGAATATGAACTCAGAGAGACCTTGACAAAGTAGAAACATGGAATGAACATAGATGAAACACCTCTGATTTCATTAGCAAAGGAAACAGTGTGGAAATTCAAGACACTAAACAGATGACAACCCCATTGTGACATATTAGATAAGTCCTAGAAAGTTGTCCAAAGAAGATAAAATTCAATATATGCTAAATGATCTATGATCTCCTTCACTCCACCTCAGCTATACACAAAGAAGGCTATATTTCTATCCCTCACAAAAGTACCATTTCTATGGTCACAAACAAAAGTTAGTGTTATTCCACCTTTCCCTCTTCCTTGAAAACCCAAGCCTTGTTCTTTATTCTCACCATGATTTCCAATATGTCCTCTTAACAATCCTCAGGGCATCACCCCTGTACTAGCTGCACTTACCTCCCCCTTTCCCCATCTTAACCCCATTGATGAATTAATTCAACCCTCCACTGCCCTCTTCTCTTGTGTCCCTTGCCACCTATGGCTGATCTTATCCTGCCAAGTGTTAGTCTTTGATTATTCAAGTGTTAGTATTTGATTATCTACTGTCTTCAGTCCTCCTTACATGTTGCCAAAGGAATTCAACTGAAGCTAATCCCAATGAGCTATATGGACTAGCTGTGCTGATCCATATACCTGTGCTGATCACTACCCCACCCAGCCCTGGCAGGCCAGCATTGATTGGTAGAAAAAGGCTTAACAAATTCAAATAGGAAAAGTATGAGAGTAAAACTTTTCATAGCAAGAGCCAAGGAACACACAATGACATTCAGGATTTGTCTCAAATCTCTGTCTTTGGGGCTCCTTGTGATAGACTAATTACACTGCACAGTTTACCCAGAATTTCAGTGATTCATTAAAAAAGCAATTATTGCCAGCCTCCCTTATTCTCTATGAGGTCTAAATGGGAGATTTAATAGTATTATAAGTTTCCCCCTCCAAATGAATTCTGAGAAATGGTATACAGTCAATGTATGTTTATTTAAAAAGGGCTTATCTTAATTGAGTTTTTCATAACCATGTTCAACTGGTGACATAGACTAAAAATGGAAAGGGATATGTTGGGGAGGAGGAACGTGGAAGGAAGAGTGTCTTCAAAATTTTGAACTGGTTATTTTTCATATGCTTTTCCCACATTATTCAATACAATGAGGACTGCAGCAATTATTTTGAATTTCTGATTCTACCAAGATGGTGAAACAAAATGATGCTGGATTGCTCATTGTCTTAGCAATGTTAAGCATAGACAGTGCCTAACTTAGAAAACATGGATAAAATCGAGGAGGGGGGAATAGATTTCTGGAGTCAAAAGACCCTGTTTCAAATTCTACTTTTAACACTTGTTACCTTTGTAACCTTAGGCAAATCATTTAACTTCCCTGATCCTCCATTGCATCAATCATAAAATTAGGGAATTAGACTGGGTAAACTTTGAAATCCCTTTATGCTTTAGAGCTATGATCTTATAGGGTTCAGGAAGGGAGAAGTGATAGTTCTGTGTCCTCCACCTCTGCTATGTCATTTCTGGAATATTGTGTTTGGTTTGATACAAGTGAAAGGGATATAACATTTTAGAAAAAGAATGAATTAGTAGAGTAAATCATGGGGTAGTGTGGTACTGTGGAAAAGGTCTTGGATTTAGAGTAAAAGGAGCTGGGTTTGAAACTCCAGCTCTGCCTTGAATGATTCATTTATTAATTATCAGTACTAGGAGGGTCCTCAAAATAGAGAATGTTAGAGGATAGAATAATAAAACTCTGGAGTTGTATAGTTAGATAGAGGATGTCAACTGCAAAATGAGGGGGTGAGGTTAAATGAACTCTAAGACTTTTTCTAGCATTATTTCTATTATCTTATGAATCCAAAGAGTTACTACCATGAAGGTGGAGAGAGTGATACAGAGAGACAGAAACACATGCATACACATACACACACACAGAAACAGACAGACACACACATACAGAGAGAGAGAAAGAGAGAGAGACAGAGACAGAGAGCTGGAATGGATAGATAGATGAATGAGAGAACGTATAGAGATAGGCAGATAGATAGAATGGATAGATAGATAGATAGATAGATAGATAGATAGATAGATAGATAGATAGATAGATTGACTGATTGATTGATAGACTATCTACCCTACCATTGAACATTTAACATGGAAACAGCAGACTTTGATGAGTGGGGCACAATAGGGCAAATTCACATAGTCATAGGCCCAGTATATAGAAGAAAAATTCAAGTTGTTTAACTTTATCCTAAAGAACAGATTATATAAAGACTGTTTTCAATTTGACTAAAGGAAAACTTCCTAAAAATGAGAGCTTCCCCAATTTAGAATGCCTTGCTTTAGTAGAAAGTGAGCTTCTCATCGCCAGAATTCTTCTGATAGAGGCCAGATAATCATTTACTTGGGAGATGATGTAGAAGAAAGAGAAAGAATGACACAACACAGTGAGCACTGGATTTGGAATCAGAACACTTTGGTTCCCATCCCTTACTCCAAATCTGCTTCAGCCCATGAATTCCCCCTCTGCTCCTGGATCTTTATCCCATTGGCCTTGTTGGTAACATCTCCACCTCTACAGTCTCCTCCTTTGATTGGTGAGTTCAACCTCCATATGCCAGATATAATTCACTCTAAACCTGATATCATTAGAATGTAAGAACCCTGAGGGCAGAGACTGTCTTGCATTTTTGCTTGTTTATTTTCCAACAATTAACACAATAACTAGCAGGCAGCACTTAAGAAATGTCCTATCTATCTCTTGATCTATATCCATGCCATCTCTCATCTATCTATTGATCTTTCTACTTATCTCTATCTGTCTATACATTCTGTCATTCATCTATCCATTCGATCTCTCTCTCTCTCTCTCTCTCTCTCTCTCTCTCTCTCTCTCTCTCTCTTTGGAGAGATGTCCTCATTATCTTAGCAATGTTAAGCATAGACAGTACCTAACTTAGATAACATGGATAAAATTGGGAAAGGGGGGTGGAATAGGTTTCTGGAGTCAAAAGACCCTGGTTCAAATTCTACTTTTAGCACCTGTTGCCTTTGTGACCTTGGACAAATCATTTAACTTGCCTGATCCTCCATTTCATCAATTATAAAATTAGGGAGTTAGACTGGGTAACACACACACACACATACACAAATCTGTGTATGCACACATACATACGTACACATATTGTCTATCTGTCTTCTGCTTCTTATGGTCATAGATTTAGAGCTGGAAGGGGCCCTCCAAGACTATGTAGACTAAAACGAGTTGGAAGAGATGGGATGGGTGTGCAATTCAATAAACATTTATTAAGAGCCTACTAAGTGTCAGGCACTGTGCATGAGGATATCAATAAGAAAATGAAAGACAACTCTTGCCCTCAAGTTGCTTATAATTCAATGGGGGAAGATAATGTTCAAAGGGAAGCTGAAAAGGGGGTGAGGCAGGGGTAGCCAGTGAAGGGGTATCATGTTCCATGGAGTGCAAACCAAGGACAGCTGTTAATGGAAAGTAGAGAATTAGCTGAAAAGTCCAATTTAAATCCTCCAAAAAGGAAAAGTCTGGGAGGAAATTAATTCTCTACTCCCCTGCTTCCATTCTGTGGGGGGAGGAGGCTAAGGGAGCCTAGAGTCCCTAGAGTCCAAACTAAACATTACTTCTGATGGAAAGTGGAGAATTAGCTGGTCAGAGATACAGAGAGATAGAACTTGACCTGAATCTTAATGACTGATGATGAAAGAGATTAACAGTACAACAATATTTTTTTTTAAATAAACTCATTTCCATAGCACTTAAAAAAAAAACCTAACACTTTCTTCAGAACTGATGATACACGAATCTTGTTCCCATTTTATAAATGAGGAAACTGTGGCCCAGGAAGGTTTTTGTGATTGGCTGATGTTCCCACTCCTAGTATGTTTCAAAGTCAACATTGGATCTAGGTTTCCTGACTCTAGGTCTAGGAGCTCATTCCATTATGCCATACTGCCAATCCAAGGAGAGGGAACAGATTGAACAGAATCGGGGTACGAGGAATTTGGTTGCTGTTGTTTAGTCATTTTCAGTCCTGTACGACTTTTCATGACCCTATTTAGGATTTTCCTGGCAAACATATTGGAGAAGTTTGCCATTTCCTTCTCCAGCTCATTTTACAGATGAGGAAACTGAGGGAAACAGAGTTAAGTGTTTTGTCCAGGCTACCACAATTAGTAAGTATCTGAGGCCAGATTTTAGCTCTGTTCTTTTTAGTTGACTCAGTATGAAGAATATATACTGAAATTCTGGGACCAGACAGCATAAGTCTATGTTTCTTTCAATTGGTAGCTGTTTAAAACCTGGAAGGCATTTATCTTTCCCAGCCTGACTCTAGATCACATACGCCCTTTTCTGTCACCCAAACAAATTTCCTCCTTTCCAGGCTAATCATCCTTAGTTCCTGCAATTCCTTGGCTGGGTGAAATGCTACTTTAGGGGGAAACAGAGAAACATTTGCACTTCAAATATATACTTTGAATATTTTCTGATAATATTGGATGCACCTGGGATCTCTTTTCATCTGCCAGTCAGACTCCAGGACGTTGTGCAGGAAGTAGTCCCTGGCATGTCTTTTTCCGGCCCCTGTGGCTTAACAAATCCAGAGTTTGTCTTTCACAGATTTGACTTCTGTGTCAAAGCAATTTAAATATTTAATAGGGATCTGGCAGCCTGAGAATACCTCCATGTGGATTATTCTTTTCCTTTTATTTAAAACTTCCTAAATTCTAAGACAAGAAAGTTGTTCAACGAAGAGAAGGTGCAAAGGCCCTACCTTCAAAATACAAGCAGTTCCTCACTTAGAAACATTAAATTTGCATTCCTAGTCCTGTCCTCGGGAAATGAGAGAAGAACTGACAGTGTCGGTGGAGAAAAAACTGATTTGGAGTCGGAGAACTTTAACTGCAACCTTGGCTCTGTTGTCTAATACCTGGCTTGCAATGTACATAAAATTGAAGATTAAGAACTAGAAGGGACCTCTGAGCCCATCTAATCCAAACTCCTCATTTTCCATATAACAAAAATGATTTCATGGAGTTTATTTTAGTTAACAGCAGAGGCAGGATTTAAGTCTCTGTCTCCTGATTCTTAGAGCCGGGGCTTTTTCCACTGCTCCTTGGGCAGCTAGGTGGCACAGTAGATAGAGTCAGGAAGACCTGAGTTCAAATCTAGCCTCAAACACTTACTAACTGTGTGACCCTGGACAAGTCACTTCACCCTCTTTGCCTCATTTTCATCTAAAAAATGATCTGGGAAAGGAAATGGCAAACCTCTCCAGTATCTTTGCCAAGAAAACCCCAAATGGGATCACAGAAAAGTTAGACATGACTGAAAGACAGCAAATGCTGCTTCTTAATTTCATTTGACCTGGGACTCAACTACTTTATCTGTAAATTGAGGACAGTAGTAGAAATAAGCCCTCATTAAGATCCCTTTCAACTCTAAATCCACGATGTCGATCATATGTCCTCCTCCGTGTGATAGACCTTCAGCTATTCGACAGTGGTCTAATCTCTGCCTGAACAGAGATCTCCTCTACTTGACAAGTGGTCTATAGCCTTAGTCTGAAGTCCTCCAGTTATGGGAGACTTACTACCTATTGACTTTACTCTTTTCAGTTTTTCATACTTTTGATTATTAGGAAGAATTTTTCCTGATATGGAGCTGAAACTTGCTTCCAGACCTTGTACCCAGCTTCTTCAGTCCAGGATGAACATACATATATTCTTCAAAATATCTTCAAATGACCTGATCTCTTGTTGTTTAGACAGTTCCAGTCATCTCTGACTTTTCATGACCTTATCTGAGGTTTCTTGGCAAAGGTACTAGAGTGGTTTGCCATTTCCTTCTCCAGTTCATTTTACATGTGAGGAAACTGAGGCAAGCAGTTATGTGACATGCATATGATCACACAGCCAGTAAGTGTCTGAGACCAGTTTGGAACTCAGGTGTTCCTGACTCCTGGTCCAGTGATATATCAGTTGCACTGAATAGCTGCCCCAACATGATTTCTATTCATCTCAAAATCCTGGTTGCCCTTTCTAACGGTATGGAGTTTAATAGTGTCCCTGTGAAATTGAGATAAATTTTGTGAATGGACACACAGAGGAAAGAAGGAATGACAACTCCTCAAGACCAAGCTCAGGTGTCACAGACCTTTCTTGATGTCCCCAAATGTCAATAGTCTACTTCCCTTCATCCCCCATGCTTTGTATTTACCTTGCATAGTTTTCCTTCTCTGTGAAATGATGTTTTAACCCTAATAGAATATAAACTCCTTCAGGGTAGAATTTTTTTTTTTGTCATTCAATGCATTAAAAGGAAGAGGAGGAGTTAGTATTTATATAGCACTGAAGTTTTGTAAAAAATAATTTACTATCTATAAAATACTGCATTTATATATCATCTTAATTTCATTTTAATAAACATTTACTAAGTACCTATTATGTGCCAGGAATTATGCTAACTGCTTTACAAATCTAATCTTAATTTTATCCTCACAATAACCGTGGGAAATAGGTGCTATAATTCTTCCCATTTTACTGTCAATTGAGGCATGCAGAGGTTAAATAACTCAGCCAAAGTCACACAGCTAGAAAGTATCTGAGGCCAGATTTGTTCTCAGGTCTTTGTAACTCTGAGCTCAGGTGCTATCTACTGTGCCAACTAGCTGCTACCTAGTATATAGTAGGAACTTAACTGTGTTGTTGTTGTGTTCGTCCTTCATTTTTGAAAAGGACCATGACATCAGGGAAATGATGACATGACTTGCAGCTGACTTGGATTTGAGTGAGGGAGGCCTGTGCAAGGTCACCAACCTCACCTTCTTCTCCTGAGCCATCTGGGCCCAATGGCCAAATATTCATCAGGACAACTGGAGATGTCCCAAGATTCAATGGGAGACTCTGGCCCTTTGAGGCAAAGGTATTTTCAGCTTCTCACTTTGAGTGAGGTAACACCCATTCAGTGGATAGGCCTCAGTAGGAACTTACTTTTGTTGAATAACTAACATCTACTGTGAGATGGAGGCCTTGGATGACTCAGCTATAGGAAACAAATGATCTATTCTGAAGTCCTTCTCAAAGAGATCAGTTGGATAAAACTTTGTTAAGATTGACCTGCAACAGAATATTGCTTGTTTGCTTTGGAGTTTTCAGTGGCTCTATATTTTCCATTTAGTAACTAATCCATTATTAAAGTTAAACAAGGTTGTTGACCATTCTATCCATACTCCCTCATGCGATAAATGAATCCTGGTTATCCTTTCCGTTCACCTTTACTTTCTGAGCTGTGTGTGTGCCCAGTAAGAAATTAGGGCTTTATTTGAGAAAGTTGTGTTTGTTCACTTTGGTTCTACCTCCGACATCTCCGGCTGGGCAGCAGCTGGTCTTCACATCCGACTGAGGGCTTAGGAAGAAGAGAAATGAGCTCAGCAAGAATTCCACAGGTCACCCTCTCCAAGTTGTTCCTCCATTGCTGGAACGTTACTATGACTGAATAATTAGGGATTGGCCATCAAACATCAACCCTTCTCCAAATCCAATTAAAACATATGCATTGCTGGAATGTAACCATTTGCATTATTATTAGTAATAATAGTTTGCATTTTGAGAGCATTCTGAGGTTTACAAAGGGCTTTCGATATAGCAAACTTTAAAGGAAGTAGCATATGGATAAACACTCAAAGAATTTGTGATTTCCTTAATGTATAGGGAACTCCTTTCAACAAAGCTGATCACCAAAAAATGGGGACAATAAGAGCTTCTTCCTCCCAGGCTTGTGATAGTCAATTGAGATAACATTTGTAAAGCAGGACCTGGCACATAGTGAGTGCTATAGAAGTGCATTTTCCCTTGCCTCTTCTATTTTGCCTTTCTGAGGATGGAAGCATAAATATTGCTACTATTCCCATTGAATTGAGGAAGAAACCTAGGATCAGGGAAACAAAACTTTTGAAGAAGCAGCATGGTGTTATAAAAGGAACATGAGACTTGAGGTCAGAGAACCTGAGTTTGAATCTTGTCCCTTCTACTTTTGACCTGTGGAAAAAAATATTAGAATGATTTTGAGTCAGAGAAGCAGAATTCTGTCTCTACTATTTATTATCTGTGTGACATTGGATAAGACATAGAATAAATTCCGTAGGACTAATCTGTAAATCAAAGGAGATAATCTCTTACATGACCACTGAGGTTTCTTCCAGATTTACATTTGATTATCTATCCAGAATCATAGACAAACAAATATCAGAATTAGGAGTTTGTAGTTAGCTTTCTGATTCCAAGGTCAGGCATCTCTGCATCCCTTGAAAGCATAGACATGAAAGCTCAAAATTGAGTTTGCTTGAAAGAGAGGGACAGTGAATTGCATTTTTTGTAGTTAAAATCTGCCACAGCAGAAGAGCTGGGATTAAAGGTTAAGAGCACAGGGATTAATTTAAAATAATCTACAGCTAAGAATGGGTCTTTGAGTGACAAAATTTCCCTGTGAGATGACTGCCAGAGACTCAGCACCTTCTGACTTCTCCCCTTAATGGATGTCTTCAAGCAGTAACATGATCACTCGTCAGGAATGCTGTAGAGGCGACTCTTGGTCAGCGACGTGATTGCACTGGATGCACTGGATGCCCCATGAGGCCCCTCTGGCTCTGAGAGGCTGTTATTCTGTGGTCATCATCCTAATTATCACCATCTTCATTATATTTTTATATTAAAGAAATACTGCTGGGATTTTGATAACACTTTAAATGATCAGTGATGGCTAAAATGTTGGCTGGTGAAAAGTTATTAAAAGCTGCTTTCCTGAGAAGAATGAATGGATCTATAAATATTGGCTAAGGGACTACCATATTCAAGGACTTGAGGTAGAAATTATGGGAAATGCACATACAGTAACAGTGTCACATAGCGAGAAGAGGGGAGAAGCCCTGGGCTCAGTTGGAGTCATGAGTCTTGGATTCAAAGCCTGAGTCTGACATGATAAACTGTGTGACTATAAGCAAGGCAGAATCTCAGGCTCTACCTCTCTGAATGGGCAGTCATGACACATTCTATCTATATCATAAGATCGCTGTAAGAAATATATGAAAGCATTAGAGACGTGGCTTATTGATAAGAATGAATTACTTATTAAAGACTGCGTATAAGGTATACTTCAAATTTGAAAAGAAAAAGAAACAAATACGATTCTCGTGATTCCCTGTTCTTACTCATCTTAAGCCTGGGCAACGAGGTGGCACAGTAGACAGAATGCTGGGTCTAGAGTAAGGAAGACGTGAGTTCAAATTCAGCTTCAGACATTTACTAATGTGTGATCCTGGACAAGTCACTAAATTTCTGTATGCCTCAGTCTTCTTGACTGTAAAATGGGGACAATAATCGCATCTACCTCTCAGAAATGCTGTGAGAATGAAATGAGATCATATTTGTAAAGTTCTTAATACACTGTCTGGCACATGGTAGGTGATTAATAAATGCTTATTAACCCTTTCTTCCTTCCAAACCATAAACAAGCATTTGTTATGTACCTGTTATGTGACAGACACTGTGATGCTTGCTAGGGATACAAAAACAACAATGAAATAATTCCTGCCATCAAGGAGCGTACATGAATATATAGATGTATGTGTATGTGTATGTGTGTATGTATACATATATGTATACATACACATATACATAAGCACATGGAAATGAGGGAGAGAGAGGGACAAAGAGAGGGGTAGAGAGAGAGACAGAAGAAGGGAGGGAAGAAAGGAGAGAGACAGAAACAGAGAGAGAGAAAGAGAGAGAGAGAGAGAAATAGAGAGACAGGGGAGAGAGTGGAGAGAGGCAGAGAGAGAGAAAGACAGACAGACAGAAAGAGAGAGATGGAGAGAGACAGGGAGACAGAAACAGAAAGAGAAACAGAAAGACAGGGGAGAGAAAGAGAGAGAGAGAGAGAGAGAGAGAGAGAGAGAGAGAGAGAGAGAGAGAGAGAGAGAGAGAGACTGAGGAAGAGATACAGACAAAAACAGAGAAATAAAGAAACAGAGAGAGAGCAGTAGCAATGTGGAGAAATTGACAGTAAGGACTTGCAGTCATGAGGGAATGGCTTCAAATTCTGTATCAGGGAACTACTAGCTAAGTCATCCTGAAGAAGTCACTTAACCTTTTTATGATTCAGGTTGGATAAAATGAAGGGGTTGGACTCAGACTCTGGTGCTGTCCATCTATAAATGTATAAGTCTATGAATTAGCTGTCTATCAAAGATCAACTTATTGAGATTTCTCTATTCAGGTACAAAAATCACCAAGTTCATTCCTTTATACAATGATATTTCTCCAAATATATATCAAATTGAATTAATCAATTCCATCCATCATTTCCACTCACCGAAAGGGAAAATAAGCATTTATACTGTGCTGAGAACTGTGCTAAGTACTTTTTTTTTTTACAGATGTTATCTCATTTGATCCTCACAACAATTTTGTGAGGTAGGTATTAATATTATTCCCATTTGGCATTTGAGACAATTTAGGCAGATCAAGGTAAAATGACTTGACCATGCTCACACAAATCAATGTATGAAGCTGGATTTGAACTCAGGTTATCCTGACCCTAGTTCTGGCACTGTATCTACTGTGCCACCATCTGCCTCTAGACATTGTCACAGACATCTGACTCAATTGGACACTCATTGTCCTCTGCTCTTATTGCAATACTCTTCTAAGTAACTTATTTATCTCCAGTCTCTGCCTGGATACCAAATTATGGTATGCATGATTTTCAGATCAGTCCTCCTGATTTATCACTAATGTGTTTACTCATTGCACAATGGTTCCAGTGCCTCTCTACTGTGTATTCATTAAAGTCCAACTTCCCTAGGTTAGTAATTGAAACCCTTTCCAATATGACACTAGCTTATTATCTGTTATCTATTTAGCCTTTACTCATGCTATTTCCCTTCATATATTCTCCATGGAGCTCTAGCTACCTTGATGGGGGTGAGGGAGTAACAGGAAGGAGGAAAAAATCAAAGATTATTCCAAGGATGGGAACTTGGAAGATTGGGAGAATGATTGTGCCACAGAAAGTGGGATTTGATGAAAAATGAATATTGAGAAACATATGAGGAGTTCCATTTTTGACGTGTTAAGTTTTTTAATGCTTATGGGATATTCAGGTGGAATGTCTAGCCAGCAATTGGAAATGTATGACTACAGTTCAGGAGAAAAATAAGGGCTCTTTATATAGAGTTAGAAGGCATCTGGATGCAGATGATAATTTAACCCACGGGAGTTGAAGTCTTTAAGAGAAGACGGCACAGGACAGATCATTAAAGGGGATGATGATGATACAAGAAAGAAGATTTTAGAAGGGGGGATCATATATGGAGGAGAATCAAGAGAGACTACAGTCACAGAAGCAAGGGAGGAGAATTTGGAGGAGGAGGGGGTTGGTCAACAATGTTAAAATCAACAGATGTCTTAAGAAGGACAGAGAAAATGCCCTTAGATTTAGCAGTTAAAAGATGATTGGTAATTTTTGTAGGAGCTGTTTTCAATAGACTGATGAAGCTAGAAGTCAGATTACATGGGATTGTGAAGTGAGTGAGGGGTGAACATATGGCTATGATAAGCATGGAAATATTTTCTAGGACTTAACTGTGATATTCTATTCAACAAGTTTTCACTAAGTGTTTGTCATGTACTAGACAATGCAGGAAAAGCTTGGAATTGGTGGGGCTGGGGATGAAAGAATCCTTTCATTATTCACATTCTACTAGAAGATGAAACATATTCAGAATATACAAAGCAAATTCAATGCTTGGGTCCAGCCAGGTTTGCCAGAAGAAGACTGAGAACATATTATTCCCCTTCACTGACTCTGCTCCTGTAAAACTGGTCTACTTCTTGTTTTCCATGCAATATATTCCATCTCCCATCTCCATTAATTTGGCCAAGATATCCTCCATCACTGGAATTCTTTCTCTTCTCATTTATCTCACAGAAAACCTATCTTCCTTCAAAGCATAGATCAGGTACCACTTCTTACTGCAGAAGGTCTATTCTACTTCCTTTCTCAGTTATTAATAATCATTTACTACTTATTGAGAGCCTACTATGTGCCTGGCATGCTTCCAGGCACTGAGAATATAAGTACAAAGAATGAAACATACCCTACTCACCATGAGCTGACATTGTAATAGGGGAGGTGGGGAAACAGGCACACTATTACACTACTGGTGGAGTTGTGAACTAGTTCAATCATTATTCAAAGCAATTTGGCCCTATGTCCCAAAGGCTCTGCATACTCTTTGACCCTAGTAGAGACACCACTACTACATCTATAAGCCAAAAAGATCAAAGAAGAAGGAATATGTCCCAAATGTACAAAAATATTTCTAGGAACTCTTTTTGTGATGGCAAAGAATTGGAAACTAAGGTGAATTCCATAAATTGGGGAATGGCTGGACAAGTTATAATATGAGAATTGATGGAATACTGTTGTAAGAAATGACAAAAGGGATATCGGAGAAGACTTCCAAGTCTTATATGAACTGATACAAAGTACAGTGAGAAGAACAAGGAGAAAATTTTGCATAGTTACAGCAAATATTTTACAGATAACTGAAAGATTTAGTAGCTCTGAACAACACAATGACCAAACAAAATTCCAAAGGACTCATAAGAAAACGTGCTATCCACTGTCAGGTAGAGAACCAATGAATTCAGAATGCTTAATGAAGCATTTTCCTCTATTTCTTGTTTTTTCTTTTGGAACATGGCTAATACAGAAATGTGCTTTGTATGTCTGTGCATATTCACAATAGGTTTTATTTTATTTTGATTCTCAGTAAGTGAGAGTAAGAGAAAAGGAAAAATGGTGGGAGAGAAATTGGAACTGAAAACAAACTGAAAACTGAATTAAAAACAAAAAAAAATGCAGATTAAACTTAAATGAATCATATATACTTTCATTAATTTATCTGATCATTCATTCACCCATTGGGGTTTGTTGCTGTTGTTGTTTTTTAGAGCTAATTATTAAGCTTTTACCAGCACATGATTGATTCAATTAGCCCAGCTAAGTCTTTGCATAAAGGCAATATGGTACTGAGAAAAGGTCCCAAGCTTGGAGAGCTACTTCAAATTGAATCTCAGTCTTAATCTCTCTCTGTTGGGTTTAGGTTCCTTTGCTATAAAATAGGAAGTTGGACTAGATGACAGTCTTCTCTAAGTCTTAATCTATGATCCTGCTGAACATACTTCCCCCTCAACTCTGAGTTTTAGAATCCCTTTCTTCCTTTAAGGCTCAGCTCATGTTTTATCTTCTACATGGAGCTGTTTCTGATACCCCCAAAATTATGCCTTTCTCACAAAATACCCCATACATGTTTCGTCTGTACCTATATGTGTATTCATCTTGTCTCTTGTAGTCTGTGTATCTCCTGGACCCTGAATAATACCTGACAATTAGTTTAGAATTAGTAAATGCATTTTGATTGACTGCCTGAAGGATCCAGGGGTATGCCTACTCCCAAAGTGTTGGTGGGCATAGAAGAAAGAGTTGTCTGAGTCCTGAAGAGAAAAGCCAGAGGTGGTATCTTCTGGAGAAAGTCAGAGTTTTGATCATGCAAAAAAGATGGAACAAGTATGAAGTGACAGTCTTGGATAAAGGAGATTTGACAAATATGAAGCACAAGGATTCCAGGGTTGGAAAATAGAGGCAGAGAAACCATGAATCAGGAAGGTAGAGGACAATAGGGGCTATGGAGGGTGAGGGGGGATGCAGTGAGGAGAAATAGAATTGCAGAAAGATGTTTATTTCAGGAAATTGACTCTAAAGCATAAAATAAGTAGTGTAAGAGCTGGAATATGTTCATCTTAGGATGGGGAAACAACTAGTGGATTCTGGGATATAATCTGTACGGTCCTCTGATAAATGATTGTAAAGTCAGCAATAGCCATGGCAGTATGAGAGTGGGAGCAGGAAGCAGAATCTCTTATAGTTCTGAGATCCCTGTAGCTAAGGGAAATTAGCTAGCTATGAGGTTCCTGGGAACTGAGACTTACTGATTCTTTGAACCCATACTGGAGACTTATCACAAAAGAGGAGAAGGGATAAGGCAAACCTGAGTAGCAAGAGTACCCCGAAAATCTTAGGTATACTGAGGATCAGGATCTGAGGTAGTTATGTCCCTTTAAGAGGTGACTTCTTCTAGGAATAGAATAAATATTTATTAAGAGCCTACTATGTGCCAAGTATAAGCACTTTACAAATATTATCTTATTTGAACCATTGAGGAAAGATCCCTTCAAGTCCTTTGAGGTAGATTCTATTATTATTCCTACTTTTAATAATTGAAGAAACTGAAGCAGATAGAGGTAAAATTACCAGATCAGTGACACATAGGCAGGAAATGTCTGAGGCTAGAACTGAATACAGGTATTCCATAACTACAGGACCAGTGTTCTATCCACAGGTTCCACAGGTACCTTGAGACTGAGAGACAAAATGGCTAAAAATTACCCTCAGCACAGATTTTCTGTTGGCCTGAATATGTGTTGATAGAAGGCTAGAAAGTCCACTTTGGATTGAGAAGCCCTCCTTATCTAGAAGCCGAGGATTGAAATGGATACAACCTTTCTCCAAGGTCAAGGCTTCTTAAAGTTCTGAGATCCTGACTGTAGAAAGTAAACAAATTGGTGGTTAAGTTATCAGGGCTCCCACTGAGCTCTACCCCAGGTCCAGCTTAACCACTTCCCTTGTTAGTCAAATAACTTGCATATATAATCACTAAAAGCCTGCCACTAATTTTCAGAGACTCTTGGTAGACAAGAGGTGCTGGATATTGAACTGAAGATGAGGAAATACCATCTTGATTTAACAAAGAAAAAAATAAAATAAAGGGAAGAAGGCAAATACCAACGACAGCTCAGTGAATTTAATATTGATTCTGGCAAAATTCTAGAACTAATAAATAAATGGATGACTTGGGAGCTCTTAGAAGAGCAGCAATGAACCAGCATGTGTGACCTTAGATGTCACTTAGTCTCTTTTGGCATCTCTGTTAAAATTGCAAGCCCATTGGGGCAGGGGCTATCTTTGTTCTTATTAATTGTAACACAGTTTCTGGCACGTCATAGGCACTTGATAAATATTTATTGGATTATATTGGATTGACCTCAATTCCTCATATACAAAATGAGGGTATTGGATTGGATGATCTGGGAAAGATCTCCTTTTCCAAATGCCACATTTCTTTGCTGAAACTCTGAAAGTCTCAGAAATACTTTAGGCTGCATGAAATCCTTTCCCAACAACATGATCATTTCATTCCTTAAAGACTCAATCTGTACAGATGGTTGCTTCGTTCCAGGCCATGACAGGCCTAGACTCTGTGATGTTTTCCCCTTATCAACAGAGACCTCATTTTTGCAAATGATTCTTCTATTTGGTGCAGCCCAGCTGGAAGCAGAGGATGCCTCATTGGCTCCTTCCTGGGACATGAAAATGATACATGCTGTTGCCAACAAAGGACCCTGCTGTCACTTCATTTCGGGAAGGAGAAGAGAGGCAATCCCTACTATCTGCTGCTTAGTATTTCACCAACAATGTGTTTGTTAAGAAGTGAAATATCAGGCAAATCTCACCTGTTGTTTTTGGTCTACCTTAAAGTCACTTAGTACAGATACAACATCTCTGGGCCACAGATTCTCTATTTTTAAAATAAGGGGCTTGGACTAGATGACCTCTCAAATGCCTTTGAACTTTACAGTTGGGGTTTTTAAGGTGGAGCCCAGGGGGGTGTCTGGATAGATTTCAGGGGGTCTGTGACCTTGAGTGGGAAAACAAAAATTACATCTTCATTTTCATTAACCTCTAACTTAAATTTAGTATTTTCTTCAACTATAAATTTAAACAAATGTAGTCTAAAAGTCTAATAGGCTTCACCAGACTGCTAATGGGGTCCGTAATGCACATGCACAAAAATGTTAAAGCTCTGCCCTAGATACATACCATAATCTTCTTTTGAAATGCAATATGACGTAGTAGAAAAAAAAGCGATGACTTTAAATTCATAATATATTTCTGACCCTTGCAAGCTATGGCAAAGCTAGCTGGAATTATAGATAAATCACTTTATTTCTTGGAGCTGAAGTTCTCTTATCTACAAAATGGGCATTTAATTTAATCAAGGGAGTATTTATTCAGCACCTATTATACACTGAGGATTGAGTTAGGCAATGAGGGAGAAGGGAGGCAAAAATAAAACTAAAAAGCAACCTAACAGTCATCAACAAATCAATCTATCCACAAAAGTCTTTACCCAGGGATGCCAAAAACACTGAGTAATGATTTACTAGTCTGTATGTCAGGCACTGGGTTAGATTCAAGGAGCTCGAAGAATAGCAGGAGGGAAAGATGGCCTCAACTCTAATGCAGATGAGAATATGATTTAGCACAGGAGTGAAGTCAAACACAGAAAAGGGACAGGTCATTTAATGCAGAATCATCAGTCTAAAATCTGGAAAGGTACACAGAGATCACTTCTAGCTGGAGATAACAGGGAACTCTTCAAGAAGGAAGTGGCCCTTGAGTTGGATTTTGAAGGGAAAAAGATATTGCAATTGTCCCAGATGTATGTTCCAACTAATTCATGTGAGTTTGTGTGTGTGTGTGTGTGTGCATGTGGTTAGTTTTCCCAAACTTCCCTGGATAAATTTCATGACATACAACTGGAGCAAACAGAAAGGAAAGCATCCTCAACTTAAATTTTTAACACCAGTTCGATTTGGGTAGGAGAGACCCAAATCTCCAAAACATAGCAGTAACATCTCAAGAGAAGACAGGAAGATCATCTAGTGTGAGACAGCCAGGAAGTAAAAACCTGTGCCATCTGGTAACTTCTTATTTTAAGTTATTATGTTTACTGACAATATAAAACTTGGTTTCTTCTGTGATGCTAAAGGAGTACATGTTCTACCTGCACCTTCTCAATTTCAGCTGAGTCAAAGGTCAAAGTTCCAGTTGCCCTGCCTTGACAATAAGTATATTAGGAGAAATCTATCTCAAACTTGAGAGATACTAAGTACAAATGCATAGGAACAGTAGAGGAAAGGATAAGAACAAGGGGTAGCTTGTAACAAGCTAGTAGTAGAATTTAAATAGAATGCAAGGTAGCTAATAAAAATAATGTGAAATGAGGCTATAAATTTCAGTGGCTACCTATCACTTATAGGATAAAATATAAAATCTTCTATTTGGCTTTTAAAATCCATCATAATCTGGTCCCTTCCTACCTCTACAGTCTTCTCATATCTTGTAACCCTCTACACATTCTATAATCCAATGACGATCCTCTTTGCTGTTCCTTCAACAAAATACTCCCACCTTCAAGCATTTTCACTTGTCTATGCCTCACACCTGAAACTCTCTCCTCCTCATCTCTCTAACTCCTGGCTTCCTTGACTTCCTTCAAATCACAGCAAAAGTTCTACATTTTGCTAGAAGCCTTTCCCAGTCCTCCCTAATCTTAGTGTCTTCTTCTGAGACTAATCCCAAACTGTCTGACATACATACAAACTATTCTTTAACATTCTCTCTCCTATTAGTCTATAAGCTCCTTGAGAGTAGAGACTGTCTTTTACCTTTCTTTGTATCCTGAGTACTTAGTACAATGTTTAGCACATTGTAAGAACTTAATAAATGTTTTTGCCTGACTCAAGGCTGTTAGAACAAAACTGTAGAAGCCTTTGGAGCCAAATTAAAAATATTTAGATAGTTTATGTGCTAGATAATAAGAAGTCCCTGAAGATTTTTGAGTAAGATTACTTTAGAGAAACTACTTAGACAGCAGTGACTTGGGAATAATTTGGAGAAAAGATACCAGAGACCAGGTAAGAGATTATTAAAATACTCCATACAAAAAGTAATATAACATTTGATCTTGGAGTAAAGAGGAGGGCAAGAGACAGATGGAAAAATTACTTTTAAAAGAGAATGAAAAGGACTGGCTGGCTAATCAAATGTGAGTGGATGAGAATTTGGGATGAGAGAAAAAAATAAAATCAGATAGGAGGTCAATGTTTCAAATGTGGATGAATGGGAGCGTGGTGGTACCCTCAAGAACACCAGGGAATTTAGGAGGAGCCATAAGTTTATTGGGGAAAAAATTATGAGATCAATTTGGATTTATTAAGTTTAAAGAGCCAGGGCTATAGTCAAGTGGAGATCCAAAAGGAGTGATAACATCTGCTCTACGTTTTCATGGGGTGGTTGAGAAGAAAGGACTTTGTAAATTGCAAAATAATGAGTGAGTGTTATTCCCATAGCTCTTCATTCTTCTCTTGACTACTGTCTTGCCTTTCTTCTAATCTTCCTCATAAACTATGTCCACCTTTACTTTCCAGGACTCAGACTCTGTAGAAGTACAAGACAGTGTGTATTGTTTTTTTTCACCAGGGGAGGTTTGGGTTTTTTTTTTTTTTTTTTTTTGCTTACTTGGTTTGTTTTTATTTTCATAGGGATTATTTTATGTTTTGTATTCATTTTCCCAGGTTGTAGCACCGTGTCTTCCATATAACCAGCACTGAATATAAATTTGTTGAGTAATTGATTTCTTACCACTTCCAGTCTTGTCTATCCTGACTTTTACTATTTCTCCTTTCCTAACTATATCATGACATTAGGGCCAGATTTTTTTCATAAAGAGTTTAACGTGTATTTAAGGAATTTTTTTTCTTAAGAGAAAGGAAAAAACATTCACATTAGAGAGCTTTCATTTACAGAGGAGAAACTTTTCCTAAAACATCCTCAATCTAGCCACAATCTTTTATGTTAAATAGTCCTTTTTATTCCTATTCATAGAATCACAGATTTAAGACTGGAAGGAATCTTAGAAGACATTAGATCCAAATACCTCATTTTACAGATAGAAAAACTGAAATGTAGCCATAGCAGGATTTGAATCCAAGATTTCTTGACTCATGTCTAACACAAAGTACAGTAAGTAGAAAACTGGGAAAGAATTTTTGCAACTAGTGTATGTCATTTCTAAAATATATAGAGAACTGAGTCAAATTTACAAAAATACAAGTCATACCCCAGTTGAAAAATTGTCAAAAGATAGGAACAGGCAGCTTTCAGAGGAAGAAATTAAAGTTATCTATACTTACATGAAAAATGCTCTTAATCACTATTGATTAGAGAGATGCAAATCAAAGCAACTCAGAGATACTACATCACACCTATCAGATTGGCTAACATGACAAAACAGGAAGGTCATAAATGTTAGAGAAGCTGTGGGAGAGGTGGAACACTAATCCATTGTTGGTGGAGCTGTGAGCTGATCCAACCATTCTGGAGAGCAATTTGGAACTATGCCCGAATGGCTACAAAAATGTGCATACCCTTTGACCCGGCAATTTCACTTCTAGGACAGTATCCTGTAGAAAACATAAAAATGGGAAAAGGTCCCGCAGGTACAAAAATATTTATAAGAGCTCTCTTTGTGGTGGCTAAGAACTGGAAATTGAGGAATGACTGAACAAGTTTTACTATATGAATGTAATGGAAGACTATTGTGCTATAAGAAATGATGAACAGGGACCTTATAGAGGCCTGTCAGGATGTGTAAGAGCTGATGCTGAAATGAGTAGAACCAGGAGAACATTGTACACAGTAACAGCCACAGTGTGTGAAGGCTGTTTCTGGTAGACCTAGCCCTTCACTGCAATTCAAGGACCTAAAACATTCCCAAAAGACTCTTGAGGCAAAATGCCATCCATATCCAGAGAAAGAACTATGGAATCAGAATGCAGAAGGAAGCAGAATCTCTTGTGTTATGTTTTGTTTTAATTTGTTTTTTCTCATGGTTTCTCCCATTTAGTTTAATTCTTCACAACATGACTAATGTGAAAATGTGGTTAATAAGAATGTACATGTAGAACCCATATAAGATTGCATGCCATCTCAGAGAGGGAGGAGGAGAAAATGTAAGATTTACGGAAGTGATTGTAGAAAATGGAAAACAAATAAATTTAGGTAAACAAATAAAATAAAAGAGAGTACCTTAGCCACACACACACACACACACACACATATAACAGTACAGCACACTACACTACCTCTTTAGTCTCATCTGTTTGACTCTTATCTGGCCCCCATCATATAGCCTCAGTGAAGTTTAGTGAAAAGACCACGGGGCTGGATATTAAGAATCTCATTTCAATAATCAAGGGATATTTGGCTACTTGTGTGTATTAGGGTAAGTCTGCTTGATGATGATAACTTCTGCTTGATGATGAAGAACTTCCTTGCTCTGAAGGTCTATAATTTTATAGAAACTTTCAATGTGTCCTCTACCAAATGCCCTGACTACCCCTATTATCGGTTCTTCTCGGCTAAGTGTGCCACACTTAGCTACTGCTGTGGAACCACTACTTCTGTCTGCCATATTATGTATCACATATTTCCATATCTAACCCAACCCAACCCAATTCTTCCAATTATGAATTCCTCCAAGCAACTAATTACAGAATTATAGTGTAACCAACATTTAATCATAACTCACACCGTTGTGTTGTTTTAAGGTTTGTGAAATCCTGTTCTTATAACCACACTGTGAGTCAGGGATTGCAGATACTATCAATCCCACATTTCACAGAAGAAAACTGTGATTCAGAGAGGGGAAGTGAAATGTTTAAAGTTACATTGCTATGTATTGTCATAGACAAGACTCAACTCATTTCTCTCCATTCCAAAAGAAGGAAGCTTTCAAACTCCACTCTAATATTTCTCCAATATCACTTCTTTATCTTCAATATTTTGAAAAGCTGGAATTAAACAACATGGCAACTCCTTTCACAAACACAGTTTGCAATTCCTCTATAATTTAGTAGCTATTTTCCAAAACTTTGGGCAGTTGAAAAATTCTGCTTATCATAGTGGATGACCTGCACAACTTAGCTGTGCTGGTCCTTGTACAAGGAACAGAACTTCAGCCAATCACTATTTCTTTCTAGCTTGGTCGGAATTATCAGAGATTGTTTTCCGCTTGAAGACCCCTCAAGTAGTCAGTCTCCTAGATCTGTACTAAAATGAGACAGCTGAGGAAGTTATTTACTGATAACTTCAATATTATATGAAATAGTAATAGGTCACAGGGAGATGGGGAGACATTTTAAGTTTTGCCCATTCTTTACAATAAATTTTTGAGGTAAGTTTTAGCATATTACAACACTTGTTTCATGAGTTAAAAAATGGAGATAGAGAAGTTAGTTAGCCTCTTATTAAATTAGTTAGCTAGCCTCTAAGTTTCAGAGTTAGGAAACAAACCCAGGTCTCCTGCTTTTAAGACAAAGAGCTTCTTCATTATGTAATGCTATCTGTATAAGAGTAAGTCACACCTACAGGTCATGCTGATCCACATGCAGGGAAAGACTCTTCTTTAAAAAAAAAAAAAGCCCTTAACATGAGCCCTCTTTTCCTCTCCAACAGATTCCCCTTCCTTAATTCCCACTCTCTGTCTGATAATCACTCTTTCTATCTACTAAAGCCTTCCTAGCTACGTACAAAATAAGCCTGTCTTCCTATTCTTAAAAATAAAGAAATAAAATACCCCTCATTTGGTCATCCTTGATAGCTATTATTGTACATCTCTTTCCTTGAGTTGGAGGAGATCTTGAAGTGGAGGAGACTGACGAGTTGTGTGCTCAGGATGTTAGAGGCAGGGGCAACACGGATATTGAAGTCCCATAGAAATTATACTGGGGATAGAAAAAGAAAAATATGAGACAGATGCTAAAGTCCCTGAGAAACTTTGAGAAAGGACATAAAGTTTATTAGATATAAGATCAAGGTGGGGGGGAGAGTGATTAGATGCCTACAGAGAGTGCCATCAAACCTAACCCAACTCTTCACATAGAAGAACTCTTCATAGAGTGGAGGGACCAGGGTCCAAACCTCTTCGTATTCTTGTATGTTGAAAACAGTAGGAGAAAGAGATGCCACAGATCAAAGTTGTAAGGGACATAGGGTCCTCAAGAAAAACCTGGAGATATAAGCAAATTAACATTATGTGTGAAAAATATACTGTTTTATAGAACTGCTGCCCCATCCTCTCAACCAGATCTCCAAAGATCATATTTGGTTGGAGCTAAGCCACTGAGCTCCAGGCTCTTGGGACCATAACACTTCATATTTATCCACATCCATTTTCTGTTCTAAGGCTATGCAGGAACCCTTCCCATACCTCTTTTACCTCTTGCTTTAAGAACTATCATTGACTTTGGAAAAGTCATGTCCATTAACTCTATTATTTCCTTCATCATAAGACTCTTCCTTGACCATCATTCCCTTATATGTATTTTCTCTCCCTATTAAAATGTAAAATCCTTTAAGTCAGGGACCATATGACTTTTGCATTTGTGTCTGTAAGGCTTAGCACAGTATTTAAATCATAATTAACACTTAATGAGTGTTTTTCTTTTAGTCATCACATCAGTACTGCCAGGAGCTGGATTATGGGGTCAAGCAGGCACTGAATACACTTTACACACAGTAGCTTAACATTTCCCTGGGTAGAAGGAGGGGGATTCCCCTGTGGGCTAGGACATAAAGAAATGGAGTCGTTTGAAACTACAGGTTAGGGCTTTGTGTTTGAAATACAAAATTTTCTACCAGTATGGTTCTAAAATGAAGACTCTTTAGCTCAGAATTCTTGCTAAATATATATATGTGTGTGTGTATGTGTATGTGTGTGTGCGTATGTTTTTATGTATGAATGTATATGTGTGTATGTTTTTATGTATGAATGTGTGTGTGTATGTGTGTGTATGTTTTTATGTATGAATGTGTGTGGATGTGTGTGTGTGTGTGTGTGGATGTGTGTGTGTGTGTGTGTGTGTGTGTGTATTCTACACTACTGACCTGTAGGGAATTTAAGAAAAGGATCCTAAAGCAGAATGATATAGCAGATAAGCCGATGGATTTAGTAAAGTCCATGAAATCCCCATGCTGACCTTGAAAATAACTAACTGGATAAACTTTGGAAAATAATTTCCTTTCTCTAGAACTTGATTTTCTCATTTTTATAATGGATAAGTTCTCCAATGTTCCTCTTGGTTTTAATATGCCATGATTTAGACTATGCTTAAACTGAGAGGTGGCATCTGTCAGAGGCACTGAAAATTAAAAACAAGCAATTGAAATAGATTTCTCATTACTCAAATTGCTCTGTTTTTTTATTGCAATGGCAGCTAAAAATTTAGCAAATAATTCTGGCATCTCTACTTTCATTCAGAACCTGAAGCTTACCAGTTCAGTCACATAAGTGTTGGTTCTTCCAAAGATGTCACCAAGGAAGGATAGGGACATATTTCCACTGATGACGGCTTTGCTCGAATGTTTTGAGAAGATCAGTAATTAGAAATGGAATGTCCAAAGTCAAATGAGATACTTCATGAAGTGATGATGATTTATACCCATTACTATAGATTTTCCAACAGAGGCTAGATAGCATATTAGAAACATATACTCTGAAAATTGAGAGAGGCCTTAGAAATCACATATTATTACTAAATTTAGATGGTTGGGAACCACTTTCACAATTCTCAAACAAGTAGAAATTTAGCTACTGCTTGTATAATTTCAGGAATAGGGGACTCATCACCTACCAAAGTGGCTCGTTTTCTTGTTGCACAATATTTTTAGACAGTTCCCCTCTCCCTCCACTCATATTATAAGTTGAATTCAAATTTGTCTTTTTGGTGCTATCAATAGAGGGCTGTATCTGGAACTGAGAAGACTCATCTTCCTGAGTTCAAATCTGGCCTCAGATGCTTACTAGCTGTGTGACCCTGTGCAAATCACTGAACTCTGTTTGCCTCAGTTTCCTCTTCTTCCAAATGAGCTGGAGAAGAAAATGGAAAATTACTCCAATATCTTTGTCAAGAAAACTCCAAATGGGGTCATGAAAGGTCAGACACAACCCAAAATAACAGAACAACAAGAAAACTTCTGCTCGTTAGATGTTCCCTTCGCTTCAGATATTGCCACTTCTCTGGTGCAGGTTCTTATCATCATTCATTTGGGCACTACTAAATTCTATAAAATCTATTCATTTCATACACGGATGTAGTTGGAATGAAAGAATCTTAGATGGGACTGTAGAACACAGACTGCTGACATCCTGAACATGGAAAATTACAGCTGGAAGGGGCTTTGGAACATGGAATGTTAGCACCCTGGATATAAAGTTTTACAGATTATCCAATTCTACCCCCCTTTTTTACATGTGAGGAAACTGAGGTTCAGAGTCAAAATTACCTGACTACTTCAGAGTCGACAAATCTGACTGCTAAACCAGAATGTTTTTCACCCTATTACTTAGCTTCTTTTCTCCCCAAGTCCTTTGATAAGATTTTTCAATGTTTTAAAGATTCAAGTCATTGCCCTGTATTAGTTATGGTGACTTTGGCTCTCAGTTAAATCTCGTATTAATGACACATAAGTTGCCATTTTAATGTTTTGCCACTTCATGGAAAGAGTTTGTATAGTCAGAGCACACCTTGGAACGGAATGCTTTTGACATTTACATGTTAATTGAACCCTGTCCCTCTACAAATATACATGCCTACACCCACACACACCCAATCTTCCTCCCCTAATATCTTAGTGAGAATTTAGTGAATATTGAATCCAATTTCCAGTCTTTGCTCTGTCACCGATGGAACTTCAATACAATATCATTTCATAGACTCCTGCGTGTTTCCTCATTGCGTCAGCAGAGAGGACGGGGAGGAACTGAAGAGGGCAGAACCTGGGCGTGGGGATGAGAGAAGATAGGGTGTGAAAATGTTTGCTTTCCCTTTCCTGGCTGGCTTGTGGCGGGATCCTGATGTAGGTGGATAGAATAAGTATCCTAAAGCACCTCAAAAATCTATGGGATATTAGACCTAAAAGGGACCAAAGTGATCATCTGTTTCAACCTTCCAATTTTATAGAAGAGGACACTGAGGTCAAGGAGATGAAAGGACTTACCCAAAGTCATTCTGCTCATTAGCAGTACTTCATGCATATGTATAAGAAAGAGGTGGTCAAATGACATTTCAATCAACATTGCTAAATAAATATTACAAATATCCAGTGATATTTCCTCTCACAGAGACATAGCTAGAAATATAATAGAATAATACCAATAATAATTATTATCATTGTAATTATATTTCCAACCAGGAAAATCTCATAACACAGGAGAAGAGAAGCTTGATATTGAAGAATGGAAATTTCTTTGGGAATGGTTCAAGAAACTCATTTGTTTAGAGTATCAAGTGGATAATTATTATTTATTATTTTCATTCTCTTTACAGATGTATAAGGCAATATTTCATGCAGATACACATGCAGACTCACACATTCCCATCCATACATTGATAGTCACCCACATATACACACATGGGTTCTAAAAGAGAAGTAGCTGGAAATTGCACCATAAAAAGATAGGTTTATAAACTGTACTATATAATCATATAAAAGGAGGAGCTGGTATTTTTTCAGAAATATGAGCATGTTGAATTTATGTGAAACAGATATATGTCCTTGACATAAAAAAATAAAATAAAAAGAAATTTATCTTCATTATTGAAATCACAGCTATCAACCTATTCTTGGTATCTTTTACAATCCTATCTGAAATGGTTGACTGCTGCAGAAGTGAAAATCTCCAGGCAAATTTTGCTATGAACTAAATCAGTTGAATTCACATGAAAGGCTCACAAAAGTTAAAGCTAGAAGTCAGCTTTGAGGTAATTTATCCATACCTCATCATTTTGCAAATGTGGCAATGGAGCCACAGAACAGCTAAGTAATTTGGCCAAAGTCATACTAGAATTCAGTACCAGGTCCTCTGACTTCAAAACCAGAGCACCTTCTATTAAACTAAGTTGCCTCTTGCAATTTATTGAAAAAGAAAATATTTATTGTATCTGTTATGTACTAAATCCCATGACTAGTACCAAATATATAAGGATTAAAAAATAATATAACCCTTATGTTCATGGAGCTTAATATCCAGTAGGGAATAAGACATGCATAAAATAATTATAATACAAGTTAGAAAGTGATTGAGTAGATAGGAGTGATCTAATGGGGCACCATGTGAAATTCAAAGATGAAAGGAGAAATAATCCAAGAGAATTAGGGAAGATTTCATTGGGGGATGTAGTACTTTGGTAAAACCTGGAAAGAGGAGTAGGATGTGGACAGGCGTGTCCTTAGCTTGCTTCTGACCTACATGGAATATTGTTGTTTTTCTTCTTGTTAGTAGTTTCTGACTCTGTCACCCCATCTAGGGTTTCCTTGGCAGAGATATATATTGGAGCGATTTGCCATTTCCTTCTCTAGTTCATTTTACAGGTAAGTTAAACTGAGGCAAAAAGTGTTAAGTGACTTGCTAAAGGTCACACAGCTACTAAGTGTCTAAGGCCAGATTTGGCCTCAGGATTCAGAAGATGAGTCTTTCTGACTGTAGACCTAGTGCTCGAGCCATTGTGCCATGTAGCTGCCCTAGATAGAATATAATCACCATGAATAGAGGGATGGTTTCCTTCTTTGTATATGTATTTCTAACAACCAACACAATACTTGGCATATGGTGCTTAATATATGCTTGATTAATTGAACAATTATTGTTATAATTTGAGAGTACCTGGAAATAATGTCAGCTATAGTTCATCCCCACTCTCCATGCACTCTTCTAAATGTTTTGAAAGACATAGTGAACTAGTAGGAAGAACACTAGAATGGAAGTCAGGTCATTGGATAGTAATCCTGTTTGTACCAAAAGCTTGCTCTGTGACTTTGGATGTCACATTTCCTCACTGAACCTTGATTTTTTCAAATGAAGAGTTAGGTGACTTAAATGATAATAATTAAGGCTCTTTCCATCATCAATTAAGTTAAGTTACTCAGAATGTTGAAATTAAGAATGATGTCTACTCGATTTCCCCAGGGGACTCTGGAGCTACTATGATTATTGCAATACAGGTAGCTATTTGTTGTGTCAGATTTCACAATATTAAAAGTAATAATATTAACACTGAATTACAAATTCCATGAGATCAGTAATCATGTCCTTTCTTTGTATTCCTTACAGCACCAAGCATCTAGCAGGTGATCAAAAAAGGCCTAAATTCTAATCCTGATCCAGTACTTAACCTTGTGACTCTGGGCAAGTCATTTGAGCCCTCTCAGTCTGTTTTTTTTTTTTTTTTTCTGCACACTGGGGATATAGTATCCTACTTCACAGGGCTGTTATGAGAGTTATATTAAGAGGCATATGTAAAGCATCTTGAACACCTTAAAGTGCTTTATAAATGCTAGTGATATAGATGGTGATGATGATACCTCTCCAAACTCTGATATTCCTTATGCTAATTCCATAGTTGAGTTCCCTGAGATTGAAGCTGAGTACATCTTCCCTGCATAGTTTTAGAGGTACCCCTCAAAGTTTGATGTCTTTCAAATGCTATTGTCTCAAGCCTCCATTCAAAGGTAGCCAAAGAGGAAGGGTGTCAATTTCAAACAGCTAGTGTCTGTTTGTATGTACATCCAGTTCAACCTTAACATCTAATTAAAAGGCAGTACTTTGCTTCATTATTTGTGGGCAGAAAGCAGTCACAGAATACCTATGCATGCACCAAAGTCCCTTTTGAGAATTTCATCAAGCAGAGCATGGTGTTTATGCTCATAAAGACGAGGCTTTCATTAGCAAGTTTCTGGTTACATGTGTTTTTGCACACAGAGAATTATGAAAGACGAAGTTATGTAAAGGGTGTCATTGCAGTAAGGTATGATCAGAAAAGATGAATTGGTTTTGTGGCAAGAGCAAAAGATAATGGACAGATGACTTTTGTGTTACAATAGTGTCATTTAACCTCAAAACAAAGTGAGGAAGACACCAAGCACGGAGTGTGGGCATCCTGTGGCAACCTTGTTGGTATGGAGTTGCAAAGGATGGACAAAAATGAATGGGTCATGACATGCATAATTAGAAGAAACATACACATTGATAAACTCAGAGATCTATTTGATTATTTAAATTAAGTACATAAGAAAAAATTAATTCTATAAACTAGGGATAAAATATGTAACAAAATTAAAGACACAATATTATGGTCATTCTTAACAAATCAACAATTAGATTATGGTTCCTGTGGCTGGCCATTCTACCAGCCAATCCAAAGGAACGTTAGGCTTCTAGCATGGAGTGAGAGAGGCAAAGGGATCAGTACTGCAATTTTCTACTAACTATAGAAGATAAGAGATGAGGGAAATAGTAAAAGACTTCTGAACCTTTTTTTCTTCCTTCTCCTAACTTCTTTCTGTTCAGGTAGGTCCTGTTTAATTACCTTTATTTCAGCTGTCTCCATTACATGCTTGGTTTTCTCTGAGAGCTGAAGGCAATATTGTTATCTTCCGTTTTCTGAATTTTGTTAGAGCTGAGGGTCTAGGTGGGCATTTTCCATTTTTAAAATGCATATCAACCTAAGAGTAATTTTATTGCTATCTTTTATTTTTATATCAATTTATTTTCTGAATATATCCTCCCCCCAGCCTCCATGCTTGCGAAGCCGTGCCTTGTAGGTTTTTAAAAACAACTATTTAACAAAAATAGTCACTACATAAATGAAGTCAGATTGTGTATGCAATGCTCCTCATTCACAGTTCCCTGCTTATGTTATTGGCTGTTGTCCTTTGTTCTCAAAGAAAACCATAATAACATCACTCTGCCGGAGTCAAGTTTCAGTGTGTCTGGCTATAGCTGATCAGACCAATATAAGCTTGCAATGCTCTACCATAGGTCAGGCACAAATACTGCATGTGAACATTTGGGGTGGATTCTCCAAATTTGCACATCCTGCATTTCCTTTGAGCTGTTTCAATTCTGCTTTGTTCATAATGTGCGGCACCATCACTGATGTGGGTACACCATGCTGAGTGGACCTTTCCAGTGTCTTCCATGTCACACAATGAATTCCAAAGCTCTTAAGAGAGACCTTGAGTGTGTCCTTATATTGCTTCTTCTGACCACCATGTGAATGCTTGCCCTGTGTGAGTTCTCCATAAAAGTCTTTTTGGCAAGTCCAGTGGAGCTGTGCTCTCTGAAGCAGAGTTTGAATGCTTGGCCATTTAGTTCAAGTAGGGCCTCAGTGTCTGGTAGCTTACCCTGTCAGGTGGTCTTCAAAATCTTCGCATGACAACTCAAATGGAAGTAATTCAGTTTCCTGGCATGCCACTGATATACTATCCAGATTTCACAGGCATACAACAAGGAGGACAGCACAATGGCTTCCCCATTGATGGTAAATTCTTCAACTTGAAAAGGCTACAAACCAAGACCAAAGTGGAGGGCACGTTGGTGCAAGATTTTCTGTTTGCAGGTGACCACACTCAATGTGGCCTCTGAAACTGAGCTGCAACAAAGTATGGATCAATTCTCTGCTGCCCGTACTAATTCTGGTTTAAGAATTAAAGCTAAGACAGCACAGGTGCTTCATCAGCCACCACCACATCATCCATATGCAGAACCATTGGTTACATCAAATGGAGAAGTTCTGAAAACTGTGGATAAGTTCCCTTACCTTGGGAGTGTACTTTCCAGGGATGTACACATTGCCATTGAGGTGACACAAGCATTGCCAGACCTGCCTCAGTGTTTAGGAAGCTCCAGAGAAAAGTACGGGAGAGAAGGGGTATTAGATTGACTACTCACTTAGGTAAATAAAAGATAAATGAATTTTCTCATCACTTATTTGTAGCCATACTTTGCCACTGTAATTACCTATCATTGCATTTCATTTATTGTTTTTCCATTTGCTTCATTGTAGTCATTTTGCATATTAATTTTCATGGTTTTGCTTCCATCACTCTGTAGTTCATGTAATTCTTCTCAATATTTTCTGAATAAGATATATTTTAATAATAATGATAATAGTAATATCAATAGTAATAGCTAAGGGCACTATGCTAAGCACTTTATAATTATTTTATCTCTTGAATCTCACAACAATGCAGGGAGGTAGGTTTTATTACCACCTCCATTTTACGGATGAGAAAACTGAGGCAAAGAGAGGTTAAGTGACTTGTCCAGAGTCACAAAACTTCTAAGTGGCAAGAGACCAGCTTTGAACTTAGATTTTTCTGACTCTAAATTGGGGTACTTTATCTATTGCTTTACCTAGTTTCCTGATTTTAAAAATCTATTCCTCTTAAAAAAGCTACCTACTCTTCCATTGACAGCCCAAATCTGCCTTCTTTTTTAAGACAAATTCTAGGTCATGCTGGGGGAAATATGGTTGAATTAATGTATTTTTATCTATAACTGTAAATAACTGGAATTTAATGTGGTATTAATTTTAAAAAAAAAATAGAAGCCTTCTAGAATTTTATTGACTCTTTCCAGGCAAGAGATCTAGAATATGTATACCCCTTTAAGTCTTCTGGTAGTGATCTCTTGAAGCATGAAGATCTATTTTGACACTAAACTGAAACCACATGTCACAAGTAAAAGAAAGCCACCCAAGAATTTCACTTTCACATTCCAGTTCACACTAACCAGGCAAAAAACACTGCGTTTCTAGACATGTTTCATCTTCTTGCAGCCCAATCCATCAAGTGGTAAAACATTTAAATTCAGATGCCAGCTCACATCACAAAAAAAGTAAAAATAAAAACAGGAATGGTGCCAGCTTTTAAAGTCTTGCTGAAGGGTCTAAGTCTGACTTTAATACCTCCAAAGATGTGTAATCTCCTTCTAACAACACGGATTGCAATGCTCCCATCCCTTCTCAAATAGTCTTTGTAAAATACCATATCTTCCTTCCCAAATCATCCTGGGCTGGCCAAATTTCTGAGAATGTGACTTTTCACATACAGTGAGACTGGTCTTGACATAGTGCTGTAGAAACAATCCATCCCTGGTTTTCCAGCTTGGAAGAACCTGACACAACACACACTTCATTAGCATTGCCTTCAAGAACCAAGAGGACTGTCCTTGAACAAAAGACAAAAGAGGTGGGTTTTCTGTGTAAAAACAACTCTGAAAATCCCAAAATGTTCTCCAGATGTAAATGACCTTTGATGGGGCATTACACAGCCTGTTTGGTGATCCCAAACTGCTCACTACTGAAATTTACCTATCTTTTGAATATGTAAAATGTGAAACATTCTGTGCTCAGTATGGAAGCATGCTTAGTGCATATAAATGGACTGCAGCATATTACTAACAGTGGTGTTCATGCAAAAGGGAATATGAAAGAAATGATCACAGAGGTATATGACTAACAAAGGCGGTAGGTCAAATATGTATTGAGGAAAACACAGAGCTAAAGTAGTTATATGGTACAGGGGAAAGAACACTACAGTTGGAGACAAAGGACATAGGCAAAAATCCCTTGGTCTGATGCTCTCATATCATGTGACCTTGGGTCAGTTACCTAGCTCCCCTCAGTCCTCACTTTCCTGACCTTTAGAAAGAAGTATTTAGACCCAGTAATTTTTAAAGTCCTTTTCAGTTCTAAATCCTATTAGAGTAGATAGACAATGGAGGTGCCACATGGGTAATCGTCACCTCCGGTTTTCGTGATCTATATCTGGCCTTTGGATCCAGATGACTCTGGAGGAAAAGTGAGGCTTGTGACTTTGCACAACCCTCCCTCAAATTCAATTAAATTACAAGTCAGAGCATCATCTTCCTGATGTCAAGGTTCTCTTTGAAAACAAAGGACAAGTCACAGACTGTGAGTAGTCCAAGCTGCCCCAATGGGGACCCAACTTGTCAGTTTCACTTGGGCAACTCAGTTCCTCCTCTCCTCTCCTCTTCTTTCCTGTTCTTTCTCCCATTTCTTTGTTTCTCCTCTCCCCTCCCCTCCTTTCTCCTCTTTTCTTCTCCCCTCTCCTCCACATGGATTATCATGGCCTTACTTGGCAGTGCTCTGCTCAAAGGAAGGTAAATTTTGATGGCTAAAAAAAAAAAAAAAGTGGGGGTGGAGTCAATATGGCGGGGTAGAAAGACTCACATATGCTAGCTCCAAACCCATAGTCCATGGATTTAATGTAAGAAGAGCTCCCCACAAGTTCTGGATCACTTCAGGGTGTGCAGAAACACAGTGGAAGAGATTTCCGTTCCAGAGAGCCCTGGAGAGCCGTCCCCAGGGTCCGACGCACCCCGGAAAGCAGACCCCATGCCAGCACTGCCCTGGCCGCAGCCCTAGAGGAGCTGATCTGAGCAGGCTTCAGGGATGGAACCTCCAGCAGCTGAGAAGGTCCCTCCGCCCACAGGTCAGTGAGAGAGACGTCTCGGCTGGCCGAGAGGGGAGCGGGGTGTCTCCATGACTCGGGCCCCCTTGGGAGGAAGCGGCGGAGGCAGAAGCAGGGACAGGAAGTGGTGGAGGCAGCGGCAGCGGCCCGGGACTCCCCGAGCAGCAGGCAGGATCTTCATTACTGAAGGTCTCTGCATAAAGCCCCCAAGGGAGCTGAGACTGGGAGGCGGCCCTGCCGCCACCCCAGCACCAGAACTAAAGCTCACATTGAATAGCAGCCACTCCCACCGTGGAAAGTCCATTTGAATCTCAGACCCCAAGCACTAACTGGGCAGATATAGGCGGGGGTGGACAGGAATCTCAGAAGTCAAGAAACTGGCTGGGAAAATGCCCAGAAAAGGGAAGAAAAATAAGACTATAGAGAGCTTCTTTGAGCAGGTGCAAATGTTCCTGCCTTTCAGTTCTGATGATGAGGAAATATTCTTGCCATCAGGAAAAGACATGAAGGGTGGGGCCTCTGCATCCCAGACATCCCAGGGGGATGTCGGGTGGGCTCAGGCCTTGGAAGAGCTCAAAAAGGATTTTGAAAAGCAAGTTAGACAGGTGGAGGAAAAACTGAGAAGAGAAATGAGAGAGATGCAAGAAAAGTATGAAAAACGGGTCAATACCTTGGTAAAGGAGACCCAAAAAAATGCTGAAGAAAATAACACCTTGAAAAATAGGCTTGCTCAATTGACAGAAGAGTTTCAAAAAGCCAATGAGGAGAAGAATGCTTTCAAAAACAGAATTAGTCAATTGGAAAAAGAGGTTCAAAAGCTTACTGAAGAGAATAGTTCTCTCAAAATTAGAATGGAACAGATGGAGTCTAATGACTTTATGAGAAACCAAGAAATCACCAAACAAAACCAAAAGAATGAAAAAATGGAAGAGAATGTGAAATATCTCATAGGAAAAACAACTGACCTGGAAAATAGATCCAGGAGAGACAATTTAAAAATTATGGGACTACCTGAAACTCATGATCAAAAAAAGAGCCTAGACATCATCTTCCATGAAATTATCGAGGAAAACTGCCCTGACATTCTACAACCTGAGGGCAAAATAAGTATTGAAAGAATCCATCAATCACCACCTGAAAGAGATCCAAAAAGAGAAACTCCTAGGAACACTGTGGCCAAATTCCAGAACTCCCAGGTCAAGGAGAAAATATTGCAAGCAGCTAGAAAGAAACAATTCCAGTATTGTGGAAATACAATCAGGATAACTCAAGATCTAGCAGCTTCTACATTAAGGGATCAAAGGGTGTGGAATAGGATATTCCAGAAGTCAAAGGAACTAGGACTCAAACCAAGAATCACCTACCCAGCAAAACTGAGTAGAATACTTCAGGGGAAAATATGGTCTTTCAATGAAACGGAGGACTTTCAAGCATTCTTGATGAAAAGACCAGAGCTGAAAAGAAAATTTGACTTTCAAACACAAGAATGAGAAGAAGCATGAAAAAGTAAACAGCAAAGAGAAGTCATAAGGGACTTATCAAAAGTGAACTGTTTACATTCCTATATGGAAAGACAACATTTGTAACTCTTAAAACTTTTCAGTATCTGGGTAGTTGGTGGGATCACACACACACATGTACATGCATGCATGCACACACACATGCACACATCCATGCACATACAGAGACAGCACAGAGTGAATTGAATAGGATGGGACCATATCTTAAAAGAAATTAAGGTAAATGGTGAGAGAGAAATGTAGGGGGAGGAAAGAGGGTGAAATGGAATGGGGTAAATTATATGTCATTTAAGAGGCAAGTAGGAGACTTTAGTGGAGGGAAAAAGAGGAGAGCTGAGAAAAAAAACATGAAGTTTACCCTCATCACATTTGACTAAAGGAAGGAATAAAATGCACATTCATTTTGGTATGAAAACCTATCTTACAGTACAGGAAAGTGGGGGAGAAGGAGATAAGCAAAGGGGGGGATGATGGAAGGGAGGGCAATGGGAAGAGGGAGCAATCTGAAGTCAACACTCAGGGAGGGACAGGATCAAAAGACAGAATAGAAACAATGAGGGGCAGGATAGGATGGAGGGTAATTCAGTTAGTCTTACACAACACGACTATTATGGAAGTCATTTGCAAAACTACACAGATAGGGCCTATATTGAATTTCCTGCCTTCCCAAAGGGAATGGGTGGGGAGGGAGGGATGGGGAGAATCTGGAACTCAAGTTTTAGGAACAACTGTAAAGTATTGTTGTTGCTACTAGGAAAGAAGACATACAGTTAATGAGGAATAGAAAGTCACCTGGTCCTACAGGACAAAAGAGAAGATGGGGACAAGAGAAGGGAGGGATGACAGGAGAGAGGGCAGACTGGAGATAGGGAAAATTAGATTGCTCGATGTATTGGGATGGGGGAGGGGATAAATGGGGAGAAAATTTGGAACCCAAAATTTTGTGAAAATGAATGTAAAAAGTTAAATAAAAAAAATTTAAAAAAGCAAAGAAAGTCTGAGTGCTTTGGGGATCCTTGATAAAAGATTACTAGTAAGCTTGGGATAAGAATCTCATAGAATAAGAAGTCACAGAGGGATCATAGAATCATATCTTTAGAGTTTGAAGAAACCTTAGAAAGCCATTGCCTCCATTTCTTTCATTTTCTAGTTGAGGCACAGAGAGGTTAGGTGATTTGCTCAGTGTCACACAGCAGTAATTACCCTGCTGAAAAAAGTACCCAAGTTGATGCCATCACGGATCCATCTAAATATATAGCTCTATAAATGGCAATAATTACTGAGAAAATTTGGCAAAATTATCACTATTCAATTCAAAATATCTGGGGTAGTATCTTGATCAGCTACATGATATACTGGAAGAAACAATGGAAAAGTTGGAAGTCTTGGTTCTGCTTTTACTTTCCTGTGTGACACTGGGCAAGTTACTCAACCTCTCTGAACCTTGGATAACTTGGATAAAATAGTTGGGTTGAACTAGATGACCTCTAATGCCACTTCCAAACTGAAATTTTATGACTAGAGTTTTCTTAAGTACTAGCTGTGATGTTCTTGGATTCTGCTTTTAAATAAGGAAGTAATTAAAGGAATTGAAACATTGGAACAGGAAAGGATTTCAAGGATTGTCTAAACTAATCTTTCATTTTATATATTAGAAAATTGAAGCCAAGAGGAAAGTAAATAACTGTTGGAAGGTGACAAGCCCAAGAACACACAGTTAGCAAATGACAGAATGAAGAAATGATTCCAAATTCTATGAGCTGTACTACATGCTGCTAGGTTATCTAATCCAACTACTCTATTTTATATGTGAAGAAAATTAAGTTCTCAGCCTATTTCATCATTTCTATATCAATAATTGACTACCCCATCCTCTGAGAGAAGAATTTAGAAAATTTCCCAGTTGAAATAATTCCAAATTAGACATCTGTTTTAACCTGAGTTAGAAAAAACAAAATGTAATTGATGGTTGAATGGTAAACTGATACAAGAGGAATAATTCTGTGACTTTTCATAATAATACACAAGAATCATCAGAGGATTAAAAACAAATCCTATTAGAGAAGACAGGACCTTAAAGACTAAACAATTTTCATTTTACAGTTGAGGAAATTGATATCTTAAAAGTGAAAATGACCTGTCAAAGGGGAAATCCATAGAGCCAGATTCGTCAGGTACTGGGGGTGTTGATGTTAGACTCACATTGTTAAGCTTTGTGTCTGGCTTCCTTGTAGTAAAGAATATCTACCATGTATAATTACTTAATTATGCTCATCTGTTCTCGGCAACATACCAAAAGTCACGTCATCTATGATACAAATACAGTTAATTAGATAAGCAGGATATTAGGAACTCTACAAGACCATTCACATTTACAATAATGAATTCAGCTGATTAAAAAGCCCTAACTGACTTGTTAGCTTTCTTCTTTATTGTGCAAGCACTAAACATTTATCTTGAATTTCTCCTTTGTTTTCTAGAGACAGAACTCAAAGGGACTTCCTATTGGAGGCAGGCAAAATGAGCACAGGATAACAGGATAGTGTTTGGTCTGAAACCAGTATGGAATATTACAGATAGAAGTTGTGGAGTTCACCGAGCACACACACACACACACACACACACACACACACACACACACACACCATTTTATACAGTAAACCAAGGTCAAAAGCAGGTAAGTGATTTGTTCAACATCAGACTTCTAGGCAGCAGCAAAACTAAAATGTTTTAAATCCAGTTTTCCTAATTTCCAGAGTATTGAGTTTGCAATCAGAAAACCTTAATCCAAATTCTAGTTCTGCCACTTACTGCTCATGGAACCCTGGGCAATGTATTTATCTCTTCTTGAATCTAAGTTTTCACCTATATAGAATTAGAGGATTGTACTAGATGACATCTAAGGTCTTTTCCAGATCTAATCTATGATGTTTCGTAGTGATTAATAGATTTTGATTTAGAATCAGAAAAATCTGAATTTGAACACTGGTTCTAAATAATTTCATTTTCCCTGAGCCTCAGTTTCTTTATCTGAAAACTCAAGAGATTAACAAAGAACTTGTCCTCTCTACCTTCCACAGCCATTGAGAAAAATCACATTGCAAGTCTTAGCACATCACAAAAATGTGAGTTATTATTATTATCACTGTTATCAACATCTTTATTATTATTAATACAGAAAACTGTTGGTGGGACATAATATGCTTCTTTTATCTCCTCTACTGCTGAAGCGAATTAGCAGCTGTCTCTATACCTATTCCCTGATCCTTCCTTCTAGTATAGGCCCAACAGAAGTCTCCATCTTTTTTTTTTGGAGGCAATTAGAGTTAAATGACTTGCCCAGTATCACACAGCCAGTAAGCTTCTGAGGCTAGATTTGAACTCATTCCAGGATCACTGCTCTATCCACTGTCTCCTTAGCTGTTCTTACATCATCCTTTTCAAGGATAGCCTTTTGCCTTCATTCCAGTCCCCTTCTTCTCTTGTATCATGTTCTCTTGATTGTGTCCTCTTCAGCCTACTTTCTTCTGGCTCACTCAACAATTAATTTTGCAGAGGTAGCATGATATAGTTGATGGAATGTTGGACTTGGTGTCACAAAGACATGAGTTCAAATCCCACCTCAGAAGTGAACTAGCAATGTAATACTATATGTAAGATCCTTAATGTCTTTAGGTCTAGTTTCCTCATCTATAAAATGGGGAGGTTGGACTACATGACCTTTAAAATGTTATCTACCTCTATGAGACTCTCCAACAATTCCAAACTCTTCAACAATGTGCAAATCACTTCCAGATAAAGAAAGTTATTGGTTGCATAGAAAGGAACAAAAGTGGTTCACAAAGACTCCATGCATAACTTGATGCTCCTCAGGCTTTACATTTTTCTCCTTACATCAGTAAGCAGAGCACCATGATAGTCACTGGAGGGGGCAAGGAGGTAAGAAATAAAATGATAAATAAGACATGGTCCTTGACCAAAATAATAATAACTTTCCATATTTATATATTATCTCCTTCATTAGAAGTCTGTAAAAAAGGTAGTGAAATGTAGGCCTTAGAGGCCATCTAGGTTCTACCCTTGTTAAATAGATGATTAAACACCATACTGGTGAAGAATGCTAAATAGCAAAGATAGGATTTGAACTCAGACTTCAAATCCTACACTCCTTCCACTGAAAAAGAAAATTTATTAAACTGCTCATATATCTATGCTAAAAAAAAGGAAGTATTCATTGTCCTCAAGGAAGTCATCCTCTGCTGGGATGGAAGGAGAGGCCAGAACAGGCAGACAAATATTAAATGCAATATATATACAAAGTAATTTCAGCAGGGACAAAGTGCTAATAATGGTAGATATAAAGGAATAGGTCTCTCAAGGAAATAGCACTGGCACCATACTTTGAAGTGAGCTCAGAATATCTATGAGGCAGAGACTCTAGTCAAGGGGTACCACTTGTGAATCACCTTAAAAATGGGACAGAAAAGAGCGGAAACAGAGAGTCACTGAAGATCTTTTTGTAAGGAGATGAGAGTGTCAGATTTTTGTTTTAGGAATATAATTTTTGACAAATATGTGGAGAATGGGCTGGAAAGAAGAGATTTGAAGGCAAGAAACCATTTAAGAAGCTGTTACAATAATCCAGATGAGGGGACAGGGCCAAAATGGCAGAATAAAAGCAGGAACTTGCTTGAGCTCTATTCCAAACCCCAATTAATTCCTATTGAAAATGACTCTAAACATGTTCTAGAGCAGCAGAACCCAAAAAAAGACAGAGTGAAAAAAAATCTCCAGCCCAAAACAACCTGGAAGGTCAACAGGAAAGGTCCATTGAACCAGGCTGAGAGAAGAGCACAGTCCAGTGCAGGCCTCACCAGCATAGATAGGGCCACAGCAAAGCTGGAGCAGAACTTGGGGGGCTGAGTCATTTGTGGCTGTAGTGGCTTCTAGACCTCTCATTCCAAGGCCGCTTCTCTATCCACTGTCCCCCTAGCTGTCCTTACATCTTCCATTTCAAGCATAGCCTTTTGTCTTCATTCCAGTCCCTTCCTCATTTTACAAACACCAAAAACACCATAGAAGATAAGTTGGAAAGGGCTGCTGGACTTGGGTGAGAGAGGAGAATAGTTGCCTGACTCCGGCAAACCAGGTGCAGGCCTTGGGAGTTACTGAACCATCATCAACAGCAGCAGCTGAAGCTTCTGGAGCTCTTAGTCCACAGACAGTAAGGTAACTGAACAAATGGTCTGAAAGAGTTTACAGGGGTCTCTCTGTTGTCATTGAGGCAGGACTCTATTGCTTTGCCTGTACTTGGATCTAAGCTGCAGTCCTGCGTGGGGGACAATCCTGGGGTGAGGAGGACCACTAGTGTGGCAGAGCTGGTGGTGGTGGTGGTGGAGAGGGAATCCTCCCCACAGTTCCAAGGCAGAAAAGAGTGCCTGTGGTCACTCACAGACCAGAGCATAGGACAAGATAGGAGTAAATTCTTCTCCTTCAATCATAGCATCTTAAAAAAACTGAAACTTTACAGAAGTATCGCTAGAAGTATCTCTGAAAACAGCTGCACAAAATCCCTAAAGCACATCCTCCACACTGGAAGCAGAACCCTACATTAACAAAGAGTTAAAAAGTTAAGAAATAGGCTGAGTAGATGAGCAAATAAGAGAAAAAAATCACAGAATATGGAATCTTACTCTTGCAACAAGGAAGATCAAAAACATACACTCAGAATAAGACAACAAAGTCAAAGCTCCTACATCCAAAACCCCAAAGAAAAAGATGAGTTGGTCTCAGACCATGGAAGAGCTCAAAAATAATTTTGAAAATGAAACAAGAAAAATAGAGGAAAAATTGGGAAGAGAAATGAGAGAGATGAAAGAAAATCATGAAAAACAAGTCAACAGCTTGGGAAAGAGACACAAAAAAATACTGAAGAAAATAACACCTGAAAAAATAGTCTAACCCAAATGGAAAAAAGTGGTCCAAAAGGTCAATGAGGAGAAGAATGCCTTAAAAAGCAGAATGGACCAAATGGAAAAGAATGTCTAAAAGCTCACTGAAGAAGATAATTCCTTAGAGTTTAGTATGGAGCAAATGGAAGTTAATGACTGTGAGAAATCAAGAAATTATAAAACAAAGCCAAAAGAATGAATAGAAGGCAATGTGAAGTATCTCATTGGAAAAAACAATCGACCTGGAAAATAGATAGAGGAGAAGTAATTTAAGAATTATTTGACTACTTGAAGGCATGATAATAAAAAAAGGATTTAAAAAAAGGAGCCTAGATATTATCTTCCAAGAAACTATCAAGGAAAACTGCTCTAAAATTCTAGAACCAGAGGAGAAAATAGAAATTAAAAAAATCCACCAATTACTTCCTAAAAGCAAATCTAAAATGAGAACTCCCAAGAATATTATAGTCAAATTCTAGAGTTCTCAGGTGAAGTAGAAAATATTGCAAGGAGTCAGAAAAAAACAATTCAAGTATTGTGTAACTGCAATGAGGATAAGACAAGATTTAGCAGCTTCTACACTAAGGAATGGGAGGACTTGGAATATGATATTCTGGAGGCCAAAGGAGATAGGATTAAAACCAAGAATCACCTACCTAACAAAACTTAGTGTAATCATTGAGGGGAAAAACTTGATATTTAATGGCATAAAGGAAGTTAATGCATTCTTGAGAAGCCAGAGCTAAACAGAAAAATAGACTTTCAGATATAGGACTCAAGAGAAGTACGAAAAGGTAAATAGGAAAGAGAAATCTTAAGGGACTTATTAAAGTTGAACTGTTGACATTCCTACATGGAAAGATATTTGTAACTCATGAGACCTTTCTCATTATTAGTGTAGTTGGAAAGAATATATATATATATGTATAAACACACACATATATGTGCATGTATGTATATATGTATATGTATTTATAGTGTGTATATATGTTTGTATGTATATATACACATACATATGCATATAAATGTATATATACACAATACATATATACATATAGTACATGTACATTTATGTGTATGTATACATATATATACACACACACACAGAAGGCATAGAGTGAGTGGAATATGAAGGGATGATAGCTAAAAAATAAAATTAAGGAGTGAGAGAGGAATGAACTGGGAGAAGGAGAAAGGGAAAGGTAGAATGGAGTTAATTTTCACACATAAAAGAGGCAAGAAAAAGCTTGCAGCTAGTATGTAAATGTGAAAGTCATCAGCATTGAGATAATTCAATTTATGGGAGTCAAGGAGGTTGCAAATAGAGAAAGAAGGGGACACAAAATCTTCATTCCAGAACTGTAGCCTTTATGGGTGTCTACTTTTAGTGAACAGGAGGATAATCATCCATCAACAATGGGAAATAATGGACAAATTAGAGAGTCTGGAGTAGAGCCAAGAGTGAGGAGCATCATGGAAATTAAAGAAAAAGAGAATATCCAAAGAGATGGGTAGTGGTATGTGTCAACAACTGCAAAGAGGTCAAGTAGAGATGATGAATGAAAAAAGGTCATTGGAATTAACATCACTGTTGTATGATCAAGCTAGTCCAATTCTTAGGAAATTTACAGTGTGCTATGGGGGAAGCGGTGGGAATGTGGGAATGAATATCCAAGAAAGACTCCAGAGAGCTTCTTGGTTGTGGTGGGCTTTTGTTGTTTTTATTTGTTTGGTTTTTCACCTGACTCTAATTGCTGGTCTGCTCAAAGACACACTTAGAGGACCATGTGTGTTAACCCAGGGAACCCTTCATATCAGTCTTCAGTGTGTTTCTATGTTGCTTGAGTCCAGTCACAGAATACATTAAAGATAACATGTACATTGACCTAAAGATTCAGTCTGTATTCATCGCTCTGATCCTAGGTACCTGAGTTCAATGCTCTCTCAGTGGGATAATGTGTCTAGCTTTCCATTCCTGAGTCTGCTGAACATAAAGGAGGCACTTGGTAAGTACTTACTGTCTTATCTTGATTTGAATTACATTTATTTTTTTATTTGGTTTTGTTTAACTAAATGGAACACCAGAGTTTACATTAATGGCATCATTTCTTCTAAAAGAAGATATTTGGTGATGTTATTAAAGTTAATGCATATTGAAATGGTGACTGAATTTGCTTAATGTGGCTTTTCTCTCTCTGTAATCCAGGATGTCAAGCCATAGACAAAAGGTCCTTTAGACAATAAGTGAGAGAGATTATAAAATAAACACTTGGTGGGGATGAAGTTTACTGATAACACAATATCGTCATGTTCACCAAACACCTGACCATACATGGTCCTGCCAGGAATTTAACACAAAAGCCAGTGATGAGTGACCCACTGAGACAATGGGTGTGCCAGCTTTCCAGGTGCTAACAGAGTTTTATTTGATTTCTTTGTGTCTCATCAATCTTCAGAATTCACCTGGAAATCTCTCAGGAATTGCCTGAGAATAGTTCTTGAAAAGAAAGCTAGGTTCTAGTTTCAATTAAATATGAAATATTTCTTGTTTGGATAGAATGTTCCTATTAGGACATAGAAATATTATATCCTCAATATTTATTGATGAACTGGATCATAGAATTTTAGAGCCGAGTAGCACCTAAGAATTAAAATTTTTAAAACACAGAGACTTTAGACACCACCAAGTTCCATGGGCAATCTTCAGTGAGAAGAGCACTGAATTGGAATTCTAATGCCATTTTTACTATTTAGTACCTATGTGACTTTGGACAAGTTTTTTTCAGATGTCTAGGTCTGAGTTTCCTCATCTGTACAATGAGAAAGTTGAACTTCTGTCATCTTCTGATTCTAATTCTATGATTCTATATGAACCCTTTCATTCTGAAAATAAAGAAACTCAGGCCCAGGGAAAAGAAATGACCCACACAACATTGCACAGAGTGTTAGTGTAGACAGAGGAGCAGGATTCAGTTCTACAGTCACACTCTAGGTTCTCTCTTGTTTTCTCCAGTTTTTGCCCATTGATCTGACTCTTAGCACCACTGATATTTTCTTAGTAGGCAAAGAGCATGGAGTGATTGCTTTAGCAAATGACCATTCTCTGATAGCTATGTTTTATCAATCGTTGATAGCCTTCCCATGGAATCTGAGGTTGATGGGACCTCGACCCCTAAAGGCCCTGAATTTTGCCATACGTTCCAGCAGCCCAAATCACTGGCCCAACCCAGACTACTTGATCATCTATTTAGGTTACTGGAGTTTCCTTTAACTGTTGAACTTGACCCATCCCAGACTACTTAAACTTAATCTCATTAAGATCCTTTCACTGTCTCACCCCCATTAACTTTCAGGTTCACTAGGAACCCTGCCTACTTCTGTTGGCATTACAACAAACTTTGCCACTTGACTAGAAGATGGTTTGAGTGCTTGATTCCAGGAGGATGTTGTCCTGTACTCTGACATTTCAGGGTTCCCAGCAACCTCAAAACGCACCAAGGATACTAGAAATATAAAAAGGTGGGAGCTGGATGAAACTCACAGCATGCCCAAAGAAACCATGGAAATAGATTTGAATTCAAAACAATCTAGCTAAAACAGAAAATAAGGAACATAATAATAATGCATAAGTAAGCTGGTACTCAGTGATTGACCAAGTAGCCCTGATTCATTGAATAGCCAGAGGACCTAGCTCTGGAAGGAACCTCAGAAGTAAATTAGTCCAATATCCTTATTTATAGATGAGGAAACTAAGGCCAAGGGATGTTAAATGATTTTCCCAAGGTCTTCTAGATAGTAAATATTAGAGTAGGTATTCAAACTCTCATCCTTGACTCAAAATCCAAGAATTTTTTTATTATTCCACTTTCTCTGTCCAATTTAATAGAAATAGCAATTGTACCTGTAGTTTTATACACAACTCCCAGGTGAGAAGCTTCTCTGCAACTTATGATCTTCGGGAGTTGTCTCTAGTACTAATTAAGTGACTTGCTCAGGGTCACACACCTTCTCCAAAGACACCACTTGAATACAGTTCTTACTGGATTTAAAGCTAGCTTTCTCTCCAATAAGCAACTAGAAGGCAAAGTAGAGCATGGGCTTGGAGTTAGGAAAACTCTTTTCCTGACTTAAGATCTAGCCTTAGACACTTATTAGCTTTGTGACTCTGGACAAATAACTTAACCCTGTTTGCCTCAGTTTCCTCATCTGTATAGAGTTAAATAAAAAAAATGGCAAATCCCTCTAGTATCTTTGCCAAGAAAATTCCAAATGAGGTCATGAAGAATTGGATACAATGGAACAACAAAATGTGTCCGAATATATATAAATTAAAATTATGAAGAGAAGTAAAAATGTGTGTATACACGCACACACAACACACACACACACACCCCTTTCCAGTCCCTGGAGGTATGATATATCAAACAGAGTCAAGTTTCAGGTTTTCTTTGTCAGAACTACTAATAAGCCCCTTTGAAGTTATACTCTAACACTTTAACTTCCTCTTCTCTCCCTTCCCCCACCCCATTTCTCTGTACCTTCCTTTGCTATTTTGTTCTTTTTCTTTTTTTTTAACTTCAGTAATTGATGCTGCCTGGTCTTCTTGTGTTAGTCTATTTTGGAGATTTAAGTAGTTTGTTTTTTTTTTAATTTGTTTTTACAACAAACCATTAGATCTTTTTTTTCCTTTTTTCTTGGAGGTAATCAAGGTTACATAATTTTCCCAGGGTCACACAGTTACTAAGTGTTAGAGGTGGGACTTGAACTCAAGTCGTCCTGACTACAGGGACAATATTCTATCCACTGAGCCACCTAGCAACACCCTAAATCTGAATTTCACAATATATGGGACACAAGACCAACTCAAAAGAATGCTCAGAAAAATAGCCACAATTACTGGGCACTTCCATCAATAGCCCTTACATAAATACATCCACTTTTTGAAATGAAAGCAAAGTTTAAATCAAAGTGAACAAAAATAAGTTGATTAATGATTCTCCATAGCAGAGGAGTTAAGAAACTGAATGAATCCTTGCTAATCTTAGATGATGGGTGGGTCAAAGACCCTCTTTATTTGCTTCATTGCTGTCATAGGATCATAGTTAGGGCTGGGAAGGGACTGAGTCTACCTTTTCAATTCTGCCACTTACAAGTGAGACTAATGCTTAGAACGGTTAAATGACTTGAAGTCCTCTTCCTTTCACCTCACTCAGATGTCTTTTACCTGTCTCCTCCTTTACTTCCAGCTAACATGACAAAGTGCTGTGTAAATTCAGGCCACTGGGAAAAATATAGTCTGAGTGACCCTCATATTTTAACCTTGCTCAACTTTTGGGTACTATGCTTAGCCAGACTTCAAGAGAGGGTGAAGTCACATGGAGGAATACACCCATCACCTGTAGACTTGTAGACTAATCCCACCATTTAAGGACTACACCCATCACCTGGAGACTAATCCCTTTACCTGCAGACTAATCCCATCAACTGCAAGGTAACCCAAGCATGTGAAGACTTCCTCTAGCAGAATGGGCAGATGAGAACAATTTGTTCCAAGGGTTATGAAGACAGGTGAAGTAATTGGTCCAAATGCTTGGACAGGCATCCTGGACCATCACCAGTCACCTTGACTTTTCTCTTGAATTCAAATTCTGGACTTCAGGGATTGGGAGATAGTGTGAGGCTGACAACTTTGTACAACTCTGCTTCATTTAAATCCAATTCACTCATAAGTAAGACATCATCTCTGATGGCTATAGTCCTTTTTGGAAAGGAAGGACAAAAAACAACCCCATCACTTGAGGACTTTTCTCATCATTTGAGAACTAAACTCATCTCCCAATGGGGAGGAAATGAGATCATACTTATCCCACATACTCATTGAAACATCTACCAATAGGGATTGTCTTATCCTAATATATAAATTACTGTACTATGTCTATATAAACAGGATGGAACTTGGATTTGGCAACTAGCCCCACTCCAAATGTTTGATGCCTTGGTGTATCAAGAACTCTTTTGTCTTATTTCTTGAGTTTGTCTTTATTTGAACAAGGTGAGGTGGGAAACGGAATTTTCTTTTAGCAGTGGCATATTTCTTTGTCAATACAAACATCTCTATATGTACAAGAGATCACATTCAATCCTGTTGATATAGTGTTTAGAGAATCAGGCCTGGAGTTAGGAAAACATGAGTTCAAAACTGCTCTCAGACACTTACCAGCTGTGTGACCCTGTTTGTCTCAGTTTGCTCATCTGTAAAATAAGCTGGAGAAGGAAATGGCAAACCACTCTGGTATCTCTCCCAAGAAAACCCTAAATGCAGTCAAAAGTGAGCAACAACAAAGCTATCCTTGCTCTCTCATTAGTTTTCAATCTTCTCCTTCTAACTGGCTATTTTCCTACTGCCCACAAATTTGCCCATGTCTCTCATATCCTCAAAAATTATCATTTGTTTTATGTATTCTCATTAGCTCTCATCCTATATTTCTCCTTCCTTTTGTGGCTAAATTCCTCAAGAAGGCAATCTTAAATCTGTGTCCACTTCTTTTCTTCTCGTACTCTTCCGAACTCTACAATCTGGATTCCATCCTCATTATTGGACTGAAGCTGCTCTCCTCAACATTCCAATGACCTTTTAATTGTCAAATCTAATAATCTTCTTTTTTTCAATTCTTCTCCTTTTGGACCTCTCTGCGTCCTTTGGCACTACTGAACACTTTCTTTTCCTTGATATTCTCTTCTGTCTAGGATTTTGTGACACTGTTCTATGAGCCTATGATATTACATTGATAGAACCCATAAATACTGATCTAAAGTGAATAGAAGTTCAGTGGGTCAGGGCAACTAGGGAGTAAAAAAGAAATTATTTTATATTGTCAAATTTCCACATGCCATAAACATCCCTGAAACACAGAAAATTCTTTCAAATATTTTATGAGTAAGTTTTTTCACATACCAATCACCTCTTCTCTTTGATATCCCTTTCCTTTTAGTTTCCCATGACAGTTCCCTATGGTCCATGATGGTTCTCTATGGTGGTTCTTATCCAATAATTCTGCCTGCTCCTCTGAGTCTTCTGTGTTGGATATTCATCTTGATCATGTCTATTTTTTGTTATTCATTATTTTATTTTTCCTTAAATACATGGAAAAACAATTTTAGCCTTCATTTCTTTTAAAATTTTGAGTTACAAATTCACTCTTACCTCCCTTCTCTCTCCCCTCATTGGCAAGGTAAGCAATTTGAAACCAGTTCTATGTGTGTAGTCATGCAAAACATTTCCATATTAGTCATGTGGTGAAAACAAAACAGACAAAATTAAAGAAGAAAAATAAAGAAAGTTTTATAAAGTGTACTTCAATCTGCATTCAGACTCCATCAGTTCTTTCTCTGGAGATGAGAGCACATATACACACACAGATATGCCACATATATAGGCATGCACATGTACATACACATATATGTGTGGCTTTGACTTCCTCATAGGCCTGAAGTGATCATAATCTGAGATGAGATGAGGAAACATTAGAAAACTAAAACTGTTAGAAAAACTAAAAGGCCTAAACATATATTTTATATATTATTTCACCACCTTTTTGAATTAGAAAAATAGGAAAATAATCCATAATAATAGCAATGATATTGGTATGTATGTATGTGTGAATACACTCATTCTGCATATGCTATACACACATTCCACATGTCTGTATACATAAACACACACACAAATGCACACATCATCTTGTTTGTTCCACCCAACAAGCCTATGTCGTAGTGCCAGTGTTAGTATTCTCATTTAACTGATAGAAAAGCTGAGTCCTAGAGGTTGAACAACTTGCCAAATATCTCACAGGTGATAATTATAAGAACAGGAACTCAAATCTAGATTTTCTGATTCATGTTTAATGTTTTCCTTTTCTCCATCATCTTATATATGTGACATTTAAAAGGTTTAAGAGATATAATTTCTGAATAATTAGTCATTTTATTAATAATGCTAGCATTTTATTAACAGAAGAGGTCAGTGGCGCTCTCAAGTGCCAAAAAAAATCCTCATGGTTTATATACCCTTGGAAAAGTGGGTATTCCAGAGGATGGTAATCAACCTTCATTGGTCAACAAGGAAAGGGAAAGAATGAATATTACAAAAAGGGGACTATTCTAATAAACCTTGGTTATGTTATTTATTCCCAAATAACCCCCCCAGTCTTGGACAATCTAATAAAAAAAAAATTATCCCCAACCAAAACTAAGTGGAGCACAATGGACTTCCCAATCTTAGATTAAATCCCTTGTAAGGCTGGGTAGGATCTGGCCACAATTGAGAAAAAAAGTTAATTCAACCTCCATAGACTGAACTTTAAAATGAGAACTTAAAAAAAAATACGGGGGTGAACTCTTGATGTCTCCAAGTCATTGATGATTGATAATCATTTCCCTTATATAGACTATTTTAAAATTAAATCATACATGTGATTTTACTGGGATAAAATGCTCCTTGAAATGTACCAATGCATATTAGCAATTTTGATGAATTTTGTAAACTTAATGCCTGGCAGCACTGATAGATTAATTGACTTGTCCAGGGTCACACCACCAGAATGTGTCAGCAGCAGCACTTGAAAATTTCTTCCTTGCTCTAAGAAAAGCCCTCTGTCCTCTATGTCATTATGTTTCTGTACTCATTCCCAAATCCATTATTTGAGGGTACTGACTCTCATCCAGTGTTATAGCTATCCCTTCCAGCTTTATGTAAGCTGTAATTTGATAAGTATGGTACCTTTGCCTTCTTCCAAAACACTGATAAAAATGTTGGCAGAAAGTAGCACCAGGGACAGATTCCTAGGAAGCTCCCTCTAAACTGTATACTAAACTATTAATGCCTAATTTGAATCCAGCCAATCAACCATTTCACAGAATTCATCTAGTTATAGTTTTGTCTAATTGGTGTTATTCCATCTGTTCCATAAGAATGACGTGAGACAAAAATAGGAAAAAAATAATGCGGATAGAGATTTCATCAACCAGCTTAAGATTTTTTAAAAAGATACCTATAGGAAATGAAAACAAGGACATATAACAAAGAATAAATGTGCAAAAGCATGGCATGGTTCCATAGGAATAGTATCAGAAAATTCCTAAAGCTCAAAGTCATCTTAGACAGTTCAACTCATCATTGATAATATGTTTTAGTCTCAATGAATCACAGAATTTTAGAGTTGAAAAGACCTTTTGTAGACATCTACTTTCATTCATATTGCAAAAGAAAATTCCATTATACCATGTCACATAGATAATCATCCTACCTCTGCTAAAAGACCTTCAATAAGAGGGAACCCATTATTTCTTGAGATAACCTGTTCCACTTTTGAGTAGTTCTCAATACCATGAAGTATTATTTTTGTATCAAACATCAATTTTTCTCTTTACAACTTCCATATTTTACTCCTGGTTCTTCTCCCTGGAGCCAAAGAAAAATGGTCTAGTTTTTTCCCCCCCAAAGGCAGTCTTTCATTTACTTGAAGCCAGTTATTGTATCCCTCCATTCTTTCTTTTTAAAGTTATACAAACCCAGCTGCTTCAAATGAATCATCATATGGCATGGACTCAAAACCCTTACTAGTCCTGGTTGTCCTCTTCTGGATAATTTCCAGCTTATCAATATCCTTCCTAAATGGTTGCAGTGCCTATTTTCCCTTGCCTTTGGAATTGTTTCTGTGAGTCTACAGAATTTAGTTCTTTAGGATTTCCTATCCCTCTTGCTCTGATTTCTCCTATAAAAAGTCCAGAAAATGAGATAGAATACTCTAGATGTATTAAGAACATGGCATAGTGAATGCAACCAAAACTGCATTTTTTTCCTGAAAACTACACTTCTCTTAATGTAGTTCAATATCACTTTACCTTTTTTTTTTTTTACTGTTGACTTAAATTGGAATGATTAAAATTCCCGTTATTTTTCAGGGAAGTGCCATCTAACCACACTGCTCCATCTTTTTACTTGGGAAGACAATTTTTTCAATCCAAACAGAAGACTTTACATTTATTCTCATTAAATTTTATCTTATTAAATTCAATCCTTTTGCATATGGACTTTGTCATCCGATGTTAGCCAGATATGTCATCTGAAAGTTTGATAAGCATTTCATTTATGCCTATATTTGGATCACTGATAAAATTGTTAGCAGTGTAGTGTTCATTTCCAACTTGTCTATGCTCTTCTGGATTTCATCATGGCCTCCAAAATCTCATCAACCTATAAGATCATGTCAACCTTGAAGTTCACACTTCCTCAGCACCTGCTGCCTCTGAGGATCTTCACTGCCTGTTTGGAGAAGGTAGAGGGTGGAAAGTAGAAATTTCCTCCCAGATCCTCTATTTAAGAAGAACACCCAGAACAGTCTTCTCATCATTTCCCACCCAGCTGGCCTCTTCCGGACTGCATCATGACCCTAAGTCAGATACCCTTTCCCTTAACCACATTAATGAAGACATTAATGACTACACTTTAGCCATTCAACCAGTTCAAAATCAATCTGGTTTATTTCTAGCTTCTTTCCTAAGAGTAGCAAAACAAATTTTGATAAAGTATAGAACCATTATATCTCTTGCCTACCAACGTAGTAATCCCATCAAAAATGGAAAAAAAATTTCATCTGGAATGTCCTTTTCCTCTCTTGACTGTTTTTCTGACACTCTTCAGACGTTGCCACCATGATGCACTTACCTTCTTGCCCTGACACATTCCTCCACCATTTCAGTCCCTCTTTTTCCATTGCTAAGTTTCTTCTAAACTCTCCCTTTTATGCATGTGGAGAGGCTGGCCATACTTTATTCCATTTATAGTTTTGTTGTTTTTTTTTTTTTTCTGACTCTACTAATGGATTTTGACATCATGGACAGGTGTGGATAACTTCTATTCATTCCACCTTCTTTTTAGCTTCCTTTCATGTGTTGTACTCCTCCATTAGAATTTAAGTTCCTTTAGGATAGCGACTGTCTTTCTTTTTGCTTATTTCCAATGCTTAGCACAGTATCTGACATAATCCTTAATAAAAACATGTTGCCTGCCTGCCTGTTCTTAATGAAGCTATGCTTACCTTTTCAGACCATAGCATATTTTCCCTAAATATTTACTAATAGCTGTTTAGAATTAGATAATTTCATTTACAATTCAATATACTACACAGTTCACTATTGTGTTCCATTTTGAATGCCACAAACTCTACTCTCTCTTTTTGAAAATAGACACTATTTGCCCTCCCTAGGCAATGCTTGTTGTGTATTCACCATATTCTTTCACATATTACTGACAATGTTTCTACAATTGTAACTGTTGGTTCTTGCATTAACAGAAGAGTTAGTTTATCTTGGTCATTTTGACTGAATTTTTCCGGGATTTCTAGGCACTCTCTGAGTATCTCCTTATTTGTACTAGGTATCAGCTGCCCATAAAACATTTTTCTTCTCCTTCTTCTTATTCAAAGGTTATTTTCTTAGACAAAGAAAATGAAGCAAAACAAAATTAAAATTATGAAGTGTTACCTGCACTCCATATTCCAACCCAAACAGTGATTCTGTCCTTTTGGATCCTCCCCCTCAACCTCCCACCCCCGCCCCTTTCCCAGAATATATCATTTCTTTGTCTTTTGCCATCCATAGCATTCCTTATCACACTCATCTCATTCTGGGTTTTAACACTCTTGACACTATCTGTACCAGGCGTATACTTATCTTTATCTTCTTTTACCTGTCTTTGTTTCATCTTCTATACCTATTTTTTAAAAATCTTTATGTGTTTGTGGATAGATATTTGAGACATGTTTTTCTACCAGTCCTTTTCTTGGATTTTATCTACTGTGATCTCCTGAATAACTCAGCTGCTACTCTTTCTTCATTGTGGTTACTATTTATGGTATCTAAATTGGTGAATACACACAGTCATATGTGTGTATATTATAAATATATATTTGTATGTATCTATTACATAGATACAATAAAATATATATATACACATAGATACATAATGTTCGTTATAGTTTTGCTTACAATTATTTATATTCCCATGCTTAACAAAGTATCTGGCATACAGTAAGTCCTTATTAAATGAATGTTGCTTGTCTGTTTTTGAAGAAACCATGCTCACTCTTTGAAGGTATTGCTTCTGTTTTCTAGCCATTTATTTTTATTTTCTATATCCAAATTTTATATATAAACTTTATGTGTGTGTGTGCGTGTGTATGTGTGTATGTAGCTCTGAGAAAGTCACTTAACCTTGTTTGCCCAGTTTCTTCATCAGTAAAATGAGCTGGAGAAGCCAAGACAAACCGCTCCAGTATCTTTGCCAAGAAAACCGCAAATGACTAAGTCATGTGTGACTGAACAAGAATGAAATGAACATACTAATCAAAAACTTCAATGAATAACTCATCCAAATGAAAAAGAAATAGCTCACCTCAATATGATGCATTAAGGTATGCAACATGCTTTTCATATCTTGATGCATTGTGCACTCACAATGAACCCATAAGGTCAGTAGTATTATTCTCAATTTTTAGATAAAGAAATGGGTTAAGAGAGGTTGTCACTTGTAAGTCACACAGCTTGTAAGAGTCTGAGGCAACATTAGAACCTAGAAGACTTCAAGTCCAGTGCTCTGTTTGCTTAGCTACACTGCCTCAATGCCTGGATGTTTCCCATTTTTATCCATGTTTTCCCTCTGACTATTTCACAGGAATTCTTTTATTTTTAATCAGGACCTGTCATTCCACTGGTATAGTGAACTCCCATTATAGAAATGTCCTTTACCAATGCAGACCAGCAAGTATTCTCTAACTGTTATTCTTGGAGAGTTGTGTGAGTATAAGTGATTTTCCCTGAGTCATACAACCACTATGTGTCTGACAGAGGTATGACCTGACCCTAGATGTTCCTGCCCCTGAAGCAATCTTCCTCTGTCTGTTAGGTCAATGTTTTCTCTTGTATAAAAAACTGTGTTCTTTAAAATGCATTAAAGTTTGGACAGTAACTTTCCTTTTTTTTAGAAATTACATGGATATTAAATTTTGAAAGTGATTCCTAGTGGTCTAGAATTCAAAAGACCTAGGTTGTCCCTTGGGCAAATATTTTCACTCCTCTTTGTCTCTGTTTCCTCATTTGTAAATTGGATATCAATTATTCCTATCCTACTTTCCTCACAGGGTAATTATGAGAGTCTATAATAACGAGAATCACAGAATTTCAGATTTATAAAAATACAGTGGAAGTCATCTAGTCCAACCCATAGTTAAAGAATCCCTACTAGGACACATTGACAAATAGCCATCCAACTTTTTACTGACAAAACCCTGTGAAAGGGAAACCAGTACTTCACAGCAGATGATTCCACTTATGAATGGTGCAAATAATTAGGGAGTTTTGCCAATCAAAACTACCTTCTTTGTAGTCTTAAAAATAACAATAGAAGTTTCCATATTTAGATGCTTTTTATCACTAAGTGCCTTCATTCCATTATTTCATAGTATCCTGTTCTATTTGTACAGAGGCTAGTACAAGGCATGCTTAACAAATACTTAGTGACTGGATGCACTTATTGAAGGAAACCAAGTCCATCATGGGAGGACAGCACTAAAGAAATTTCACCAACTTCATTATTTGGACATAGAGTTGATTCTTATGGATCCCTAATTTTTCCATAGGAAACATTCCCTTTTGTGTCCCCCCAAAAAGGAATAAAATACCCTTGCACTTCCAAACAATTTCCTTAATCTTCCCCATACTGTCCTACAAAGAACACTATGGCTGACTTTTGATCAATCCCAGGCACTGCTTTCTTGAAATAAAATATAGCCTTGGTGCTCAAAAAATATTAGGACTCTGCTTGCCTCTTTGCAGGTACAGATTATACTTAATAGGTTGAATAAGTGAAAGAAAGAAACCTGTCTTTGAGCCAGGTCCATCATTTCTCTATAACTAGTGATTTTTTAAAAATCAGTTTTATAGCCCATAAATGCCTCTCTCGAAGAACTTCGGGACTCACCAGGCTAAGTACTGCTTTGAAACGATTAGTAAATTGGACTGCTCTGTTCTTTGACATCTCACCAATACTTTTGAAAGTATCTCTGCTCTCCTCTTTCCTTTCTCAGTTGTGAAGATGCCCAGTCTCTCTGTGGGGGAAAAGAAATGAACAATTAAAACAATCTTCAGAGACCCTCCAGCCTGCTTTTTTGTGTTGGTGTCACATCCTTATTTAACTCCCACTTGGTAATTCATCCCACCTTAAGGCTGCTTAAAATCCTTCCTATTCCAGCACCCTTTCTGACCCTGAGTTCTTCAATTTATTGGTCAGAGGATTTAGAATAGAAAAGAACCTGAGAGCTCACCTAGCCCAGCCCTCTTATAGAGATAGAATCCGGGGATCAGTGTGAATGCTTCTTAGAATTCCTCATTTCCTTGAAAGCTCAGTTCAAATGTCTTTTCTTACACGAGGCCTTTCTTGATGCCTCTCCTTGGTTACTTTGCACATATTTTAAACTTTATTTCTTATGCATTGTCTCACTTTTGTCTTTCAACCATCAGGACTGGACAGTGCTCGACAAAGGATCATAAACACTTAATTAATACTTATTGATCGATTTTTCTCTTCCAGCTCTAAACCTATGATTTTAAGAATCCATTTCAATTCATTATTATTCATTGTGTCTACTATATGTAAGGCATAGTACCAAACAAAGATACAATGCTTCCTCTCAAGTAATTTATAGTCTAGTGCAGGGAAAGACATACACACAAATAATTAGGATATTGGGTGGGGAGATGCTAATCCCACAATGATAAACTCCCCACCCCCTTTTCACAGACAAACTGTTTTCCTAATATGCCTTGGCTGCCTAGTCTGTTGTTATCTGCAATAACAGCTGTAACTCATTAGGCTGAGTGAGGAGACATGACTAGTTCAATGTATAAAAGCTGAAGCATGGCAACCGTAGTCAGGAAATGAATAACATGGTGCCCAGGGCTACCAACTCAGACACTCCCTCCTGTAATCCTTTATGGAGATCACCCTATTGCCTTGTGATTTCACATGTTGACCCATGGCTAAATCCTCCTCAGGGGCAATTGCTGTCCCCTGAAAGGACTCTCTTGTAGCTAAATGGAAAGGGAATACCTCATATTCTTAAGGAAATTATTTAATCTTAAATTCCAAAGTTTCATATCAACAAGTCTTGTGCCTCAGTCTTTCTGATGCAGTCAGTGAACTCCCGTTTCATGCCTGCATGTACTTGAGATGGATTTTTGGCCAGAAGGCTGGTCAACTTTCTCACTTTATCATCTGGGGGATGTTATGTGATTCAGGACACATGTTATGCCATTACCCTGGCCTTAAATGCCTTTCTTCCTCTTTTGGTCACTTGAAATTTTTACCCTTCAGTCTTCAGCTCAAAATGGAACCTATTCTGGGAAGTCTTTCCTAGTTCTTCCAGTGACAAGTAGCACTCCTCTGAGTTCAAAACCCTGATTAGCTATGCATTTCATTGGGAAATTCACTGGGTATCATCCTGTGGCATCTCTTGAACTGTTGACTTGTGATTTGTTAACATTAAGCAGAATAGAGTGCAAAACTCAGGGCTTTGTTGGTGTTTCTGATTTTTCTCTATTCTGGCCACAGCTAAATGTCATTGTGTGTTATTGGTACTAACCTTTTCCCATCCTTATGTCTTGTCTCCTTAATTTGATTATAAGCAGGGGTATGATGGAGCCATCTTGATGTTGTCATGAGACCTAATTGTTAAATTTTTATCTCATTTTTCTTCATGATGTGTCAACATTTACATTTGGAAACAGGGAAATGCAGCAAATTAGGGCTTGATTTATTGTCCCCTGGTTGTCTGGATTTAATTAAATAATGAAGAAAATGTTAATAATGCAGAATAAACTTTAAAAATGGTATTGTCATGAGGGGATGCTTCTTAAACATTTACTAATATACCCCCGGTTGTAAACTCGAAAAGAGCAGAAATATCTTCTCACACAACTTGGACTACCCCACAACCCTAGCAAAGGCCTGTTGTACTCACTAGGTAGTTATGATATTTTTGCTGATTAAGTGATAAGTTAATGAAAGATCTCATAATTGTCTGAGTGGGCCATCTAAGGACCTGACATGTCTGTAAACAGAGGATGATTCATGCAGGGTAAAAACAGTGTAAAAAATATTCCAAATACTGCACTTCCCAAACCATGCATCCAATTCCATGAAAAGTATCTTGTGAGAAAATACTGGTGGTAATTATAATTTTCAGTCAATCAATCCCTAAGCATTTTTATTAAGCACATACCATGTTCCACTCACTGTACTAAACAATGGAGGTATGAAGGGGGATTTAAAAACAGTAGCAATAAACAAACTGTCCAGGTTCTCAAGGAGCTCACAGTCAAATGAGGGAGATAAAATACAAACTATAGGGGGTGGAGCCAAGATGGCGGAGTAGAAGGACGCATGTTTACAAGCTCCGAAACCAAAAGCCCATAGAATTAATGTAAAAAGAGTCCCCCATAACTTCTGGGTCAATACAAGGTGTGCAGAAACAGAGTGGAAGAGATTTCCGTTCCAGGGAGCCCTGGAGACCCATCCCCAGGGTCCGGCGCACCCCGGAAAGTGGACCCCACCCCCAGCGCTGCCCTGGCCGTGGCCCCAGAGAAGCTGATCCGAGCAGGCTTCAGAGACGGAAGCTCCGGCAGCCGGGAAAGTCCCTCCACCCACAGAAGCTACAGGTCAGTGAGAGAGAAGGCCAGGCTGGAGGAGAGGGGGAGCAGGGTGTCTCCGTGACTCGGGCCCCCTCGGGAGGAAGAGGCGGAGGCAGAGGTGTGGGCGGCGGCTAAGGCAGCAGCGGACCGGGACTCAGGAATCCCCCAGCAGCAGGCAGGATCTTCATTATGGAAGATTCCTGCATAAAACCTGAGGGAGCTGAGCCTGGAAGATGGCCCTGCCCCCACCCCGCTCTATTACTGAAGGCTTCTGCTTAAAGCCCCCAAGGGAACTGAGCTTGGGAGCGGGGCCCCCCACCACGCCCCCACCCACTCCATTCCTGAAAGTCTCTACATAAAGCCCCTGAGGGATCTGAGCCTGGGAGACGGCCCTGCCCCCACCCCAGCACCTGAACTAAAGCTCACTGATTGACAGCCGGCAGGAGGAAAGCCCATTTAAATCTCAGAGGCCAAGCACTAGCTGGGTGGATCCAGGCAGGGGTGGAAAGGAATCTCAGAGGTCAAGTAACTGGCTGGGAAAATGCCTAGAAAAGGGAAGAAAAATAAGACTTTAGAGAGTTTTTCCAACAAATGCAAATGATCCCGACCTTCAGATCTGATGACGAGGACGTATCCTTGCCATCAGGGAAAGACGTGGAGGGCGGGGCCTCAGTACCCCAGACACCCCAGGGGGGTGGCGGGTGGGCTCAGGCCCTGGAAGAGCTCAAAAAGGATTTTGAAAAGCAAGTTAGACAGGTGGAGGAAAAACTGGGAAGAGAAATGTCAGAGGTGCAAAAAAAGTATGAAAAACAAGTCAATACCTTGGTAAAGGAGACCCAAAAAAATGCTGAGAAAATTAACACCTTGAAAAATAGGCTTACTCAATTGGCAAAGGAGGTTCAAAAAGCCAATGAGGAGAAGAATGCTTTCAAAAGCAGAATGAGCCAAATGGAAAAAGAGGCTCAAAAGCTCACTGAATTTAATAGTTCTCTCAAAATTAGAATGGAACAGATGGAGTCTAATGACTTTATGAGAAACCAAGAAATCACCAAACAAAACCAAAAGAATGAAAAAATGGAAGAGAATGTGAAATATCTCATTGGAAAAACAACTGACCTGGAAAATAGATCCAGGAGAGACAATTTAAAAATTATGGGACTACCTGAAAGTCATGATCAAAAAAAGAGCCTAGACATCATCTTCCATGAAATTATCAAGGAAAACTGCCCTGACATTCTAGAACCAGAGGGCAAAATAAGTATTGAAAGAATCCATCAATCACCACCTGAAAGAGATCCAAAAAGAGAAAGTCCTAGGAACATTGTGGCAAAATTCCAGAACTCCCAGCTCAAGGAAAAAATCTTGCAAGCAGCTAGAAAGAAACAATTCCAGTACTGTGGAAATACAATCAGGATAACCCAAGATCTAGCAGCTTCTACATTAAGGGATCCAAGGGCGTGGAATAGGATATTCCAGAAGGCAAAGGAACTAGGACTCAAACCAAGAATCACCTACCCAGCTAAACTGAGTATAATACTTCAAGGGAAAATATGGTCTTTCAATGAAACAGAGGACTTTCAATCATTCTTAATGAAAAAACCAGAGCTGAAAAGAAAATTTGACTTTCAAACACAAGAATGAGAAGAAGCATGAAAAAGGAAACAGCAAAGAGAAGTCTTAAGGGACTTACCAGACGTGAACTGTTTACATTCATTCAGGGAAAGACAATATTTCTAACTCTTAAAACTTTTCAGTATCTGGGTAGTTGGTGGGACCACACATACACATGTACACACATGCACACACATACACACATGCACACACATATACAGAGATAGAGAGCACAGATTGAACTGAATAGGATGGGACCATACCTTAAAAGAAACTAAGGTAAATGGTGAGAGAGAAATGTAGGGGGAGGAAAGAGAGGGAAAGGGAAGGGGGTAGCTATATGTCATTTAAGAGGCAGGTAGGAGTTTTTCTTAGTGGAGGGAAAAAGAGGAGATCTGAGAAAAAAAAAAAAACAAGAAGTTTACCCTCATCACATTTGACTAAACGAAGGAGTGAAATGCACACTCATTTTGGTATGAAAACCTATCTTACAGTATAAGAAAGTGGGGGAGAAGGAGATATTGCAAGGGAGGGGATGATGGAGGGGATGGTAAAGGGAGGAGGGAGCAATTTGAAGTCAACACTTGGGGAGGGACAGGATCAAGAGACAGAAGAGAAACAATGAGGGGCAGGTTAGGAGGGATGGTAATCCAGTTAGTCTTACACAACACGACTATCAGGGAGGTCATTTTCAAAACTACACAGATATGGCCTATATTGAATTGCCTGCCGTCCCAAAGGGAATGGGTGGGGAGGGAGGAATGGGGAGAATTTGGAACTCAAAGTTTTAGGAACAACTGTTTAATATTGTTGTTATAACTAGGAAAGAAGACATACAGTTAATGAGGAATAGAAAGTCATCTGGCCCTACAGGAGAAAAGAGAAGATGGGGACAAGAGAAGGGAGGAATGACAGAAGAGAGGGCAGATTGGAGACAGGGAAAATTAGATTGCTTGGGGTATTGGGGTGGGGGGAGGGGATAAAAGGGGCGAAAATTTGGAACCCAAAAATTTATGAAAATGAATGTAAAAAATTTAATAAATAAATAAAATTAAAAGAAAAAATAAATAAATTACTACTACAGTAAGTAAATTAAAAAAAATAAAATACAAACTATAGGCAAACATTGTGTGTGTGTATATTTGTGTATATATATATATATACACACACACATATATGTATATATACACATACACACATGCTCACACACAAACATATATATATATATATATATATATGCACATACCTAATTAGAGATTATCAACAGAAGAAAGGCTCTACCCTTGAAAAGAATTAAGAAAGACTTTTTGTGGAAGATGTGATTTGAGCTGGAACTTGAAGGAAATCAGAGAAGTTAAGAGGCAGAGATGAGGAGAGAGAATATTCCAGACATGGGAGACAGTCAGTGAAAATGTCCAGACCTGGCAGATACTGTGTCTTATGCCAAGAATAGAAAGGAGAGGTAGGATGACTGGATTGCAGAGTCCATAGTGGCAATGGAGTGGTAAGTAAGACTGGAAAGACAGGAGGAATCCAAGCTATGAAGGACTTTGAATTCCAAACACAGGATTTTGTATTTGATCCTGAAAGTATCCAGGAGTCACTAGAGTTTATTGAATGGGGGAGGCAGAATTACATGATCAGATTTGTGCTTTAGGGAAGATCAATTTAGGAAAATTAAAGTAGCTAAATGGCACAGTGAATAGATTCCTGGGCCTGGAATCTATTGTGAGCCTGGAAAAGTCACTTAACCTCTGTTTTCCTCAGTTTTCTCAACTGTAAAAATGGGGAAAATAGCATCTACCTAACAGTTATTATAAAGATCAAATTAATTAATAATTTGTAAATTACTTAGCACATTTCCTGGCGCATAGAATGCACTATATAAAGACTTTTATATGTATATAAAATATAAATATAATTTATAAAATTATAAAAGTATAATATAAAGTCTGTATTGCCTCCCTTGTTTCCTCCTTTCTCCTCCTCCTTCAGTTAGATAGTTCTCCTATCTGATTGATTAGTTGTTGTCCTTCATCTTCAAAGAGGATCAAAATGACATCACCATTGTAAAGTGAAATTTCGGTATGTCTGACTGGGGCTGATCAGACCAATATGACCTCAGAATATGAGTTCTGAGGACCTGGACCCTACTACAGGTCGGGCAGATAATCCATTTGAATATTTGGGGTGGATATCCCAAATTTACACATCCTGTGTTTACTATGTGTTGTCTCAATTCTGCTTTGCTCAAAGAGTACAGCGCCTTTTTTTGTGTGGGCATACCATACTGAGCGATCCTGTGCCAGTGTCTCCCATGTTGCATAGGCAAATCCAAAGTTCTTGAGAGTGTCTTTGTATCATTTCTTCTGGCCACCATGTGATTGTCTGCCCCATGTGAGTTCTCCATAAAATAGTCTTTTTGGCAAGTATACATTTGGCATTCAAACAACATGGCCAACCTATCAAAGTTGTGCTCACTGAAGCACAGTATTCAAACAGTTCAGCAGTTCAGCTCGAGCAAGGACTTCAGTGTCTGGTACCTTATCATACCAGGTGATCTTCATAATCTTCCTAAAAGTTCAAATGGAAGTGATTCGGTTTCCTGGCATGGTGCTGGTAGACTGTCCATGTTTTGCAAGCATATAACAATGAGGTAAGCACAATGGCTCTGTAGACTTTCAGTTTGGTAGTCAGCCTAATACCTCTTCTTTCCCAAACCATTCTTCGGAGCCTCTCAAACACCGAGCTAGCTCTGGCAATGCATGCATCAACCTTGTCAATGCATCAACCTGGAAAGTACATTACTGAGGTAAGTGAACTTATCCACATCATTCAAAATTTTGATGAGAATGAACACGGTATCAAGGTCAACTACTGTACCGATGGTTAAGTTCTTCAATTTGAAAAGGTTACAAACCAAAACCAAAGTAGAGGGAGTATTAGTGCATGATTTTCTGTTTGCAGATGATTGTGCACTCAATGCAGCCTCTGAAGCTGAGAAGCAACAAGGTATGGATCAATTCTCTGCTGCCTAGGCTAATTTTGGCCTAGTAATTAACACAAAAAAAACACAGGTGCTCCATCAGCCATCACCACACCATCCATACATGGAACCATTGGTTACAACAAATAGTTCTACTGTAGTGGGAGAGACAAGGTAGGAGTCCAACCAACAGGCTAGTTCAATAGTCCAGATTTGAGGTGATGAGTCTCATACCAAAATGGTAGTAGTGTCAGAGAACAGTGGGGGGTGGGGTTGGTTATATAATAGGTGTTATAAATGTAGAAATGACAGGACTTTGCAACTGACTGGATATGAGAGGTAAGAGTGAGTGAGAAATTAAGGATGACACCTAAATTGCAAGCCTGGATGACTAAGAGTATGGTGTCACTCTTAACAGTAATTGAGGAATTCAGAAGAAGAAAAATTTGGGGGGGAAAGATAATGTGTTTACTTTTGGACATATTGAGCATAAGACATCTACAGAACATCCAATTTAAGATGATCAAAATAAGGAAGGATTACTGTAGTAAAAAAAATGTCTCTTAGTTATCATCTTCAAGTGGATCTGACGACTAATTGTCAAGAATTCTGTTGAGTGAATTCCTATTCAGGTATGTCAGTTTAGATGACCTCTGAGCTTTCTTACAACTCTGAGATTCTATGTTTCTTTGACCTGTGTAAGCCCTCCAAGAAAAGTAGGATAATAGGGATTGAAATGCTTCTATCCCAGAACAACTTAATAGAGAGAGAATAATTGAGATTTATGAAATCATAAATAGTATGGGTAAAGGAAAATTGATTCTGAGATCCTATTACTCTTAGGCTTATCTCCATCATTTATTTGTTGACATAATGAAGGACACCAAGTTCCCCCACAAAATCCATTGGGATTAACCTCTAGAAGCATGATTGATCTCATGGTTTCTGTATGCCTTCTCCTCCAACCTATATGGCACAGTACTATCAGATTAAAATTTCTAAACACTGACTTAATTATTGAATCAGTATGTTTATCTGCAACAAGGACAAGCAGATGGACAATGAGTTAGGCTCAGAATTAAATAGGAGTGAGAAGACAGCTTGGATTGCATTTGGGAAATTTTGCCATGCTTCTAATGATCATAAGCTGCTTCTCAATTACATACACCCAGGTTTTCAACATAAATGCTCTTCCATAAACACTGTATATTTTCAAATTTCCAAGAAATCAATTCTTGGTAAATCAAAGGGCATATATATCAGCAGCTTGAGGTCTATTTCCATTAATGACTTTTGCATTAGAAATGTCACCAGGAAATGTATCATAGTAAAAAAGAAATTGACCAATGACAAGATCAAGGAACAACTCTGACTTGAGGGTTCCAATGAAAGCCATTAAGTTTTAAAAGTCTAAGGAAAAGTCAGCACACTTTGTAGATCCTTGGTAGGCTATCTTTGGAAGAACATGAACACTGATTGCACAGGAAGTAGATAGATTCCTGATTCAAAGACAGGGGGAAGGATTACCCACACAGAAGAAACCACAGATCTATTGGAGTACAGGTGGATCCCAATTAGTGCAAAGAATGAATCTGAACAAGACGCTGCTTTATGCTCTAATCATTTCTATTGGATTGGAACTAATTATCATATTTTACTTAATTAAAACTTTGAAATAGTAGGAATTTGAGTATAGGAAACTATAGGATTCATTATTCTCACTAATTATGATGTAGCTGCATCGTGGTATTTATAGTAGGTAGGATTTATAACTGGAAGTTATCTGGTCATCTAGTCCAACTAATTCATATTACAGACAATTAAAATGAAGTAAAAAAGATTAAGTTCCTAGTTCATAGTCATACTAGTAATAAGGATTTGATCTGAGATCTGAACTAAGGTCCCCTGACTTCAAGTTCATAGTTTTCTCTTATAGTACCAAACCATCTACTACCTTGCTTAAAAACCTTCAATGGTTCCCAATTTACTGTCAAATAAAATGTAGGGGTAGTGGTGTTGTTTTTCATTTTTCACCTGGCATTTAAGCCAGTCCACAATCTGTCCAAACCTTGGTATTCCGTTGTCAATACTTCACTTCCTCAGTCTTTCAGATAAAATGGATAATTTATTATTTCCCAGGAGTTCCAGCTGGTTTTCTCTCTCTATGCCTTTGTTTTTCAGATATCATCTACCTAAAACACTTTCCCCATAATAATGACCACAAACTTACTATTGATCTTTGAAGGAAGGACTGAGTCAGTTTTCTTTTTTGTTAGTGAATTGGATAATATTACAGATAGTGCACTTATCCAATATGTTGATGGGGCAAAGCTGGTAGGGATAGCTTATATGATTACTTACAGGTTACAGCAGGCTAGAGTCATGAGCCAAATCAAAACTCCAGTTTAATAGCTAAAAATTTGGTCCTATTTTTCAGTTCCTAGAATGAACTACACAAATGAAAGATAGAAGAACTCCAGACAGCAGCTTCTCAGAAAAAAACAAAAGAAAATCTGAAGCTGAGGCTAAAGGCCTGCAAATAAATTTTTATAATGTCATCATTCTCTAAGGACCCATTCTTGGATACTGCATTTTCCTTCTGTTTCTCATTCCTAGGGATGATATCTATACATGGAACAATGGAGAATGTGCTGGGCCTAGGGTCATGATGACCTGAGTTCAAATCCAGTCTCAAACACTTACTGGCTGAGTGACCCTGAGTAAGTCACTTGACCTCTGTCTGCCTCAGTTCAATATCTATAAAATGAGGGTAATAGAACCTACTTTCCAGGGCTGTTGTAAGGATCAAAGGATATAAAAATTATAAAGTACTTAGCATAGTACCTGGTATATAGTAGCACTATATAAATGTTAGCTATTGCTATTATTATTATTTTTTAATTCTCTTGACATCTTGGTCTTCTCTGTCTGAGCTGAATATGTTGCTTTTCTGTCCTCGTGCTTGTTACTGAAACTTGTTCCCTGTTATCATCTTCTGGGTTAAATCTCTTCAGCGTAATTCAATGTCATGAAAATAGTGCTGGATTTGGAGTAGAGAAGCAGAGCTTAAATCCCAGCTCTGATACTTCCTCCTTCTGCATATGTTATTTCAAGTTATTGGGCCTCTGTCTCTCTCACTACAAAGTAAGGCAGTTGGACTAGAAATGGATCCCTGAAGGCTGCATACTGACTTAGAAAACCAAAAATGGATATTATCCGTATTGTACTGAATTTTTGTCTAGTTTGTTAAACATTTCCCAACGACATTTTAGTCTGGATCTGGCTACATTCAAGAGTTTCACAAGTCCTAAGTTTGACACCTCTGAACTAGAAGATTTGTAAGCTGCTATCTAATTCTAAAAGTATGATTAGATTATCTGTATTGTATGTTACCTGGTGGACATTTGAGTTCCAGTCTGGCAGAGAATAGTGACTAGAGACTTTCTCTTTGATAAGGGCAAGATGCTAGCTCCCTGGTCAAAGCTCAAAGCTGTGGGACACCATATCAATATTATAAACATCAGAGAATATAGTAACAGGATAATGTTTTAAATGCCTGTGCCTAAGGCAGAAAGTTTAATCCTTCTTCCCAGACAAATGATCTGATTTAGTGTCAGAAATTACCATGGTCATCTCTGGTTTAATAATGTAAATTTGTGAATTATATAACATTCAGGTGAGAATGATGAGAATGGTAAGGGGGTTAGAAACCATACCATACGAAGATCACTCACAGAAATATGTATTTTAAACCTATAGAGAAGAACACTAAGAAGGAAAAGGAGTCTGAGTATTTGAAGGCTCATCATATGGATGATTACACCTTGTCTTTTTGGAATCAAAGGACAAAACTAGAAGAAATACTAAAGTATTTTAGATTTGCAGAGTTGATTTCAATGTTAGGGAAAACTTACTAACTATTCATTCAAAGGTTGAATAGGAAAGGGCTGCTTCACAGAATATTTCCCATAATTCTTGGTCTTCAGAGAAACCCTGGAAGACCACTTGTTGTAGGATGAACTTGATTCAAAATAGTCTGGTGCCTTGGGCTTAGAAACAAAGTAAAAGGAGACATACATACATACATACATCATTTGACAGTTTCTAAAGGGGTAATTTACTTGGCCCTAAAATGGATACAGCATTGATTCAGTTGAGGTTCATTTCCCTGGCTCTGTTGTTCCTGCTGGTATACCAGTTAAATCTAAAGGAAAGCCATTGCTGCCTCCTCATTGGTTGTTTTTTGGGCTTAGGTCACTGGACAGCTACATCAATGACTAACATCTTGGTCCTCTGAGCCAATCAACTTCCAACAATGGCTTCCGTATCTTTAAAGAAAAACAATGCCAGTAACTAGGTTAACCTATTTTGCAGATGTCGTTTTCACACCATTTATCAATGACATGATAAATTATATTCCTTTTCAGGTACAGGTTACTATAGGAAAATAATAGGATCATAGAAATAGAGTTGTAAGATACCTTAGCAGTTCCAATACTCTCCAAGATTTAAAGCAGTTAATTGAGTTGCGCAAGGAGTAAGTAGTAGAGCTGCAATTTAAAGGCAAGTCCTCTGACTCCAAATCTAGTAATGAATTCCACTATGCTACAATGGTCACTGTGGTATGCTACAACATTGATTCTGAAAAATCATCTACATAGTGAAACCTTCTTTTATCCTCTGATTACGAAAAGACCTCTGTTCCCTCTGTGCTCATAAAAATGACTCAAGTTTCTAATGTTTAAGACTTATATAGCACTATCCCCATCACCATACTTTGAGCTAAGTAGTCCAAGCATTGTCATGGCCATTTTCCAGATGAGGAAATGTCTCCTGAGGAAGGTTAAGTGGCTTGCCCAGAATCCCCTAGCCATTAAACGATAGAACTCAAATATAAATTTTGCAATTTTGGGGGCATACCATCTTTTACTATATTTAAAACCCAATATCTTTAATTTCTTATTGTCTGTATATATGCCGTGTCCCTCTACTTACTTGAAGATTCTTAATATCAATGACTGTATCTGGAGCATCTTTATAGCTCAAAAATAGTACACTATAGGTTCTTGCACAGAGTAGGCACTTAACTCTGCTGAAGAGATAGAATATATGTTGAGATAAGAGACTCTCTAAAAGGCTTTAATGATATTCTTTATGCAAGATCAACTATTCCAACTTCACATAACTTGAAAAGGAAATGGAAGCAGTCATCCATATGGAACAATATAGCACTAAGCATGAAACGTTGTGAATATAAATGCTGCCAAAAAGAAAAAGATGATGGGGAGCAGGCAGAAACTACAAGCTGTGAGTCACAAATTTGCTCCTTGCATGCAGGATCAGCAGAAATATAGGGAAACCTGCTGGTCCCAGATTGCTTTTATCTCATACTTTGAAAAGAAAAAAACAAAAAACAAAAAAAAAACAAACAAAAAAAAAACCAAAAAAAAACAGGAAAAAAATGTCCCCTTCATAGAAAGAAATACACTATGCATAACTAAAATTAGAGTCCGTGTAATGCAGTGGAAATAGTGCTAGACTGGGAGAATCTGGGGTCAAACCTTGAATCTGTAATTCCCTACCGTTGTGATCATGGGGGAGTCATGTAATCTCTCTGACTCTTAGTTTCCTCATATGTAAAATGCACATAGCAGATTCGATGTTGACTGAGGCCTCTTCCAAGTCTCCATCTATGAGCTAATGAGGTAGGTAAAATAAAGAGCTTCTCTGTTGTCCAAGGACCAGGTTAATTAATTTCAGAGATTTTCATTAGTAAATTGGAATCAAGGAATTAGAGTCCAATTTCCTCATTTTACATAGGAGAAAATTGAGTTTTAGAGAAGGGAAAATGACTGGCTAAACACAAAGGATGGAGCAAGGATCTAAGCTCACATCTGACTGGGACTCTTTTTAGCTATGTCATGCTTAGAGATAATTTAAAACTGGTTGTTGTCCTTTGTTCTTGAAGAGGACCAAAATGGCATCACTATATTAGCTTCAAGTTACCATGTGTCCCTCTGTGGATGATCAGACCAAGATGAGCTCAGAATTCTCTGCTACATGTCAGGCACGGATGCTCTATGTAAACATTTGGAGTAGACTCTCTAAATTTGCATATCTCACATTTCTTTTGAGATACTTCAATTATGCTTTACTCATAGAGCGCAGGATCTTCTTTGATGAGGGTATGTCATGCTGGGTGGTCCAATGTAGTGTTTCCCATGTCATACAATCTATTCCAAAGTTCTTAAGAGAAAGCTTGAGAGTATCCTTATTGTGCTTCTTCTGACAACCATGTGAGCACTTACTCTGTGTGAGTTTTCCATAAAATAGTCTTTTAGGCAAATGTACATTTGACATTTGAGCAATATGACAAACTCATCATAGTTGAATTTCTGCAGTAGAGTTTGAATGCTTGGCAGTTTCGTTTGAGAAAGCATCTCAATGTCTGGCTTATCCTGCAGGTTATCTTCAGAATCTTCTTAAGACAATTCAAATGGAAATGATTCAGTTTCCTGTCATGGTGTTGGTGGACTGCCTAGGTTTCACAGATGTACAACAATAAGGTCAGCACAAAAACTCTATAGATCTTCAGTTTGGTAGTCAGTCTAATACCTTTTCTCTCCCACACTGCTTCAGAGACTCCTAAACACTGAGTTAGCTCTGGCAATGCAGTGTCAACCTCATTATTCATTATGCACATCCCTAGAAAGTATACTATCAAGGTAAGTGAACTTATCCACAGCATTCAAAACTTCTCCATTTGCTGTAACCAAGGATTCCATGTATAGATAGCATGGTGATGGCTGATGGAGTGCCTGTGTTTTCTTGGTGTTAATTATTAGACTAAAATTAGCACAAGTAGCAGAGAAATGATGCATACTTCGTTACATCTCAGCTTCAGAAGCTGTATTGAGTTCACAATCATCTGCGAACAAAACAAAAATCACATGCCAACACTCCCTCTACTTTGGTCTTTGCTTATAGCCTTTTCAAGTTGAAGAATTTACCATTAGTGTGGTAGCTGACATTGATACTGTGTTCATTCTTATTAAGGACATTTGATAACATGGCTGGAAGCAGCATGCTAAAAATGCATGGGAGCAAGCACACAGCCTTGTTTCACTCCATTAGTGACTGGAAAAACATGAGAGCATCATCCATTATCCAGAACTTAGACAACCATGCCATCATGAAATTGATATGCAATACTGATGAATTTCTCCAGGCAATCAGATTTTTATATAATTGGCTGTATAAGTAAAGAAAGAAATTCCTTATTCCCCAACCATCCAGAATGGGACTAAGGATAAAGAGGGATTGATTGAGTTAAGCTTTCATCTTAAGCTGTAGCTTAGGAAAATAGAGGGCTGTGTCTAAAGTAAGTCATGATCCAATCACTGTGAAAACAAAAGAACAAATTGGGTCAGGGAATGAAGAAAGAGCAAAGGTCTAAAATAGTTGAGATAAAAATCTGAGATGAGTAGAGGCAAGGAAGAAATTGAAAGGGGGCAGAGGAGATAAGCATCTGGACTGAATCTGACTGTATAGTCAAGAAGAACCTAGGGCTCCAGCCCTATCCCATTTTCTGATAATAGCCAACAATTAGCTATATATTAGAAGGGAATGAGTTGATCAATGACTCTCAAACTTTCTTTGCTCATGTTACCATATTATTCTTTGCCATGAGGAATTGAGGTACACTATCAGAGAACTGTGAGACTCCACACATGTAATTTTAAGTGTAAGATTCATATAATCTGCAATTTACCTAACTGTCCTCAGAACATATTCCAAGGCATACTCTGAGAACCACTGGCTTGACTTTAAGTGTAGTAGTCATGCCTCCATGATCAAGTGAGTCTCTTCCATTTCATTAATGGACAGTGATTGAATTGGAGTGGCTGTGACCTTAATCTCTAGATAAAGAGTTCATGGTCAGTGAGAATTTAGACTAGAAGGTGATTCTGTCCTCCAAGGGCCAGCTTTTTAGTAACTAATAGGAAATAATAGTATTCCTGGAAGGTCTCATATCCCAAATTTTTCTTCTTCAGTATTTGAAAGATCTAAGATTTGGTTGTTTATTTCCTTCATCAATGCACATCATGTATAGTGTTTGCTTTTGTAGCTGATATCTATAAATTTCTATAGTTGAAAAATGTATGTCTCTTAGCCACCCTGATGATAAGCTTCTCTGAATTGTGCTAGGTTTATGTTCAAAGAACACATAGCCCATCACTGTGCTGGTTTAGGTATTGGAACCACATTTGTATCATAAAAAGAATTTGGGGGGAGGCAGAGCCAAGATGGTGGAGTGAGAGCAAGTACACACCTAAACTCTATGACAAACTCCTTCAGACACCTTTAAAAAGAGAATCTGAACAAATTTTAGAGTGACAGAATCCAGTAGGAGACAGAGTGTGGCAGATTTCCATCCCAGGACATTTGTAAGGTCAATGAGAAAAATCTGTTGCACAAGGCTGGAGGAGCAGAGAGGGCACAGCTCATACCAGCATGGACTCCACCATAGCAAAGCTGAAGCAGAAGCCCCAGGCAGGCTGGAGCAGCAGCAGCAGCAGTGCAGATTCTCAAACATAAGCCTAAGATGAGAGGCCAGTGGAACCGAGTGAGAAAGAAGCGCAGAACTCCAGGTAACAGCAGCAGATGCTCCTGAGACTATCAGCCTGCAGATTAAATGTCTGTAAGTCAACTACTTGAAATTCTGGGAACCAAGATGGCAGAGTAAACTGGAAGTGCTTTCATCCTGTCTTGTTCACCTGGAAAAACCCAGAGAATATTGTCCCAGGAAAAATGCAGGAATAGTGGGACCAGGAGAAGGGGTGCAGCAGTCTTTTAGCTCAGGAGGTTAGTGATATTGAAGGAAAGGTTCCCCTTGCTGTGGCTGAAGGAGACAAGTGCAGTACCTGAGCCATCTCAGACAGCCCCACCTCGGCAAACCTGAGAGATCCTCAGCTCCAGGGAGGGAAGGGGGGTGGAGCCCCTAAGCACCAGTACCAGGACCCCAGGTGCGCACAGCCAGGGAAGTCAGGAAGACAATAGCACAGATGGAATTCACTAACCACTGACCCTACCTGTGCTCTAAATCAGGAGAGATCTCCTATGGCCAAATGACCCCTCCCCAACACGTCACGCAGTGAGCTCCATGGTAACTTCAGGGAAACTCAGAAACACCTCACCTGGCTTCTGCTTTGGCACACCAGCCAACTCAATACCAGGTAAGCTGCAGCATTTAGCTTCTAGCTAAAAGAACCAGGGGAGGCCACACTACACAAAATCTCAAGTTCTAAGCACAACAACCATAGGACAGACCTCCCTGTACCCCAGAAGCAGAGATCCACTTAAAAGCCAGGAACATGGCAGTCACCATGAGCAGGAAGCAAACCAGAAAAGACCATAGAATCTTAATATGGGGACAAGGACCAAAGCATGAATACTGAAGAGGTCAGCATTGAGACCGTGCTCCCATCTGAAACCTCAGGTGGGAATATGAACTGATCTCAGGACAAAGAGCATTCTTGGCAGAGCTCAAGAAGGATTTTACAAACCAAATCAGAGAGGTAGAAGAAAAATTGGCCAACGATTTAAAAAATATGAAAAAAAATTCATTGAAGAGAACAGCTCCTTAAAAAGGAATATTGGACAAATGGAAAAGGAACTACAAAACCTAACTGGAGAAGTAACTCCTTAAAAGGAGCAATTGGGCAAATGGAAAAGGAGATGCAAAAGTTAACTGGAGAAAGCAATCTATTAAAAATTAGAACTGGGCAAGTAGAAGCTAATGCCTCTATGAGAAATCAAGAATCAGTCAAATAGGATCTAAAGAATGAAAAACAAAATAGAATAAAATATCTCGTTGGAAATGCAACTGACATGGAAAATAGATCCAGGGGAGAAAATCTAAGAATTATTAGTCTACTGGCAAGCCATAATGAAAAAAAAAACAAAACCTGGACAATATTTTCTAAGAACTCATCAAGGAAAATTGCCATGAGGTCCTAGATCCAGGGGGCAAAAAATTCACCAATTATCTCCTGAAAAAGAAACTGAAAACACCAAGGAATATCGTTGCTAAATTCCAGAACTATCAAGTGAAGGAAAAAATACTACAAGTAGTCAGAAAGAAACAATTCAAAAAATGAGGAACTACAGTCAGAATCACATAAGACCTTGTAGCTTCTACATTAAAAGAACAGAGGGTTTGGAACATGATATTTTGTAAAGCTAAGGAGCTGGGACTACAACCAAGGATGAATTGCCCAGCAAAATTTAGCATAATACTTCAGTGAAGGAGATGAACATACAATGAAATAAGGGATTTCCAGACCTTCCTGATGCTCAATCTGATTTTCAAATACAAATTTCAAGAGAGTCATTGAAAGGGGGAATAAAATTTGTTATTTAATAGAGGCAAACTGCTTACATCCCTGTAAAGGATGATGATACTTGTTAACCTCAATAATTGTATATTTGGTATGATATTTAAAAGTGATATACAAAGACAGAGTGACAGGGCAGAAATTAAAGATGTAATGATATAAATATGATTAAAGAGTGTGAAGGGACTGTAATGGGAGATGTGAAGAGGAGGAGGGAGAAAAAGGGAAATTACATCACAAAGAGAGGCATGAAAACATATTACAATGGAGGGAAAGAAGGGAGGGAGATGAGCACTGTTTGAGATTTACTCTCATCTGATTTGGTTCAATGAGGGAAATAGAAATTCAGTTAAGTATTGAAATCTAACTAGCCCTACAGGCAGTATGAGGGGAAAGGGAAAAGAAAAGGGAGGGGAGCTAAAAGGGAGAGAAGTTATAAGGGAAAAGGAGAATAAAAGGGAAGGGCACTGATAGAAGAGAGGGAAGACAGGGAGGCAGTGGTCAAAAATTAAAACTCTGTTGTGGAGGGAAAGGGGGAAGGGAGAACTAAAAGCATAATCAGGGGGAAATAGGATGGAGGGAAAGACACAGAGAGTAATCATAATGTGAATAGGATGAATTCTCATAAACGGAAGCAGATAGCAGAATGGATTAAAAACTAATCCTACAGTATGTTGTTTACAAGAAACACATCTGAGACAGCAGGATACACAAAGGGTGAAAGTAAAAGGTTGGAGAAGAATATATTATGCTTCAGCTGATGTAAAAAAAGCAGAGGTAGCAATCCTAATCTCAGACAAAGCAAAAGCAGAAATAAATCTAATCAAAAGAGATAAAGAAGGAAACTATAACCTGTTAAAAGCCACCATAGACAATGAAATAATATCATTGCTAAACATATGCATCAAGTGGTATAGTATCCAGATTTTTAGAGGAGAAGTTGAGAGTTACAGGAAAAAAATAGACAGTAAAACTATACTATTGAGGGACCTCCACCTCCCCTTCTCTGAATCTGATAATTCTTACCTCAAAATAAACAAAAAAGAATGTAAGGAGGTGAATAGAACTCTGGATAAAGTAGATATGATAGATGTCTGGATAAAACTGAATGGGGATAGAAAGGGATATATTTTCTTAGTGGTACATGCCACATATAAAAATTGACCATATACTGGGGCATAAAAACCTCACAAGTTAGTGCAGAAAGGTCGAGAGAGTCAACACATTCCTCTCAGATCATAATGCAATTAAAATTATATGTAATAAAATTCCATGGAAATATAGACCAAAAATTAATTGGAAACTAAATAATCTAATCCTAAAGAATGAGTGAGTTAAACAGCAAATCATAGAAACAATCAACAACTTCATTCAAGAGAATGAGGATAATGAGACAACCTATAAAAACTTATGGGATACTGCAAGAGTAGTTCTTAGGGGAAGTTTTATATCACTGAATGCTTATATGAATAAGAAGAGAAAGAAGAGATCTATGAATTAGGCATGCAAGTGAAAAAGCTAGAAAAAGAATAAATTGAAAATCACCAAGTAAATACCAATTTAGAAATACTGAAAACCAAAGGAGAGACTAAAAAAAATTGAAATTAAGAAAACTATTGAAGTAATAAATAACGTAAGAGTTGGCTTTATGACAAAACCAATAGAATTGATAAATCTTTGGTCAATTTGATTTAAAAAAGAAAGAAGAAAACCAAATTACCAACATCAAAAATGAAAAGGGTGAACTTACCTCCAACAAGGAAGAAGTTAAAACAATTATTAGAAACTGTACGCCCTTAAGTTTGACAATCTAAATGAGATGGATGAATGTTTAAAACAAATACAAGTTGCCCAAATTAACAGAATAGGAAGTTGAATATTTAAATAACTCCATCTCTGAAGAAGAAATTGAACAAGCCATCAATGAACAGTTTTGCCCATTCATTTTAATTCTTCTATGCAACATGAGTAATGTGAAAATATGTTTAATAAGAATGTATATGTAGAACCCATATAAGATTGTGTGCCATCTTGGAGAGGGAGGGGGAGAAAATCTCAGACTTATGAAAGTGATTGAAGAAAATTAAAAACAAATAAATTAATAATAATTTTTTAAAAAGAATTTTGTAGGACTTCTGCTTCACCTCTCTTCCCAAATAATCTGTATAATATTGGAATTAATTGTTTTTTAAATGTTTACTAGAATTTGCTTGTAAATTCATCTGACCTTGAAGATTTCTTCCTAGGGAGTTTATTGATGGCTTGTTCAATTTCTGTTTCTGAGATGGGGTTATTTAAGCATTTAACTTCCTATTTTATTAATTTGGGCAATTTATATTTTTGTAAATATTCATCCATTTCACTTAGATTGTCAAATTCATGGGCATGCAATTGGGCAAAATAATTCCTAATTATTGTATTAATGTCTACTTAATTGGTAGTGAATTCAACCTTTTCATTTTTGATACTAGTAGTTCGGTTTTCTTTTTTTTTCTTTTATACTTAACCAAAAGTTTGTCAATTTTATTGTTCGTTTTTCATAAAACCAGCTCATAGTTTTATTAGTTCAGTAGTTTTATTAATTTCAATTTTACTAATCTGTCCTTTGTTTTTCAATATTTCTAATTTGGTATTTATATGAGGGTTTTCAATTTGTTCTTTTTCTAGCTTTTTCAGTTGCATGCCCAATTTATTGATCTCTTTCTCTGTTTTACTCATGTAAGCACTCAGAGATATAAAACTTCCACTAAGAACTGCATTTGTTGCAATCCATCAGTTTTGATAGGTTTTCTCATTACTGCCATTCTCTTAAATGAAGTTATTGAATGTTTCTATGATTCATTGTTTGACCCACTCATTCTTTAGGATTAGATTATTTATTTTCCAATTAATTTTAGCCTATCTTTCCATGGCCCTTTATTACATATGATTTTTATTGTATTATGATCTGGAAAGGATGCTTTGACTATTCTGACTTTCTGCACTGGATTGTCAGGTTTTTATGCCCTAATACTTGGTCATTTTTTGTGTATGTTTCATTTACTGTTGAGAAAAAATGTATATCCCTTTCTATTCCCGTTCAGTTTTCTCCAGCGGTCTATTATATCTAGCTTCTCAAGCCGGAGAGGGCTTCTCAAGTCTATTCACCTCCTTAAATTCCTTTTTGTGTGTTTGGAGGTTAAATTTATCAAGTTCAAAGAGGGAGAGTTTGAGGTCTCCTACTAGTACAGTTTTGCTCTCTATTTATTTGTATAACTCTTTTAACTTCTCTAAGAATTTGGATGCTATACCACTTTTTGTATATATATGTAGTAATAATATTATTTCACTGTCTATCATGCCTTTCAGTAAGATATAGTTTCCTTCCTTCTCTCTTTTGATTTGATCTATTTTTGCTTTTGTTTTATCTGAGATTAGGATTGTGACCCCTACTTTTTTTTTTACTTCAGCTGAAGAATCATATACTCCACTCCAGCATTTTACCTTTACCATATGTGTATTCCCCTGTTTCAAATGTGTTTCTCATAAACAATATATTGCAGGATTATGGTTTTTAATTCATTTTGCTATCTGCCTCCCTTTTATGAAAGAACATATCCTATTCACATTCACAGTCATGATTACTATCTATCTTTCTCTCCACCCTATCCTCAACCCCCCCATTTATGCCTTAATTTCTCTCTTCCCTTCTTCAAAAGAAGTTTGCTTTTGACCACTGCCTCCTTCAGCCTTCCCTCCCTTCTATCAGTCCTCCTCTCTTTTCTTTCCCTTTTCTCTTACAACTTCTTCCCTCCCTTATTACCTTTACCTTCTTATCTTTCCTCTTTCCCCTCCTACTGCTTGTAGGAGAAGTTAAATTTCTATACTTGACTGAGTATGTTATTCCCACCTTGAACCAAATCTGATGATAGTAAACTCAAACAATGCTCATCTTCCTCCCTTCTTTGCTTCTACTATAATATGCCTTAGTCCCTCTTAATGTGATGTATTTTACCATTTTCTGCCTCCCCTTTCCTCTTCTTCCATTACAATCCCTCTGCACCCCTTAATTAGTTCTTTATCATCACTTCTGTTAATTTATACCCACACCCTCTCCATGTATATTCCTTTTAAATGTCATAATAAATATATCATTCTCAATATTAACAAGCATCTTCCTCCCATATAGGGATGTAAAAGTTTGTAAGGTGTTATTTTTCCTGTTTACCTTTTTATGCCTCTCTTGAGTCTTGTCTTTGAAGATCAAATTTTCCACTGATCTCTGTCCTTTTTCTCAGGAAGGTCTTGAAGTCCCTTATTTCACTGAATGCCCTTCTCCTTGCTTGAAAGATCGTGCTCAGTTTTGCTGGGTTGTTGATCCTTGGTTGTACTCGAAGCTCCTTTGCCTTTTAGAATATCATATTACAATCCCTTCAGTCTTTTAATGTAAAAGCTGCAAGGTTCTGTGTGATCTTGACTATACTTCCACAATATTTGAATTGTTTCTTTCTGGCTGCTTGTAGAACTTTGTGCTTGACCTGATAATTCTGGAATGAATGAGTTTTCAATTTGGGATCTCCTTGAGGAGGTGATCAGTGAATTCTTTCAATGATTATTTTGTATTCTGGTTCTTCTAGGATGTCAGGGCAATTTTCCTTGATGATTTCTTGGAAGATACTACCTAGGCTCTTTTTTTTGTCATGACTTTCTGGTTGAGTAAAAACTTTTAAATTATCTCTCCTGCATGTATTTTCTAGGTCAGTTGTTTCACCAATGAGTTATTTTATGTTATCTTCTACTTTTTCATTCTTTATATTTTGTTTGATTGATCCTTGATGCCTTACAGAGTCATTAGCTTCTGCTTTTACAATTCTAATTTTTAACTAATTGTTTTCTTCAGTTAGCTTTTGTATTTCCATATCAATTTGGTTAATTTTGTTTTTCAAGGAGTTATTTTCTTCACTTAGATATTGTACTTCCTTATCTATTTGACCATTTTCCTTTTCAAAGATTTGTTTTCTTCAGTGATTTTTTTCTCATTTTATCTATTTTATTTTTAAAAATATTTTTATTTTATTTATTTATTCTGTTTTCAACATTAATTTCCACAATATTTTGAGTTCCAAATTTTCTCCCTGTCTCTTCCCTCTCCCAACCCCAAAACACCTTGCATTCTGATTGTCCCTTCCACCAGTGTGCCATCCCTACTAACACCCCTCCCTTCCACTTGTCCTGTAGGGCAAGATAAATTTCCATACTTCATTGCCTGTATTTCTTATTTCCCAGTTCTATGCAAAAACAATTCTCAACATTTGTTCCTAAAACTTTGAGTTCCAACTTCTCTTCCTTCCTCCCTCCCTACCCATTCCCACTGAGAAGGCAAACAATTCAATACAGGCTATATATATGTAGTTTTGGAAATGACTTCCATGATGGTCATGTTGTATAAGACTAACTATATTTCCCTCCATCCTATTCTGCCCCTATTTCTTCTATTCTATCTTTTGACCTTGTTCCTCCCCAAGAGTGTTTACTTCTAATTGCTCCCTCCTCCCATTTGCCCTCTCTTCCATCATCCCCACCACCCTGCTTATCCCCTTCATCCCTACTTTCCTGTAGTGTAAGATAGATTTTCATACCAAATTGAGTGTATATGTTATTCCCTTCTTAAGTCAAGTGTGATGAAAGTAAGCTTCACTTTTTCCTTCTCACCTCTCCCCTTTTCTCCTCCATTGAAAAAGCTTTTTTTGCCTCTTTCTTGAGAGATAATTTACCCCATTCCGTTTATCCCTTTCTCCTCCCAACATATTCCTCTCTTCCCCCTTAATTTTATTTTTTTAGATATGATCCCTTCCTATTTAATTCGTTCTGTGCTCTCTGTCTGTCTGTCTCTGTCTCTGTCTCTCTCTCTGTCTATATATATATATATATATATATATATGTATATATATATATGTATGTATATACATATATACATACATATGTGTGTGCATAATCTCTCCAGCTAGCCAGATAGTGAGAAAAGTTTCAAGAGTTACAAATATTATCTTTCCATGTAGGAATGCAAACAATTCAACTTTAGTATGACCCTTGTGATTTCTCTTTCCCATTTACCTATTCATGTTTCATTGATTCTTGTGCTTGGAAGTCAAAATTTTTTCTAGCTCTGGTCTTTTCATCAAGAATACTTGAAAGTCCTCTATTTCATTGAATGACCATATTTTTCCCCGAAGTATCGTACTCAGTTCATTGCATATTGATTTTAGATGTTTGGCATGCAGAAGTCTTGTCTTTTATGTCTTCCCTTGATGGTAAGCATTGTTCTTCTTCTGATGGTAAGCATTGTTATTCATCATCTGAAAGGATGAGAGAAAATACCTGTTCACCAAGAAAGTAACCTTCTATAGTCTTATTTTTTTCCTTTTTTGGGTATTTTACCAACTGTCCATTTTATTTTTAAAAGAATTCATCAATTTTTCTTCTGCCTCTCTCATTGGCTTTTAAAATCCTCCTTGAACTGTGGCAAGACTGCTTTTTGGGTTTGAGACCAGTTCTTATTCCCTTTTGAGGTTTCAGATGTGGGTATACTGTCAATGTCCTCTTCTGAGTTCTTATTTTGTTCTTCCTTTTCCCCAGAGTAAGATTCCATGGTCTTTGCTTTTCTAGTTTACTTCTTGTTCATTGTGACTGCCTTTTTCCTGACTTTTAAAGTAGATCCCTGCTTTTGGGGCATGGGGGCTCTGTCACAAGCTTCTTGTGCTTGTGGCTATGAGCCTGCTAATGACTTTGTGTGCTGTGGCCTCTGGTTCTGTCAGCTAGAAGCTATATAGTGTTGCAGCTTACCTGGTGCTGAGCTGGAGTTAGTTGGTGTGTGCCAAGGTCAAGGCCATGTGAAGTCTTTCTGAGTTTCCCCAGGGTTACACTGAAGCTGGCAGCCTGAGGTTTGGGGCAGGGATGGTCTGACTGCTAGAGGTCTCCTTTTCCCCTAGGGCTTCACTAGAGCACAGCTGCTGGTTGACAATGATCTTCACTTTTTCCTGCTGGTTCCCCTGTTTTGTGAAGGCACACCTAGAGTCCTGGTGTTGGTGCTTGCTGGTTCCACCCCCCCTGGGGCCTAGGATCTCCTATTGGCCTTCTGAGGTGGGACTTGCTGGACACCTCCAGCTTTGTTCCCCTTCAGCCACAGCAGGAGAGACCCTTCCCTTCAATCTTCCTAGCCTCCTGAGCTAGAAGACTGCTGTACCCCTTCTACAAGCTCCACTATTCCAGGATTGTTTCTGAGGTAATATACTCTAGGTGTTTCAAGGTCAATAAGGGAGGATGAGAGCACTTATGGTTTACTCCACCATCTTGGATCAAGTAGGTGACTTTCAAACATTTAGTCTGTGGTCTGATAGCCCCGGGGGTAGCTGCTATAGCTGCTGTGGGCCCTCTCACCCAGCTCCACTAGAATCCCATCCTGTGCTGAGAGATTCAGGAAATGTCGCTGCACTGATGATTCAGTTTATCAAGGCCAGCTCCTGCTCTGCTATGGGCAGGTATAGACCTGTGTACTCTGTGCTCTCTCAGCCTGGTGCAACAGATCCTTCATGATGTTTGTGTGCTGGAAATCTGCCACACTGTCTCCTAATGGATTCTGCCTCCCTCAGATTTCTTTAGTTTCACTTTTTAGAGGTATCTGAAGGAATCTGTGAGACAGTTCAGGGTATCCCTGCTTTTACTCCGCCATCTTCTGTTCATCCGCTTTTTTAAAAGCCAATAACTACCTTCTTGCCACTGTAAGGGATCAATGTAGGATATTAATATACATTATTTTGTATCATTACTCAATTCTAGATCATAGTAGAGTACTTCTCATGTCATGTAACTATTTCTGAAATGCAATTGATCAATAAATTAATATATGCTAGATTGATCATGGGTTCGATTTAGCATGGCATATCATTAGAGGTCATATATATTCTCCTTGATAAAGTAAATTTAGAAGAAATTCTTTACATTATCTGTAATCTCACTACATAAAGCAGCAATGAAAATGCAACTAGCCAAATTTTTGCAAATTCACATTTGCTGAATTGAAATCCAAAGTTAAGTATATCAAAAGACTTCCTTTAAAATCAGATTACCCACCTCAGAATATCATGAAAAACACTCTTAGTTACCCATAGACTCACTGGAAGAGTCTGAACTGCACAAAATACAACCTGGGAGAATGTGAGTATGAAATCTTCCCTCAATCCAGTTGATTTGCTATAAATATGTTGCCAGTAACTAAAAATTCTTCCATTCTTGAAACTGGTACATCCAGTTTTTGTGTACAGAAAGGGATATGATATAAGCCATGCCTTTTCTTAAGCATTGTTGTTTGTCTTTGAGCAAATCACTTCCCCTCTCTTGGCCTCAGCTCTTTCTTCTGTAAAATGCAGAAAATGGGAAAGATGAAATTTAACATTCACCTCAGGTCCTGAGATTTGATGACTGACAATTACCTTCAGTGCTGTTGATAGGACCTGAGGAATGAGCTAGAGTTGATTTTGCTTAAGAACTTGTGTTACATCTAACTTCAGTACTTCAGGCTTCTTCTTGTTTTCATTTTCAAAGCATTCCATAAAATGAGATTATGTAAACTTTACACTCATTCCCCAGTATTTTCCCTTTCCCCAGCCTACCTTGTATTACCATCTATCTACCTCCTCATTCAGTCATTAGACAAGGAATTCTGCTAACAACTCCCCCTTCATATGCCCTTGGGAGGGTGAAGGATGGCACGAAGGTATTAAAATAGAGTTGATTGACAAAAGAAGGCAGTATGATGCCCTTGAAAGAGGACTGGACCTGGGTTCCAGACCTTATTTTACCAATAACTAGCTCTGTGACCTTGGGCTAGTTCCTTTAATTCTTCAAACCTTAGTTTTCAAATAATATTTGCATTACTTACCTAAAAGGATGATTAAAGAGATAAAATGAGATTAACAGGAGTAAAAGTGCTAGGTAAATGTCAATTATGTTATACTAGCTTATAAATAAAAGAACCTAACAGCAGAGAATCTGGTGAATTCAATTAAAGTAAAATGAAGATCTTTTATACTAGCCCCTCATTTCATAGATAAGGAAACTGAGGTCAAGAAAACTAAATAATTTGACTAAGATCACATAAGTAGTTGAAGAACTGGACTGGGATTTAAACCCAGGTCCTCTGACTTCACAGCCAACATTCATTCTACTATACCACAAGCCATCCCTGTAAACTAATTATTCCCAGGAGTGTTAGATCCAATCAGTTGAAAAGTCTAGTCCAGCTTAGGTGTATAATATATCTGGTAACTATCCTTTTCTCTTTACTCACAAAATCCAGATCCAAAATCAGGCCCTCATCCTTGGATCACAACGGCCTTCTATTGTTTTCTCAGTCTCTGGTCTCTCTCCTCTTCAGTTCTTCCTCCACATAGCTGCCAAATCAACATTAGTAAAGCAAATGCTTGACTAAATCACTCCTTTGCCCAAGAAATTCCAGTGGTTTCCTCTTTCCTGTAGGCTAAAATTTGAAAACCTTGAATTGACATTTAAAGCCCTTTACAACCTTGCCCCACTCTGTCTTTCCAAGTGGATTTCATATTTATCTTTTAACTGACCTTATCATAATTTCCTGTGGATAGTATTCCATCATCTATCTCTATGCTTTCTTAGAGACTGACTGCAACATCTGGAATACACTTCTTACTTACCCTTGCTGAGAGTAACCACAAACTTCCTTCAAAGCTTAGCTCAAGTAAACAACCCATAAAAGAAGCCTTTCCCAATCTACCTCCTACTGAGTTCATAGTTTCCTCCCCCACAAAAAAATTGTTTTGCAAGTTTTATAATTTAATTATGCAAGCACATTCCCCCTCCCCCACCAAAAAGCTGTAAGTCCATTGAGGGAAGGAGCTATTTCATTTTGACTTTGTATCCCTATCTCCTAACACAGTGTTTATCATAGGGTATGAACTTAATAAATATTTAATGAATAAATAAATGCTTGCATATGTGGGTATCTAAGTCCAACATTCAGCTGACTGTACTAAGGTCTTACTGATAATTTGTGTTTAGTTGTACTAATACAGAGAATTAAATATAGAGTAGCATTATTACTATATGTGCCATATAGGGAAAGATAGGTTTCTAGCCACCATTTTTACATCTAGCTTCTCTTTCTCAGTCCCACCATCCTCTCTCGAATTGAGACTGTCATTACATATCACAATATGTGAGAGTTAGCTAGGTTGCATCAAGGATAGAATATTGGATCTGAAACCAGGAAGACCTAAGTTCAAATCCTGCTTCAGACACATCACCTATGTGACCCTGGCAAGTCACTCAGGCAAGACTCAGCCTATTTGCTCATTCCATACTCATATCTACCTCACACAGCCGTTATAGGATCAAGTGAGATAAAATATGTAAAGTGTTTTAAAGCTCTTAAAGTACATTTTAAATGCTTTTATTATTCTCAACTTATCTCTCCAATTATTCCATGTTGCATCTGATAACATCATTGTCACTACTTTGACCATATCACTCCCCTCCTCAAAAACTCTCAGTGACTTCCCCTTATCTACCCAAAACTTTAAACTTCTTGACTAGCATTCAAGTAGAATCTATGGTCTCTCTCTGTCCTGTTTTTCTATCTTCAGTTTTATATTGTTTTTCTGTTATACTCCCATGCTGAATTCAGCCAAAATTGTTTTCTTACCATTCCCTGAATTTATCTTTCCTGCCTCCATGCCGTTCATTCCTTATGTCATTCATTTATGTGTTGAAATTCCACTCATTCTTAAAGTTCCAGAATAAACACCAGCTTTTCAGTGAAATCTTTCCTTATCCCTGAGCTAGAAGTAAGTGCTCCTATGATATATAAGAAAGAAACAAAAACAAGCAAACAGACAAACAAAAACAGTCTTATGGAACTATACTTAAATTGTGTGGGCCACAAAATTTCAATCTGCTGCAAAAGTCCCTAAGACAGAACTCCAAGCAAAATCAATTCATTATTAGGAAGCCTAGTAGTTTTGAACATTCTAGAACCCCTCTGCTTGAAGAAAAATTGTTTTTACAGCCATTGAGGGAGCACCAAAAATAGAATTAGATGACATAATTCGGTGATTGGTCAATTCCAGAAGTAGGTAAATCTTATGGTTGGCTAACGGTCCATCAGGTAGCAAAGTTTAGTCAATCAAGCTATCTACAGGTCATTAGCTAGAGATCACCAACTGCAGGCTGTTAATTGCAGGACATCTTGTCACAGGCTTTCCAAAAGTCATAAGATCCTTTCAACAACATCTTAGGGCCTTCCACAGGTCATTAGATATTAGTGTTTTACCAACAGTATCCCAGGATCCAAGGCAAGTGTGATTTTTGAAACAATGCTCACTAGGAAGCAGAACAGCAGGGAGGTAGTGATTTCACAGGAGTGGAGAGGCAAATGAACTTTATTTCAAGTACAACTCTCAGAGAAATGTACCTTTTTTCAAGAACAATTCTTAGAGTAGGGATTGGAGGGAAGGGTAGTAGAGTAATTAAATCCTTATAACAGAACTAACTAATCTAGCTGATGAATCAAATACAGTTAGTATAATCATCAATACAATAATACAATCAATACAAGTAAGATTAATTAATCATAACTCTTACCCTAACAGCATTAACCAACATAACTAACGCAAGCTTAATCCTACTCAGTTTAATTCACTAATACAATTACCAATACCTGTCAAATCTCATTGAACTGAATAATGTTGATTAACCTGAGTAGGAATATCAACATTATCTTCACCATTGCCTCGTAAATTTTTTTCATAGATATTTTATAGTCACTATTTATTCTAAGTTCCTGGATGTTAGATATCTTATGTATCTTTTAAATCTCTGTATTTTCCAATCTAATGTATAGTAACAATAATGTCATTTTATGTTGCTTTCTAGATTTTTGAAGTACTTTGCATATATAGCCTCATTTGATCTTTATAGCAACCTATAAAATATGTAATTCAAGTATTATAATTCCCACTTAACAGACATAGATATTTGGGTCTACTGATTCCAAACATGTTGCTCCTTTCACTGTACTGGAGTGGCCTTCCAAAGGGAAATGTCTATTAATTCCAAGCTGAATGGATGAATGAATAAATGGAAAGATAAATGAATATATACAGGTCCTGAATCCCGCTAAGTCTTTCATCTATAGGAGGGGGAGTGAATGGACCAGTCAAATCTCACATTTGAAACACACCGTCAGAGTCATACATATTTCCAAGAAACCTATCTCCTTTCCCTAATTCTGCTTGAGCTTCATGTACACCTGCCTACAATTCCGGTTACTGCTTGCTGGCTTTTGTACTACTTCTCTATGACAGTAAGTCTATACTGCTGGCTGCTCCATGTTTACTAGACCACCAGTTGCTTTACTCTCTGTCACTATACTACTCCCACAGATTGGGAATTCTTCTGGGAATACAAAAACCTAGACAGTGAGCTATGTGATTCTTTGGATTGTGGTTACAGGAGACAGATCCTAGATTCAATTCCTCTGCTGCCTTTCTTGTGATTTTAGGTCATGTGAAATCAGTTACATTCATTCCCTAGTCTTTCTTTTAGGGGTTATGAGGTTTGGAATGGGAATTATAAGACTAGAATAGGAAAAGCATAAAAGCTTGAAAACATAATGACAGGCAACCTAGAATGTGCCCTTGTCTTAGGATGGGATTATGGCATCCTGGAAAAAAATGTTCTACTGTTTCTTGTATCTCTATGGCTAGCTATTTCCTGTATCATCTCCATGGCTAAGTATTTCCTGCATCATCTCCATGGCTGAGTTTCTTCCTGTATCTTTATGGTTGGCTGTTTCTTCTCTCTCCCTGGCTGATTGTTTCCCATTTCTCCACACAGCTGCCTTACTGAACTACAGAGAGCAAAACTGGTTCATCTTGGTTTTTGATCTAATTAATCCTCAAAGCCAAATCATTTTGTCCATGTGGATCTTTTGGAATCCAAAATAATTTGGATCACCTGTTTCTGAGACATAGTGGCCCAGCTAGAGACCCAGAGAAAGTTTTGGTCAGTGCTTACTGGAAGTTAGAAAACCACCCTAATTAAAAATAAAATAAAATTAACAAAAATACAAAAACAGGAACACCTCTGTTCCCCATGCCAGGTCAATACGCTCACCCCTGACCCCAGTTTATCTCAAGCAAGTTCCAGGATGCTGAGGTTTGCCATAAATTTTGTCACCCTAACTGGAGTCTGTTGAACAAACAATAAACGTTTTAAAAAATCTTATGTAGATAACTATCTTGAACACAGGAGGAAATCCAAAGCTGAAAGTTTACAAAGCATGTCTCTCCTGACAATCCTTAAGGTTAAATGGTTAGAGTATTATAACCACATTTTATAGATGGGAAAAATAAGAGTCAAAGGAATAAAATTATTTTCCTGTGATCACAAAGCCCCTCACTCTGATTCTGATAATTCTACTATATCACAGGGCAAAAGACTCCAAGGGCCCACTATCTCAACCACTCACCCAGAACACTTCCACAAAGGTATGGAAAGGATAGTGGTATTTCAAATAAGGTGAGGAGCTGAGATCTCTCTCACTTTCTTTTCTATATTATCATTATGATTCATCCTTTCATTTTCTCCCCATGGGATCCATGTAGAAATGGGCAAGTATTTATTCTTCTGTAATTCCTTTGTATTTAAGGTCCTCTGAACTATTATACAGATGTATAAAATAATTGCTCTTCTAAAATATTACATTGTAAACTCATCCTCTGTAGACTCACTGACAGCATCCTCAGAATAACTCCACAAGCAGATAGGTGCAATAGGGATGACATGTACTTCGTATTATTGTTGAATGATTTTTATCTCATAGGTCCTTACACTTTGAAAGCTTTGTGTTCCATACAGAGTATACTGGAGCCAGCTTGAACTGACTTGCAAGGGCTGGCAAATTTCCACTGTGAGCAGAAGTCAAATCAGGGCTTGATTTACTGTTCTGTTGGTTGCCTAGACTTGACAAAATTATGGAGAAATTGTTAATAATGAATATTAAACTTAAAAGCAGCAAAGCTATTAGAAAATGGAGAGAAGATTATATTGGGCTCAGTCCTGAAGTGGAGGCCCTGGAGTCAATGACTCTGCCCTCCAGTCAGAATGTCCAATCAGAAGGTACTGACCTACATTAACCAAAATCATATAAAGTGGAAGCAGGTATGAAAATCCAACCATCTTCTTTTAAGCCAAACACTAAAGAGATGTGTAAAAAATAAAGTTGTTTTAATGAAAAACATGTTAACACGTAATGGGTTTATTGTGATATTAAGTAAATTAAAAAAAATAACCAGTTTTAATATCTCAAAGTGGTAAATATCAATAGATAAAACCTACATGAACCAAAATGTTTTGGGGTCCCCAATCATTTTTAAGAGTGTAAAGTAGTTCTGAGACCTAAGAGTTTGACAACCACTGTCTTCAATTATCATTGCCATAGTACCCTGAACTTGAAGGACTAGAATCCAGTCTTAACTCTAACATTTTTTAGCTGGGTGACTGGTGGAATCACTTCATATCTCTAAGCCTGCTTCACCATCAGTAGCCAAGGATGTGAACACTGCCAATATCTGCCTTCTGTATGCTCTGTTGATATGAACTATTCTCATTTGAATTTACTTTGTCTTACTTCCCTGCCTCCCCTTTGCAACCATATCACCCACAACTGAAATGCACAATATTCACACAATCAATGCACCATCTGGAAAAGTTATGGTGTGAGTAAACAGGGACTTAGGTGAGGTTCCAGGTGAAAGTATCCTCAGACTTTTTAATTGTATTTCCTCAACCATCACCACTGAGGGGAAATATTTCTGTTGAGCCCTGTCTCTAATTTTTGCAGAATTGTCCTTGCTTTCTCAGAGGTTGCTGCTAGGAGGACAGTCCAAAAGAGATATATTGTCATCATTCTCAAGCCCAATTTTTCTCACAGAAAGATTAGAAACAGAGGTGAAGGGTGTGTTCAGGGAACTCAGAGTAAATATAAAATTCATAAAAATGAAAAGTCACTTTTCCAGAATGATTAAAAGATGGCTTACTCATTCTCTTACTCCTTGGATTACTAGAGGTCAAAAGAAAGGGAATGTAGATTTCAACAAACAATTTCTCTGCCATTGCTCCTCAATGACCTTGCCTCTTTTTAGACCTGTTCAGTATATTTTACTGCTCTCCCAACCCCCACCAATCTATGTGGCTATTATTTATCTGCTAGCCTCCATATCACTCTCCTAACTTTTTCAACTAATTTGTCTGTGTTTATCTTTCATTGCCGAAGAAGACCATGCCATCAGAGAAATGATGACATAACTTGCACTTAACTTTGTTTTGAGTGAGGGAGGTCACCAGCCTCACTTCCCCTCCAGAGCCATCTGAGTCCAGTGACCAGATATTCATCAGGATGACTGGAGATGACCCAGGATGAGGCAATTGGGGTTAGGTGACTTGTCCAAAGTCACACAGCTCGTGAGTGTCAAGTGTCTGAGGTGAGATTTGAACTCAGGTCCTCCTGACTCCTGCACTGGTACTGTAACCACTGCACCACCTAGCTGCCCTTCAACTAATTTGGTCATCTCTACACCATTCAACTCCAAAGGCCATTTCACACCATTGTATTCTAAGAGATGTCAATATCCATGTTAATATCCTTCAAATACCCCATCCTCTCAAATTTTCAATTTCCTCAATTCAACGACCTTCTTTACCAACCTACTTCAGTCCCACAACTTGAACTCCACAAACTCTTGCAATTACATCTTCTCCAAGATCTGGAGTAGAAAATCCAAATGTCTGAACATAGCTTCCTATTTGTCCACTTTTCTTATTCCCTCACTCATATAATAAGTTAGCACTTTGCTCTTACCATTTCATTCTATCACATGAGCTTTTATCTCCAGTCGGGTCTGGTTCATATCCAGATTTGATTATCTCATTTAGGTCTCACTAAACAACTACCATAAAATCTCTTCCTGACCTGCCAATCCTGAACTACGAAAACTCTTTCCTGGTAGTTCCTTATCATCCTATTTTTGATCCTGCTTTAGGGCAACTGAACACTGCTAGAGAAAGTAATTAGTTTCAGTTTATGTTACACATTACAAACTCATGCAGTAACAACAATAGTAGCTAACATCTGTATTACACTTACTATGTGGCAGGCACTATTCTATGCACTTTGCAATAATTATCTCATTTGATTCCTCACAACAACCTTGTGAGATAGGTCCTGTTATTGTTCTGAGGCAAAGAAAGGTTAAGTGACTTGCCTAGATTCACACAGTTAAGAGTTTGCATCCAGATTTGATCTCAGGTTTTTTGACTTATATGTCTGTGATAGATGAGGAACTGATTCAAACTACGAAGAATGAAAGAATTCCCCAATGGATGAAAGGTGTAAGGATATGAACAGATAGTTCTAAAGGAAAGAAACTGAGAATATCTATAGTCATATAAAAAAATTCTCCAAATAACTACTAATTAAAGAAATGAAAATTATAGCATATCTGAAGTTGTAATTCATTTCCATCAACATGGTAAAAAAAAAAGTTGGAATGGTTATGGGAAAACAGGCACAATGTGTTGTTGTGTTGTTGGTAAATCTGTTAACAATGCAATTATTTGTAATTACATACAAAATGTTACTGCCCTTTAGCCCAGATATACAACTGCTAGATTTGTAATGAAAAGAGATTTTTAAAATGAAAAATGTTCTATAGGTACAGAAATATTTATAGCAGCCCTTTTTATGGTAGCAAAGATCAGGCAACTAAAGGGATGCCCATCAATGATGGAATGTTTGAATAAATTGTTTATAAGGACTATCTATCTATCTATCTATCTATCTATCTATCTATCTATCTATCTATCTATCTATCTATCATCTATCTATATATATATATGGCATGTTTGAATATATTGTAATTGTTTATAAATGTCATACAATACTATTTTGTTGTAAGAATGAGGAAATAGGATATTTCAGGGACATGGAAAGACATATAAAGTAAGCAGAATCAGAAGAGCCACTTTAACATTAATATTTTGAAAAAGAACAATTGTGAGGACTTTATAAAGCTGAGGAAGAACCAAATGAGCAGAACCAGAACAATGTATGTAATCCCAGCTACAAAAAGGCAGCAGCTTTGAAACATAGTTTGTAAGGTTTATGGTCAATGCAGTAACCCATGATCATCCATGATTCCAGAGAAACTAGGAGGAAATATTCTACAAAGCTCCTGACAGAGAGCTGATGAGTTGTATTATATATGTATGTGTACATATGCACATATATAAAAAACAAACATGTGTATGGATATAGATGGATGGTTCTCAAGGAAAATTATATCAACATATGATGATAGAGATGGTTTCAAAAGAATTTATACATACATATAGTATATACATGCATGAATGCATATGCAAATATACACACATGCATGTTTATATAGGTACACATGTACCAAAAATCACATGCAGGCACACATTTATTTATGTGTTCACATTTGTACCCATGTGCACATGTATGCAAATATGTATGCATATGAAAATAATATACAATTCCCATGCAGGCACACATATGTATCCATGCAATACCTTTTGTATCTGTTGCTCTGCCTGGTTTCAACTCCATAGAACAAGATGTTTCTCCCAGGTTAAGCTCATCCCTTCTAATCTCATCATCACTGACTGCCAATCAAACCTTGATTAACACTACCTCCCTCAACCTCCTCTCCTCACTGTTTGGAGGGCTGGAGGGTGAAGTACAGAAATCCTCCCAACACCTTCTTTTATAGAGAGTAGATATGGGATCTTAGATCATTCCACTTTGCAACAGCTACCATGTCTGGTTTAAACACCATGTGACAAGATATGCCTGTGCTGGAAACACCTTGGTATCCATTCTATCTCCCTGCTTTTAAAGTGTTATTTCTCCCCATTAGTTTGTAAGCTACTTGAGAGCAGGTACTGTCTTTCTTTTTATTAATTTTATCCACATCACTTAGTATATTCCTTGACACATAGTAGGCACTTAATAAATATTTATTGGATTGGATATATGTTTATATATGTATACATGCAAATATATATACACACATATATAGGTGTATATATACATTTATGTATATGTGTATAACTAATGAGGAAATTTGTTTTGCTCAACTTCATATTTGTTAGAGGGATTTTGTTTTTCTTTTCTCTTTTGTCAATAGTGGAAGGAGAGAAAAATGTTTTAGGCTCATTGAGAAACAATTTTTAAGAAGAGAGAGATTGGAGGGTACCACCCTGTGGAATGTTGTACGCACTGTTGAAAGAGGTCACTGTATGGTGAGTTTTGCTTAATTGATTTATTTTATTACAAGAGAACTCTCACAGAGGAGAGGTAATACATAAATATTTCTAACATAAAACAAAACATATCAACAAAGCTTTTTTTTAAAGGACTTTAAAATGATCATCAATTGTTTTAAGGAGCATATGAGGCAGCCTTCTCAATATGACCATGCTACTTTGGGACAAACTGCAGACAAGCTGTTGAGCAGGGAATTGTGGAGGCTGTTGGCTTATGTTAGGCACAGTACCAAGCATCGCAGTGGTGGCAACTTGAGCCCAGGATAATAGGCAGTAGAGATGAAGCCAGAAGCAGGTGGGCACCAAAGAGATGCGGCCCTTCAAAAAAGGTACTCGAGTGTCTTCACTAGTTTGTGGGAATGATGCTGAATCTAGGGGATTTGTGGGAAGTTAGCGGAAGGGAGCTATTTCTCTTCCCTTATCTGTGTTACTGTTATTTCTAACAAATCTGTTCTTTGTTTAATGTTTTGTAAAACAATATCAATAAGGGAGTAAGACCTTAAAGGGAGAGAATCCCAAACCAGATGCTACCAAAGAATTACTCTGGGAAGGATATGACCAAAAGATTATTCAGAGGCCATATCTCCCAGGACTGAACCTGAAAGGGTCATGCTCAGAACTGAAATGTGCAGCCATAGACTCTATATGCTTCTTCATTGTTATTTGCTTCAGTTTATGAATTGTTCCCTCTTACGTCTGAATAGTACATGATCTATCTTTATGTGAGAAGCTCTGGTTTTGATTTCCCCTAGGAATAAATATACTTCATCTACTATCCTGAGTTCTTAGCCCTTGAATCTGTCCACCACATGGTTCTTCCGCATGAGTCTCCTATTTGGAAAGGCTAAAATCACCAAACTTAAGAACTCAAAGGAGCCTTAGAGATCAAGAACAACTCTCTCATTTAGAACTAAAAACTGTGACTCACAGAGATAAATTGATTTGCCCAAGGGTCAATGGCCAAACTCTGATTCTTTCCAATAAGAAAGAATGGATTGAAAAATAGAAGTGACTGGAAAAAAACCTGTAATAAAGTCTAGATAAGTCTTTGAGTTTTTTGACTTGGACTGAGAAAACTAATTATAAGAAGGACATCATGACATGGATATGGCCAAGAATAATTTTACATATGTGAAAAGCCATGAGTTTTATTGAATTAAACTCAATTATGAGTTAATATACCTGCAAGTTGATGAAAAAGGCTAAACTAATCCAAATGTAGGAAGATAACCAGGCATTGTACTAAGCACTGTACAAAGAAAGTCAAAAAAAGATGGTCACTGCTTTCAAGGAGCTCACCATCTAACTGGGAAAACAAGTAAGCAAATATGTCTCAATAAATTTTATACAGTATAAATAGGAAATAATTAGCAGGGGAAATCATAGAATTTAGGGAGATTGGGAAAGTCTTCCTGTGGAAAGTAAGATTTTACTTGGGACTTGAGGGAAGTCAGAGAAGCCTGGAGAGTTGGCGTCTAGAATGAGGGAGATGATGGTCTTACATTCTACGTTGGTTAGGCCACATTGGTTGACAATAATCTCTTTTCCCCGGCACCACATTTCAGGAAGCACCTTGATAATCTCATAGGTGGCCTTAAGGGACTGAGTCATATTATGAGAGAGCTATAGAACCTGTCATATGAACAAGTTGAAAGACTATGGAATATTTAGCAAGGAGAGTTAAGAAAAGACTAGGAGGGAACATGAAGGTTTTCTTCAAGTGTACCAAGAACACTCCAGTGGAAGAGGGCAGTGAATTGTTTCATTTAACACCAGAAGTTAGAGCTATAAGCTATATATGGGAGTGTCAAAGGAAAAAAGATATTTTTTTTAATGAAGGGTTAGATAACATAGGTGTATTTTTTATTTAGGCAAGATATAAAAGTTTTCAGCAAACCTATTGTCCTTTTCAAAGCTGAATGATTCTGATTAAATGTCCCCTCCTAAAAATAAAAGGTGATGTTGAAAGCCAAAGTAAAGGATATTAAGTTGTCATCATAAGTTTATTCTATATAGCCCAAGATGAATCAGAGACTATAAATTTACCTGCTACTATTTTTTCAAGCAGACAATTCAAGGCCATTAAAATCTCTGAAAACTTAGGTGGGGCTTTGAATTATTATGACAAAAATCTCTAAGGATCAGCAGGAGACAAAAGAATGGCCTACATCCCTCTTACTTTGTGCTCTATAGATATAACACATTAGTTCAAATAAAGGTCACATCTGACTATCATCTATATTCTCATGAAAACTATTTGTAAAAAAAATATTTAGGAATACATTGAAAGATTATGTCGATTACAGATAATAGCCCAGTAGTGAGACCAGTATCCCAAGTTAGTTTTTCCTCATTCTAACGTATGACCCATTTACATGGACAAGAAGTATGTAGTTGCCTAGACTGTGATTGAGAAGCCCAGAATTTTGTTTCATATTTGCCATTATAGTTACTTTTGTGATCTTGTCCTTTAAATAAATTTCTTAGGTCTTTACTAAAAATTTATTATCTGTCAATCAACAACTATTTATCATTGGAATTTTCATATATCATATTATATAGTATATATTATATAATTATTATGTATTATTATCATTATTATTTATTGTTATTTCTATAATGTGTAAGGTACCTTGTTAGGTACTAAGAATACAAAAACAAGATGAAGCTAACCCTGTCTTCAAAGAATTTGTTTTATTTCATGGAAGAGAACATGTATAACATGTACATGCACATGTAGATGTATGGAAAAGGAAATTAGAAAAGAGAACTAAGGTTTTTTGAGGGAAGGAGTTTGAGGTACCTGTCATGAAAGGTTTTATGTAGAAGTAATGTTTTAACTGAGTTTTGATGACTTTAAGGCATTCTAAGAAGCAACGGGGAGGAGGAAGTGTACACTAGGCACTGAGATTGCTGGCACTAGAGATGGGAGATGGAGTGCCACTTGGGTACAAAAGCAAGAAGACCAATTTTTGCTAGTCAAAGAGAATTGTCAAAGGGCTGTGGTAGGCAGCCAATAGTATAAAAAAGCAATGTATAGTCTTTGCTCTCATGGAACTTACAATCTATTTCTGGATAAATCACATGCACATTATGTGACAAGTGCCTAAAAGAGATCCAGATAAACTATGAATAAGCTTAATATCATGAACGAAAGAAATAAAAGCTTAAAATAGACAAAAATAAACTTACTAAAGAAAAGGAAATCAAGGGATCAATTTCTAAAAGAAAGTAGAAAATGAAAAAACTAACATACAAATGAAGTTAGAAGGGAAGAGAAAGGGAAGGAGTTAATTCATCACTTCACTGAGATATAAAATAAAAGAAAAATTGCATAACCAGATAAATTGAGAAATAAAAAAAGATTAAGTTTTAGGGAAAAAAAAAACTCCAAAACTAGGGAAAGGGGCAAAAAATGAGAAAGGGTTGGGCTTAAGGGTAAAGGGAAAGATAGAATGTGGGAATAGATTAACCAAAGTAGATTAATTAAAAATAAGGGGAGAGAAAGTATTCTCTTTAAAGGAACAACAGCAAAAACAGTCCCAGTTAAAAAAATGATATTAGAAACAAATGGTAGGAAATGCAGCATTCATTCTCAAGACATTACATGTGAATGGATTAAATAATCCAATAAAATGAAAGAAAATGAGAGAGTAGATAAAAAAACAAATCCCCACAGTACACTGCTTACAGGAAATAGAATTAAAAAGCAAAGACATAAACAGAATGAAAACAAGGGGTTCGAACAAAATTGATTATGCATTTACTCCAAAAATTAGGAGCTATAATCATGCTATTAGATAAATCAAAATCAAAAATTCAAAATATGGAGATAAATAAGGAAGTTACATTATGTTAAAAGTTATCATAGATAAGAAACTCATATCAATATTAAACTTATATGGAGCAAATGGCATAGTACTAATAACTATACCAGGATAAATAAAGTAAAATATAAATGAATAAAGTAGAATATAAAGCAGAAATAGGGATAAATAAAATAGAACTAGATCAATATTATTAATGCATGTAGATCAAAAATGTGAAGTAATATATTGTCAAATAGACTATATAGCACTTCATCCAAGAAATCACACTTAATGAACCAATATTTATACCAGGAATGGAAACTTGTAAGTTAAACATCAATATTTTTATTCAGTCATTTTTCAGTTGTTTCAACTCTTTGGGACTCCATTTAGGGTTTTGTTGGCAAAGATACTGGAGTCATTTGCCATTTCTTCTCCAAATCATTTTACAGATGAAGAAACAAAGGAAAACAGAATTAAGTGACTTTTCTACGGTTACACAGCTATTAAGTATCTGAGATCAGATTTGAACTGAGCAAAATAAGTCTTCCTGGCTTCAGGTCAAGTACTCTACCTACTGGGCCACCTATGTGCCCCACAATCAGCATAATTAATCATATTAAAAACAGATATATCCAAAACCACATGAAAATCTCAAGTCATGCAGAAGAAAATTTGACAAACTACATTTATTAAATTAAAATTCATTATATCAAAAACTCTACAATGAAGAATCATAGAGGAACTTTTTTAACATCCTAAAATGTATTTATGTAAAACAAAAAAGCAAGATCAGATGCAATGGGAATCTAGTAGAAGATTTTCCAGTAAATTCAGGAGTAAAACCAGTGGCTACTATTCCCACTGATATCTGATGTCTTCCAGAAATACTGGCAATAGCAGTAAGACAAAAGAAAGAAATTAAAGACATAAAGATAGGTTAAAAGGAAATATAACTATCTGTATTTGCTGATAATAAGATGGCTTAGTAAGAAAATACAAGAGGTGTGATGACATGCCCATAATCCTAACTACCAGAAAAGCTGAAGTTGAAATCTTGAATTCAAGAGTTTTGCAATTCAGTGAGTTAAACCAAACAGGGGGATCTGAACTAATTCTGGTTCAACTATAGTGAGAAAGGGGTGGGGCACCAGGCCACTGAAAGAGGAATAAACTCACCCAGGTAGGAAATGAAGCAGGTAAATCCTTTCCATTGATTAATAGTGGGATCAGACCTGTGAGTAGCTCCTGTATTTCTAGCTCCAACATGAAAAAGATACCTAGTTTGTTTTTGTGCTTTTTTTAAATTCTAGGGAATTAGCAAAGATTTTTTTAGCAAATTAGCAAACTTGCAGACTAAATAATAAACCCTCAAAAACCAATTTCATTTCTATATAATAATAAAATTCATGAAGTGAAATTTCATTCAAAATATTAAATACATAATTTTTTGAATCATTCTGCCAAAGAGCAGAAAATATTTTCATAAGTTAAATTATAAAGTGTTTCATAAAGAAATTAAAGATAACTTAAAATGCTATAGCAATATTTAATACTCATATTTGGGCCATAATAAAAATAACAATGCTACTCAAGTTAATTTATACTCAAGACTATTTCAAACTATCAAAAGGACACTTTATAAGACTAATAATAATAAGGCATATATGGAAAACTTGAATTTCTAAAGCATCAAGGGGAATAATGAAGAAGAAAGCAGAAATAAAGAGATAATAGCACTTTCAGTTCTCAGAGTACATTTATAGTAGACATCACAGACTTTTGGTATTATTAAGAAACAGAGAAACAAATAAATGGAACAGGCTAGATGGAATTAGAAACAATGAAACTCAATAACACAGTGTTTAATAAGCTTGAAAATGTAAGTTGTTTAGAAAATAACTCCATATTAAATACCAGGAAGCAAAAAGCATATTGGCAGAAATTGGACTTAAACCAATATCTTACACTATATTCCATAAAAAATTCAAAAATGAAACATGATCTTAATATTAAAGATCAGATCATTAAAAAAGAACATGAAAAGAAACAAATAATATGCCTTTCACATCTATGGGTGAATAGACAAATACCTAACTGAACAAGGGACAGTGCAATTACAAAATATTTGATTATACGAAATTTAAAACTTCTGCATGAGCAAAATTAAATTATCTAGGATAAGAGTAGTCAAATGAGGGAAAGAAGGAAATCACATTATTAAATTTCTTAGAATAGGATTTAATAACCAAGATATTACGAAAACAAAATGATTCTCTGATAGAAAAGTGGTCAGAAGATATGAAAAAATATTTCTCAAAATAATTGCAATCTATTAACAGCCACATAAAGAAATGTTCTGAATTGCTAATAAGAAAAAGACAGATCAAAAACAACCCCAAGGTTTCATCCCACTCCCACAACATTGGCCAGATGGCAAAGATATCAATATTGAAGAGATTTGGGGGATATAGCTACATTAATAGTTCATTGCTGGTGGAGCTTTGGTGAATATAAAAACAAAACAAAGGTAACAATACAAATTTCTTCTTTTTTTTGATGAAGATTTTAGTTACGGCTTTTATTGCTGGAAAGAAAAAGGAGAGAAGTAGATCAACTCTAACATCCTTTGTAGTTCTAACATTCTATTTTCTCTGTTTGCTTATACCTAACATTTTTAGTCTCTTTCAACATTTTAGGTTTGACATTCCAACATTTTATTTCTAAGACCTATTCTGGTCCTAATAGCCTATGCTTATAATATTGTGTTCATCCTTAGTTGCCGAAGAAGACCATTCCATCAGAGAAATGATGACATGACTTGCACTTGACTTTGGTTTGAGTGAAAGAGGGCTATGCAGGTCACCAGCCTCACTTTTCCTCCTGAGTCATGGGAATCCAGTGACCAGAGATTCATCAGGATGACTGGAGATGACCCAGGGAGCACTGGGAGACCTTGACCCCTTTAGGCTAAGGTCTATTTAGGTACTCACTTAGGGCTAGCAAACTGAGGACATTTGTTTCTTTTTTTGTTTGTTTGTTTCCTAAAACACCAATAGCCCAGGATTATTTTTCAGATTCAAAGACGATTATTTCTCTCCTATGTTTCACCCAGGAGCTCCATAGAAGGAGCATATTTACAAACAATGTCACTGCTTAATAAACATTATTGGAATGACTGGTCAAATAAATGTGAAGTAATATTTTTACTTAGCACAGTAAATCTCTCTGATTTGTAGCTTGTCTTTTAATATTCATTTTCCCAGTTCCTTGTACAGCATGGACATTTCCTAAATCAATGAAAAGTATGGCATCAAACTTGCATATTTAAGAATTAACTTATCTTTATCATTTTTCTCCTTCTTAGGAAAAAGTTTTGGGAGTATCATGAGCTGCTGAGTCTGCACATACACATGCACATGATCTAATCAAGAATTTGTCTCAATCTCTTTATGTAAAACTGATAACAATCATTAAACTCCAGGTGAATTTTAACCTGGATAAGGTCTTTTTTAGTTATACTTGAAAGATTCATAGAGAGATGACTTAGCTATTTAAATCTGTTGTATAGTCACAAGAGTATGTATTTCCTAACATTTTCCTCTGGGAAACAATCAGAAAGATCTGAATTTCCAAACTTGTTTCTCTAATTTATCCTTGGAAAAGTGATCACGACATCTAAGTGATTTTCTCCATGAGGGATTCATATTGTGCTCTGTTCGTCCTCTAAGACCACCCTCAAATATAATTCATTATGTATTATTATATCTTTTAGTTATCTGTGATTATTACTACTCTCTATTTTTTTAATTTATGCAATAAAACAAGCATTTCTACAACATAGTATAACCAAAAAGATGATTATACATGAAATTGCAAATCTATTATGTATAACTTGCTATTCCTTTTAAATATATGATAAAGTTATTGTGTAACCTCCCAACTCCCAAACTAGAAATGGCTATCATTAGACATAAATATGTATGAATATGTGTGTGTATATATATATACATGTATACCCATGTATGTATACATACTATATATATATGTATATATATATATATTTATATGTAAAATTCTATATATCTGTCAGTTCTTTCTCTGGATATAGATAGTGTATTTATATGTCCTTTATAGTTAATTAGATAATTTGAATATTTATTATAGTCAATGTTGCTTATTCACTCAGTCATTCTTAAAATAATATTGCTGCTACTATATAAATATACCTACATACATATACAAATACATATATATATCTATCTATATCTATATATATGTGTATATATATATATATATATATATATATATATATATATTCCTCTTGGTCCTGCTTTTTCCTTTCGATCAGAAAGATCTGAACTTCCCAACTTGTTTCTCTAATGTATCCTTGGAAAAGTGATCATGACATCTAAGTGATTTCTTATTTTGGATTCATATCCTGGGTCTCCAAATCAATTTATTAATATTTATTCATCACCTACTATGTATTAGGCACTGCACTAAAAGCTTGACATAAAAGAAAAGGGAAAAGTCCCTGCCCGCAAGGAGCTTACGCTCTAATCAGGGAGACAACAAACAAACAAAAATATCCAAGCAAATTACATGCAGGAAAACCCCTAAATCCTCTTTCCCCTTCTCCCTTCCCTATTACTATAGAGGACAACACCATTTTTCCAGTCCTTCAGGTTCATAACTGAGGACTCATTCCAGACTCCTCCCTATCTGTCCCCTCCTCCCCCTACATATCCAAGATATTGCCAGGACCTATGGATTTCACCTTTGCAACATCTCTCCAATATGCCCACTTCTCTTTTCTGACATTGCTACCACTCTGGCACAGGCCCTTATCACCTCAAACATTGATTACTCCAACAGTCAGCTATTGCATTTGCCTGTCTCAAATCTCTCTGTACTCTAATCCAGCCTCCAACAGCCACTAAAGTGATTTTTCTAAAGTACAGGTTCAACTACATCACTCCCTGCTCCAATGGCTCCCTATATATACTCCAGGATCAAAACCAAAATTCTTTGCTTAGCATTCAAAGCACTAGCCCCCCTCCCATCTTTTCAGTCTTCTTACACTTTATTCCCCACCACATGCTCTTATTTCCAGTGACACAGGTCTTCTGGCTGTTCCAAACAAGGCTCTCCATCTCTTAGTTCCACACATCTTCTCTGATTGTTCCCCATGCCTGGAGCTCCCTCTCTCCTCACTCCACCTACCAACTTCCCTGGCGTCCTTCTATGTCCAAATAAAACCCTGTCTTTTATTGGAAACCTTCCCCAATTCCTCTAAATTCTGGTGCCTTCACTTTGTGAATTTTTCTTTTCCTATTTTTCATGTACAGTCATGCCTTCCACATCATAAGGGTTAGGCAAAAAAAAAAAAATCCACATAAAAATTTTTGACCCTCCCTTTATACTAGAGAAGTCTGAATTACTATTGTATTAAAAAAATAAAGTATGTTGATATTATACAGTACTATGCATATATTTTATGCATTTATAAGTGTGTCATCTGCTGAACTTCACATGTATTCTGCAACTTCTGCAAAACTCTCTCACAATTCCCATTTAATTCTTTTATGTCAACACAAAATGTATGGAAATCACAATGTGGAAAGTCATGATGTGGAAGGCATAACTGTATATAGCTTGATTTTATCCTCAATTAGATTTTAAGCTCCATGGAAGCAAGGACTGTCCTTCGACTTTTAGTACCCCTAGTACTACAGTGCCTGGAACATAGTAGGTTATTAATAAATATTGTTTTTTTATTAAAATTTTTTATTTATGTTTCTTTAAACATACATATAATATATAATATAATGTAATAAATAGTAAAATATATAATAAAAATTGCTTATTATTGATTATTAATGTGACATTGGGCAAAACATCTCACCTCTCTGAGCCTCACTTTTCTCTTCAGCATGTCATCAATCTTGCTTCTGTGTCAGTACATTTATCTTCTGAAACAGTTTCATTTGTCCTGTTTACCTCCTGAGATTTGTAGCTCAGATTTGTAGTGCCTGAAGAAAGAATGATGGGGGCAGAAGTTTTAGACAGTAGACTAGGTAAATCTAGAAGGTGAAAGAGAAGAATCCTACATGATATGATGTTCCATCTATACTATGCTAGTCTCTTGTCACTGTGGTCACTGGAAATATGATTTAGGATGTACCATATGGGTACATTGTCTGGAACATTTTATTTGTACCCTATTTCAGTGATGGGTAATTACAAGTTTTACATCCTAGAAAATGACAAAACCTAAACGCCTGGAGTTTGTATACTGCTGTATTGTGGGTTGGTGAGTGCCATGATTGGTAGACACACACACACATACACACACATACCACCTTAGAAACATGAGTGAACTTGGAACCACTCATGAATGTTCCACTGCACTAGGCTATCCTCCGTGTACCCAAAAATCTCTGAGTGTTACTGATATGTCAAAAACAAATAATATGGAGTGGTGTTGTAGTCACAAGTTCCATACTCATTTCATTTTAAGCAGCATCCACTTAGGAACTATTGAAATCTTCACATTACCTAAAACTGAATATCTGGCTATCATATTGACCTAAAACAGAATTCATATTTTATGTTCAGAATACAAGACCCATCAGTTTTGAAGCAATGTGGGAAAATGCACACAGCAAATGGCCTTGGAGTCAAGAGATCTGACTTGGAATGAATGTTCTAGGACTTTCCACCAGTGTTTCCTGGAACAACTAATCTCTTTGAGTCTCAGTTTTTTATATATAAAATGGAAATTATATCAATGTTATTTCCTAGATTTGTTCTGGGTCAAAAAGATCTTTTTTATACTTTAAAGGACCCCCAAAATGAGTTATCATTACTATTAGAACAGAATGTAAGTATGACACTTCATCTCTTGTGATTATGTCTTTGTACCTGTTATCACTCCTTGCTGGAATGCTCTGCCACATCACTTGTGCTTCTGAAATATCTCTAGCTTTCTTGAAGGAATCAACTCAAATCCCCCCTTCTACAGGAAAACTATCTTGTTTCCCTTAGCTACTGGTTTCCACTTCCAGATTACTTTTATATATTCTGGATATGAATGCTCTTTATATGCCTAGATATTTGCATACTCTCACCATCCCCTCCATTAAAAACATGTTCCTTCTGAGCAAGGACTGTGATTTTATATTTTGTTTGTGTGTGTCATTCTCTGTATCCCCAGAGCTTAACACAGTGCCTGGCACATTTTAAGTGTGCTGACTAATAAATGCTTCTTGACTAACTTCTTGGATGACCTTAAAGATTGCTTTTTTTCCTTACTCTCTTATTGGACAGAGGAGTTCCACTGGTGCTATATTACATAAAAGAAAACAGAAAAATGTTTGTGGGTGGATGATTAAAGGAAGATATCCACAATGGGCTCTAGGCGCTCCAGCCCCACCCCCAAAAGACAAACTATATTGTATTAATGAAATGAGTCTCCTGTTTGCTTCAATTCAGTGCCATAACTAGAAACAAATGGGGTACAGTTTGAGGGATCTTTAGCACATTATATGAAATGGAAAGCCAGCCTTTCTATTTAGCATTAGCTTGTTCCACAACTCACTACCTTTTTTTCCCTTTCCTCTCTGGGTTTCAACAGATGGTGGAATTTCTATGCCACTTTCCCTCTTGGTTGTTGCCAGTACAAATTATTTTCTTGCTTGAGCCACAGAAAAGTTGTGCATCCTCTTATGCGACTGAGCAAAATTACTCTGGTTCTCTACATTTTATTGTTTCATTTTGTTTATAGGAAAATATATCATCATCTGTATTCCAAGTAGGATTTTGTTAATTACAAACTTTTCCCTCAAAAGGTGATGGCCTAGAACTTTCTAATACCCCTTATTCTTTCAGCCAAATAGATATTAACATTTTGTTTGTTAGCACAGTGTCCCCAATTCCCTAAAGTTTTGCCTCCTTGAATGCTAAAAACCCAAGCCTGTGGCAATCTGGGAATTCCTTTGTTCACGTTCAGAATTTGTACAGCCTTCTGAGCTTGCTGACAAATTGGCCCATCAGTCTCCTGTTCTTGGTCCCCATTAGCTCGGCATGAATTGCTAGTACACCCTCTCTGCTAATGGGAGTCTCAGTTTTCTGGAGCGTAAAGTTAATCTTGGCGTAATTAAAATACTGCTTTGTTTATGGGTATTTGGCTCTGTTGGCAAAGCCTATAAATATCTGGGTAGCTGGTGGTACAGAACCATTGCTCCTTGGTCTTTCTACTTCTGCTCTGATTATCATAATGGACTGATCACACGTCATTTTGTGAAATCCTTCATAAATTCTGAAATCCTCCCCTAGATGAACATCTAGCCCCCAAGGGGAGAACAAGAACTAGAAATGGAAGACAGAATGTAGAGTACAGAATGAATGTAGGATCTAGGGTCAGAAAGATAAATTTGAATCTCAACTTTCCTCTTCACTGACTGTTTGACCTTGAACAAATTAATTCACAGAACCTCAGAAATGGAAGAAAAGGACATATAGCTACAAATCATCCTTGATTTGGAAAACTCTAAAATAGTTGGAAAGCTTTTCCTTCTATCTAGTCAAAATCAAGCTGACTTCAATTTCCAACCATTGTGTTTTTTTTAACTTTCTGGGACCAGATCTAAACCTCTCTGTAGATTAGTTTTAACATCTTTCAAATGAAAATATTGCATTAAATAAGCATTGGGTCCCTTCCAGTGCTAACATTTTAGTATTGTTTGATCACACAATCCTGGATTCAAGGGAAACCAATTTTGACTGAATATAAGAGCTTGCTAATAATTGTAAATGTTGGACAATGTAATGGACAATGTAATTATGTCATTGGGAATTCCCCATCCCTTGAAACTACATTCTGAATAGATGAAGTATAGAATACTGTTTGAGCTGTTACTGGACTACCTGGCCTGCAAGATGCCTCAGAGCTCAGAATTTTGATGCTGCTCTGAAAAGCCCAATCGAATCATATATTTGAGTAGGTAGTGGTTTACAGTTGTTCAATAGCATTAATTTGGGACTATGTTCTCTTTCATTATTGTCTTTCCAAGTGGCCTTACTTTGCCAAGATGATTCTGAAAGAGATTTCATTCCCTTAAACAGGATGTTAGATCCTCAAGGAGATATCCTCACAATAGAAGTGAAGATTTTCTCTGGACAATCCCAAGGAAGAATTGTACTTATCACCCTAGCAGTTTTAAAGACTCCCTTTGAAATTGAGCAAAGGCCCATAAATTGTTTTCACAGTGTTTTCAGACCAGCTGTTAGCCCTGTTTGCTGACTCTCTGAATTATTAGGCAGTACTCTGTCACCCTGTTCATCATGGAGTGTTCAGATTGCCGGGTTTGGCAAGAAATTTTGCTTCCTCAAGGAATATCCCATTCTGCAAATCAGAGTTTAAAACCAACTGAATCCCATTCGTCATGACTAAAGTCTGCCTTACACAGCATGAATTACATTATTATATTCATTTGCAGCCATAAGTCTCTGGAATGGCTGAGTTGTTTTTACCATTTGCTCAGTTTAAAGAAGCAGGGCAATCTTTCACTGTGAGTTTTCAATTCATAGACTAAAATGACCTGTTTCTTTTCCCATCAGTGTATGAGTGCATATGAACATGCTTTAGAAAAACGAGCTATGTGACCTTGGGAAGGGTCTGCCTTTCATTGATGGCTCTTCAACTTAAGAAGCCATGTGACTTCAAGCCAACTGTGTCTCCTCTCTGAAATTCAATGACCTTATCTGGAAATGAGGCAATGCGACTAAATGTTCCTCTAGTATTTTATAATGATCTATGCTCTATTTTCTAGCATTCTATAACACCTCAAGTTCAAACATTCTATGTTCTATCCTCTGAAGTTGCTTACAACTCTAAGGTTCTCTTTTCTAATAGTCTATGTTTTAAGGTCCATGGCAGCTCCAATATGCTATGTTCTCAGATCCCATCTAGTTCTAATATTCCATGTTCTTTATTCTAGCATTCTATGTTCAAGGATCTCCTCCACATTTAATATTCTCTAGTGTATGTTCTAATACTTTCAACTTGGATATTCTGTGATGTCACATGTTTGCTATACACTATTTTCTACTATTAGCTTGAGGATAGCCAAAATTCAGTGTTTAATGGAAATGAATATTTGAATGCTCTGTGGTCTTATTAGTATATCGTACACTTATTGCTATGTCCTTATGCTGATACAAACCCTAACCCAGGTCTGACTAAGTTGATGGTCTACCTAAACTGTTATGGGTTAAAACTTTGACATCCTGAAGCCAATCTGGTAAGAAGCCTCTCCAACACTGCTGAGACAGTTGTCTGTTAGACAAAAGACATCACTGTACTTTTATCTGTCACTTAGTATGACCTTCTAGTAAGTGCACTTTGAGAGCATTGACTTTGGAAACCCAAAGTCACCTTTACACTCTGATGAGGCCTATTTTTCTAGATAAGCAAAATTTAATTATTTAAATGGAAAAGTTACAATCATGGGGTTAATGGTGCATTTGAATATCAAGTGGTTCTTTTTGCTTGTATTTCTGGCATCAATACTACTTTTCCATGGTAGACTAAGGTCTCTACTATCTCTTTTTCTGAGAAATATGTATGTCAACTCATTCTGAATCACTTGCTAAGAAAGTCAGGTCCCAGTTACTTATAGCATCCCTAAGACTTTATTCTGGTTGCCATCCAAACTCTGATGCAGTGTTATTCAGAAGTTTCTTTCCCCTTTACGATGAAACTACAAACAAAGTTTTTAAAAGCACCTAAGATAATGAACCATACACAAGCACAGTTGTACAAGGCATTACTGTGCTAATTAATAGTGGCCTCAATTGGGTGAGTTCTGTAGGAAAATAAATTACAGATATTCAGGTGTCTGGCGCTTACTGCCATTAAACTTAACTACCCTGTTTGTACATCTTTATTGCTCTTCTTTTATAAAGACCATAAAAACATACTTCAGTCGGTGGCCGGGTGAAAGCTGCCTTTTCAGATTTCTAATGTTTCCAAATAAAATACGTTCAAGTACTCCTGACCATCTGGCTGCAGGAAGTTGTTTGGAGAATTTCTTTTTCACATAAATTCTATTTTCCAATTTCTTTTTTCAGGATTAGACTTTGCAAGTACTCTGCCCCTTTGGTGATAAATCTGTTGATTCTGAGCATTCACTTGTGATACTTCCAATTACCATGATCTGTAAGAAGTACACAAATTCCTTGGCAGGTATTGTTGTTTTCCTCATAGAACATAGTGGCTGCTGAGTCAGGATGGGAACACTGCCCTTGACATTTCTGACCAGGGATGCAGCTCTGGAAGACTCCACAACAGCTCACTCTCTCTTTCCCTCACACAGCAAAATTTAGTCCAAAATGCTTTCATCCCAGAGATGGAGGAATCTTGAATCTTTTTGAAAACCAGTTCAGTTAAAACAATTTTCTAAGAGATTTTTGTTCTGTGGACAGTATCCTATTTGCATGATAAAATAGACTCAGCAACTTGAACTCCTAGGAGCCAAGATGGTGGAGTGATCTGTAAGTGCTCTCCTCCTCCCTTTGTTGACCATGAAAAATCCAGAAAATATTTCCCCAGGAAAAATCCTGGAATACTGAGATCACCCAAAGGGGTAAACAATCTCTTAGTCCAATATGCTAGGAAAATTGTAAAAGGGGAGTCCCCCTTCTGTGACTAAGGAGATCAGTGCAGGAGAGGAACTGTCCCAGGCAGTCACACCTCAGTGAACCAGAGAGTTATCCTGAGCCCCAAGTGGGTAAAGCCTGAAAGCACCAACAGCAGGGCCCCAGGCACAGCCAGGGGAATTGGGCAGACACTATTGCAGATGGAGGTTTACCAGCTGCTGACCCTGCCTGTGCTCTATTTCAGGAGAGGAGACATCCTGTGGCCAAATTGCTCCTCCCACAGACCTAGTGCTGGGAATGTCAGGGTAACTCTGGGGAACTTCAGAAAAACTTCACCTGGCCTCTACTTTGACACACCAGTCAGCCTAGCATCAGATAAGCTGCAGTTTTATAGCTTCTAGCTGAAAGAACCAGAGGTCACAATACACAAAGCCTCAAGTTCTGAGCACAAGAACCATGGCATAGAGTCCCCTGTGCTCCAGAAGCAGAGATCCCCTCTAAAAATCAGGAAAAATATTATCATCACAAGCAGGAAGCAAACCAGAAAAGACCATAGAATCTTACTGTGGGGACAAGGCTCAAAACATGAATACCAAGGAGATCAACATTGAGACTTTACTGTCATCTGAAACCTCAGAAGGGAATATGAACTGTTCTCCCTAGCCCAAAGAGCAGTCTTGGAAGAGCTCAAGAAGGATTTTAAAAGCCAAATTAGAGAGGTAGAAGAAAAATTGGCCGATGATTTTAAAAATATGAAAAAAAGAATTCAGAGAAGAATTTTAAAAGAAAATTGGACAAATGATAGATATAAAACCTAACGAACAATGGGACAATTGGAAAAGGAAATGCAAAAGTTAACTTATGAAAACAATCTATTAAAAATTAGAATTGAGCAAGTAGAGGATAATGCCTTTATGAGACATCACGAGTCAGTCAAACAGAATCCAAAGAGTGAGAAAATAGAAGAAAATGTACAATATTCCAATGGAAAAACAACAGTCATAGAAAATAGACCCAGGAGAGAAAATCTAAGAATTACTGGGCTACAGGCAAGCCATGATGAAAAAAAAAAACATTCTGGACAATATCTTCCAAGAAATCATCAGGGAAAATTGCCCTGAGGTCCTAGATTCAGAGGACAAAATAGTCATCAAAAGAATCTACTGATCACCTCCTGAAAGGAATCCCAAACTGAAAACAGTAAGGAATACTGTTGCTAAATTCCAAAACTGTCAACTTAAGGAGAAAATATTGCAAGAAGCCAGAAAGAAATAATTGAAATATTGAGAAATCAAAGTCATGATCACACAGAACCTTGCAGCTTCTACATTAAAAGACTGGAGGGATTGGAATATGATATTTTGTAAGGCAAAAGAGCACAGACTACAACCAAGGACCAACTACCCAGCAAAATTGAGCATAATATTTCAGGCAAGGAGATGGATATTCAATGAAATAAGGAATTTCCAGACTTTCCTGATGAAAAGGTCAGAGCCCAATAGAAAATTTGATCTTCAAATAAGAGTCTCAAGAGTGGCATAAAAAAGTAAACAGGGGAAAAAATAACAAGTTGTTATTCAATATAGGCAAGCTATTGACATCCCTATAAGGAAAGATGATACTTGTTACATCTTGAGAATTTTATACTTATTGTGATATTTAAAAGGGATATACATAGATAGAGGTAGCGGGAATAAATTGATTGATGTGATGATAGAAAATGTGATTTAAGGGTGCGATGGAATTGTAATCGAAGATGTAAAAAGGAGGAGGTAGAAAAAGGTAAAACACATCACAGAAAGAGGCACTAAAACATATTACAGTAGAGGGAAAGAGGGAGGGGAGATGAGCACTATTTGAGATTTACTCTCATCTGATTTGATTCAAGGAGGGAACAACAAATTTATTTCAATTTAGTATAGAACAAATTTCAATTTAGTATAGAAATCTAACTAGCCCTATAGGCAATAGGAGGGAAAGGGGTAAAGAAAAGGTAGAGGAGGCTAAAAGAGAGGGAAGAAGTAGTAAGGGAAAAGGGGAAATAAAGGGAGGGGGGCCTGATAGAAGGGCAGGAAGTTTGAAGGAGGCTGTGGTCAAAAATAAAAGCTTTATTTTGGAGGGGAGAGAAGAAGGGAGAACTAAAAGCATAAATGGGAGGAAATAGGATGGAGGGAAAGACACAAGGAGTAATGATAACTATGAATGTGAATGGAATGAACTCCCCCATAAAACAACACAGATAGCAGAATGGATGAAAAACCATAATCCAACAATATGTTATTTACAAGAAACACATTTGTAAAAGAGAGATACACACAGGGTAAAGATAAATGGTTGGAGCAGAATATATTCTGCTTCAGTTGATGTAAAAAAAGCAGGGGTAGCAATCCAAATCTCAGACAAAGCAAAAGCAAAAACAGATCAAATCAAAAGAGATAAGGAAGGAAAGTATATCCTGCTAAAAGGCACTATAAACAATGAAGCAACATCATTACTAAACATATATACACCAAATGGTACAGCATACAAATTCTTAGAGAAGTTAAGGGAGTTACAGGAAGAAATAGACAGCAAAACTGTATGAGTGGGGAACCTCAACCTCCCCCTCTCGGAACTTGATAAATCTCACCTCAAAATAAACAAGAAAGAAGTTTAGGATGTTACTAGAACTCTGGATAAGGTAGATATGATAGATTTCTAGAAAAAATTAAATGGGGATAGAAAGAAATATACCTTTTTCTCAGTGATATATGGTACAAATACAAAAACTGACCATGTACTAGGCCATAAAAACCTAGTGCAAAGAGGCAGAGATAATAAATGTATACTTCTCAGATCATAATGCAATAAAAATTATACATAATAAAAGGCCATGGAAACATAGACCAAAAATTAATTGGAAACTATATTATCTAATCCTAAAGAATGAGTGGGTTAAACAACAAATCATAGAAACAATCAAATACTTCATTCAAGAGAATAACAATAATGTAACAACCTACCAAAACTTCTGGAATGCTGGAAAAGCAGTTCTTAGGAGATGTTTTATATAATTGAATGCCTTCATGAATAAAATAAAGAGGAGATCAATGAATTGGGCAGGCAGCTGAAAAATAACAAATTGAAAATCCCCAAGTAAATACCAAATTAGAAATACTGAAAACCAAAGGACAGATTAATAAAATGGAAATTAAGGAAACTATTGAATTAATAAATAAAACTAAAAATTGATTTTGTGAAAAAAACAATAAAATTGATAAAACTTTGGTCAATTTGATTTAAAAAAAAGAAAGAAGAAAACCAAATTACTAGTATAAAAAATGAAAAGGGTAAACTCACCTTCAATGAAAAGTAAATTAAAACAATAATTAGAAATTACTTTGCCTAACTGTGTGCCCATAAATATGACAGTCTAAATGAGATGGATGAATGGTTAAAGAATATAAATTTCCAGATTAAGCAGAAGAGGAAGTTGAATAACCCCATCTCAGAAAAAGAAATTAAACAAGTCATCAGTGAACTCCCTATGAAAAAATCTCCTGGGCCAGAAAGATTTCCAAGTGCCTTCTATCAAACATTAAAAGAACAGTTAATTCCAATACTATATAGACTATTTGGAAAAGTTGGGGAAGAAGGAGTCCTCACAAATTCTTTTTTTTTTAAATTTATTTATTTAACTTTTAACATTCATTTTCACAAAATTTTGGGTTCCAAATTTTCTCACCATTTCTCCCCTCCTCCCACCCCAAAATGCTGAGCATTCTAATTGCCCCTATCACCTATCTCCCCTCTCTTCTAACATCCCTCCCTTCCCTTGTCCCCATCTTCTCTTTTGTCCTGTAGGGCCAGATAACTTTCTATTCCCCATTACCCATATTTCTTATTTCCTAGTAGTAAGAACAATACTTGACAGTTGTTCGTACAACTTTGACTTCCAACTTCTTTTCATCCCTTCCTCCCCACTCATTCCCTTTGAGAAGCAAGCAATTCAATATAGGACATATCTGTGTAGTTTTGCAAATGACTTCCATAATAGTCATGGTGTAGGACTAACTATATTTCCCTCCATCCTATCCTGCCCCCCATTGCCTCTGTTCTCTCTTTGGATCCTGTCCCTCCCCAAGAGTGTTGACTTCATATAGCTCCCTTCTCCCCTCCCTTCCATCATCCCCCCACCCTGCTTATCCCCTTCTCCCCCACTTTCCTGTATTGTAAGATAGGTTTTCATACCAAAATGATTGTGCCTTTTATTCCTTCTTTTAGTCGAATGTGGTGAGAGTAAGCTTCATGTTATTCTCTCACCTCCCCCTCATTTTCCCTCTACTGAAAAGTCTTTTTCTTAGCTCTTTTATGAGAGATAGTTTGCTCCATTCCATTTCTCCCTTTCTCCTCCCAATATATTTCTCTCTCACCACTTAATTTCATTTTTTAAGATATAATCTCATCTTATTCAATTCACTCTGTGCTCTGTGTGTATGTGTGTGTGTGTGTGTATGTGTAATCCCACCAACTACCTAGATACCGAAAAGTTTCAAGAGTTACAAATATTGTCTTTCCAAATAGGAATGTAAACAGTTCAACATTAGAAAGTCCCTTATGACTTCTCATTGCTGTTTACCTTTTCATGCTTCTTCTCATTCTTGTGTTTGAAAGTCAAATTTTCTTTTCAGCTCTGGTCTTTTCATCAAGAATGCTTGAAAGTCCTCTATTTCATTGAAAGACCAGTTTTTCCCCTGAAGTATTATACTCAGTTTTGCTGGGTAGGTGATTCTTGGTTTTAGTCCTAGTTCCTTTGACTTCTGGAATATCATATTTCAAGCCCTTCTATTCCTTATTGTAGAAGCTGCTAGATCTTGTATTATCCTGATTGTATTTCCACAATACTGGAATTGTTTCTTTCTAGCTGCTGGCAATATTTTCTCCTTGACCTGGAAATTCTGGAATTTGGCCACAATGTTCCTAGGAGTTTCTCTTTTTGGATCTCTTTCAGACGATGATTGGTGGATTCCTTCAATACTTATTTTGCCCTCTGGTTCTGAAATATCAGGGCAGTTTTCCCTGATAATTTCATGAAAGATGATGTCCAAGCCATTTTTTGGATCATGGCTTTCAGGTAGTCCCATAATTTTTAAATTGTCTCTCCTGGATCTGTTTTCCAGGTCAGTTGTTTTTCCAATGAGATATTTCACATTATCTTCCATTTTTTCATGTTTGGTGATTTCTTGGTTTCTCATAAAGTTATTAGCCTCCATCTATTCCATTCTAATTTTGGAAGAGCTATTTTCTTCAGTGAGTTTTTGGACCTCCTTTCCATTTGGCTAATTCTGCTTTTGAAAGCATTCTTCTCCTCATTGGCTTTTTGAACCTCTTTTGCCAATTGAGTGAGCTTATTTTTCAAGGTGTTATTTTCTTCAGCATTTTTCTGGGTCTCCTTTAGCAAGGTGTTGTCCCATTTTTTATGCTTTTCTTACATCTCTCTCATTTGTCTTCCCAGTTTTTCTTACACTTGTCTAACTTGATTTTCAAAATCCTTTTTGAGCTCTTCCATGGCCTGAGCCCATTGAATATTTATTTTGGATGTTTAGGATACAGACGTCTTAACTTCTATGTCTTTCCCTGATGGTAAGCATTGTTCTTCCTTATCTGAAAGGATGGGAGGAGATATCTGTTCATCAAGAAAGTAACTTTCTGTGGTCTTATTTTTTTTTCCCTTTTTTGGGCATTTTCCCAACCAGTTACTTGACTTTTGGGTCCTTTGTCAAGAGCAGGGTGTACTCTGGGAATCTGTGAGATCTCAGTTCCTCCACAGTGGCACAATCAAGCATCTACTGGTCTAGATGCAGTGAAGGATTTGTGTGCCCAGAATCTTAGCAGATACCTCTCCACAGCCACTTGGCCTCCAGTTCTACAAAGTCAGCACTTTGGGCTGATTTTCAGATAAGCTGGATGGGCAGGGCCACCATTCAGTTTGAGACAAAGACCAGCTTGGCAAGGGCCTCCACCCAGGGTTGAGGTAAGACTCAGCTCCTCAATGCCCCCACGCGTTTTTATGCTCCAACAATTGAGCTTCTGTATGGGCTGCTGTGCTGGCTCTGTGGCTGCTGCCTGCTGCCGGAGCTATGGGAATCTCTTTCTCCCTTCCTGGCCCCCTGATAAAATCCTGCCACTAACCTTTGGTGCCCGTGGGCCAAGGGATCTGAGGACCCGCTACTGTGACTGGAGATTCCACCCCCAAGGTGTTGTCCTCCCAGAGTCTCGTTGCACCATGGCCAAGGCTGGGCTGGGCTGGGCTCAGCGCTTGGCTCCCGCATCTGGCACAACTGACGTTTCCATGGGCCTTTCAGGTCACTATGGGCTGAAAATCTCCTCCACTCTGTTGTTCTCCATTTCTGTTGCTCCAAAATTTGTTGAGAGTCCTTCTCTACAGGTATTTTATGGGCTGTGGGGTGAATGCTGCTAAGTGTGTCTTTCTAGTCCGCCATCTTGGCTCCACCCCCCCCCAGTTCTTTTAATGAAACAAATATGATTTTGATACCTCAACCTGGAAGAGCCAAAACAGAGAAAGAAAATTATAGACCAATTTCTCTAATGAATATAAATGCAAAAATTTTAAATAAGGTATTAGCAAAAAAAAAATACAACAGCTTATCATGATAATAATACATTCTGGTCAGATGGGATTTATGCCAGGAATGCAGGGCTGGTTCAATATTAGGAAAACTATCAGCATTATTGATCATGTCACCAACAAAACTAATAGAAACCATATGATTATCTCAACAGATGCAGAAAATTTTTTGACAAAATACAACACCTATTCCTATTGAAAACACTCAAGAACATAGAAATAAATAGAACTTTCCATAAAATAATAAATAGTATCTACCTAAAACCATCAACAAGAGTTATGTGCAGTGAGGATAAATTAGATGCATTTCCAATAAGATCAGGGGTGAAACAAGGAGGTCCATTATCACCACTATTATTCAATATGGTAGTATAAATATTAACTTTAACAATAAGAAAAGAATTAGAATAGGCAAAGAAGAAACTAACTAATCACTCTTTGCAGATGATATGATTATATACTTAGAAAATCCTAGAGCACCAAGTAAAAAACTACTTGAAATGATAAACAACTTAGGCAAAGTTGCAGGTTACAAAATAAATCCACATAAATCATTGGCATTTCTATATATTGCTAAGAAAGTCCAATAGCAAGAGATAGAAAGAGAAATTCCATTTAAAGCTATAGTAGACATTGCAAAATATGTTGGAGTCTACTTGCCAAAGCAAAGCCAGGGACTATATGAGCACAATTACAAAACACTTTTCATACAAATAAAGTCAGATCTATGTAACTGGAAAAAACATTAGTGGCTCATAAGTAGACCAAGATAATATAATAAAAATGACAATTCTGCCTAAATTAATTTATTTATTCAGTGCCAAAGCAATCAAACTCCCAGAAAAAAATGCTTTCTAGAGCTAGAAAATATAATATCAAAATTCATCTGAAAGAGCAAAAGGTCCAAAATATCAAGGGAATTAATGAAAAGAAATGCTAGGGATGGTGGCCTAACAGTACCTGATCTTAAATTGTATTATCAAGCAACAATCATCAAACCACTTGTTATTAGCTGAGAAATAGAGGGGTAGACCAGTGGAATATGTTAGGTACTCAAGACACAACAGTCAATGAATATAGCAATCTACTGTTTGATAAAGTCAAGGACCCTAGCTTCTGGGATAAGAATTCACTGTCTGACAAAAACTACTGGGAAAATTGGCTAACAGTGTGGTGGAAACTGGGCATAGACCAATCCCTGACACCATATACAAGAATAAAGTCCAAATGGATCCATGATCTAGTTATATAGACTGATACTATAAACAAATCAAAGGAACAAGGAATAGTGTAGTTGTCAGATTTATGGAGAATGGACAAATTTATGACAAAACAAGTGACAGAGAACATTATGAAGTGCAAAATGGATAATTTTGATTACATTAAATTGATGTTTTTGCACAAATGAACCCAATTCAACCAAGATTAGAAGGCAAGCAGAATACTGGGAAAGAATTTTTGCAAGTAGTATCTGTGGTAAAGGCCTCATTTCTAAAATATATAGAGAACTGAGTCAAATGTACAAAAATACAAGTCATTCTCCAACTGATCAGTGGTCAAATATGAACAGGTAGTTTTCAGAGAAAGAAACTAAAGCTATCTATAATCCTATGAAAAAATGCTCCAAATCACTATTGATTAGAGAGATGCAAATCAAAACAACTCTGAGACACCCCATCACACCTATCAGATTGACTAACATGACAAAACAGGAAGATGATAAATGTTGGGGAAGATGTGGGAGAGGTAGAACACTAATTCATTGTTGATGGAGCTGTGAGCTGATCCAAGGATTCTGGAGAGCAATTTGGAACTATGCACAAAGGGCTATAAAAATGTGCATATCCTTTGACCCAACAATGTATCCCAAAGAAATCATAAAAATGGGAAAGAGTTGCACACATACAAAAATATTTATAGCAGCTCTCTTTGTGATGGCCAAAAACTGGAAATCGAGGGAATGCTCATCAATTGGGGAATGGATAAACAAGTTGTGGTATATGAATGTAATAGAATACTATTGTGCTATAAGAAATGATGAACAAGAAGACTTCAGAGAGGCCTGGAAAGACTTCTATGACCTGATGGTGAGTGAAAGGAGCAGAACCAGAAGAACTTTGTACATAGCGACAACCACAGTATGTGAGTTATTTATCTGGTAGACTTGGCTCTTCACAGCAATGCAAGGCCCTAAAACATTCCCAATGTACTCGATGCAAAATGCCTTCCACACCCAAAGAAAGAACTATGGAACTGGATCACAGACTGAAGCAGAACATTTTCTCCTGTGTTATGATTTGTTTTGTTTGGGTTATTCTCATGGTTTCTCCCATTCATTTTAATTCTTCTATTCAACATTACTAATGTGAAAATGTACTTTAATAAGAATGTTATAAGATTGCATGCCATCTCAGGGAGGGAGGTTGGAGTGAGGGAAAGAAAATCTAAGACTTAAGGATGTGATTGTGGAAAAATGAAAACAAATAAATTAATTAAAAAATTACAAACATAAAAAAATAAAGTAAAATAGACCCAGCATCACCTATAATCAGACTGCAGCATGGATGATTAAAATGGAGATTGCAAGTGCAACATGACAGAGAGATGCTAAAAAGAAATGTGTGGAAAAGGATGCTGCTCCAAGATATACATGTCTAAAAAGATGAGGGTAGGGGAGGAAACATCTTTTATCTACTCAACTTAGAGAAGAGAATCACAGTCTCAAAGGTGGAAGGATTCTTGGAAAAGTATGGTCCAAATCACATCTTAACAGATCACACAAGATAACATATGTAAAGTACTTTGTGGAACCTTAAAGCACAGTAAAATGACTAGTTATTGTTCTTAGCAGGAATTACCTCTGCCACATCTCTAAAATGTGGTCCTCCAGAGGACTGATGATAATGCATGCCACCTACCTCCTGGAAGTGAGTTGATAGACTCATAGTACAGAATGAAACATAAATTTTTGGACATGGTCAATGAAGCACTTTTTTTGCTCAATTATACATATTAGTTACAAGAATTTTTCTTTTCTTTTTCTATTGATGCAGAGAGAAAAAGTAAATATTTGCTAATTCACAAAATAAAATTAAATAAAAAAACTGGTCATTCAATACTTTCTATTTTCTATATGGGGAAATTGAGACTCAGAGATATTAAATGATTGACAGCAGTGGTGCAGCAGAAAATATACTGGATTGGAAAATAGTAGACCTGAATTTAATCTGGAACTTGTCTGCAACTAACTACATAAGCCTGACCAAGTTACTTCGATTCTCTGGACTTCATTTTCCTCATCTGTAAAATGACATATTAGATATGTTTAGGGTCTCTTCCATTTCTGCATTCCAAGGTCCCTTCTATTTCTGCCATTTGATGATTTATGTTCTTATACTCTATAACCTGAGGCTCTTTCCCACTCTAACATTTCATGGAGTGAGATTATTACAAATCCAAAATTCAGTGTTTTACTGTCTCTTCCAGTGTAAGACATTCTTCTAGTGTAGAATTTCATGATCTATGTATAACATATGTTCTCTAACATTCTACGATATGATGTTCCTTCCAGTTCAGACACTTTAGTGTTCTATATGGTGGCATTCTATATTCTGAAGTCACTTCTAGACATAATATCTTGTCTTTCAAGTTTCAACTCTAGTGTTCTATGTTTTAAAGTTTTTCCAATTTGAATATATTTTAAGCTCTCCTCAAACAGCTATAATATTTTGTGTTCTATGTTCTGGTAAAGGTTTTCAGTGTTACGTAGAAAGATAATTAATTATGAAGGAATCCTTCCCAAATATAGAAGTATCCATTTTTTAAATCCATTCTGCTCTTCTCTCCTGGAAGCTGATTAAAATCATAAGCTCAGTTTACCTCTGGCTCCCTGTGTTGTGTGACTGAAAGCTTAATTGACTACCCACTGACAAAAGATAGGAGCGTAAGAGAAGCTTAAACTGGATCAGTGCATTTCTTTGTTATGACTAAAGAGTGAAATTGGTTCAGAAAGAAGAGAAAAAAAGATTCTAAGATTACGGTAAATCAAGATATCAGCATATTGAAGAATAAAGCCTTCAGGTTAGGTTCTTTTTGAAATGGCATTTAAAAGAGGAGCTCACATTGAAGACCCTGCAAGACATGGGAAATGGATACTCAGCAAAGAGGAGGTCCTTTGCACCAAGCTAAAGGTAGAGAAGGGGGACTATACCTTCCATGAAGTCTTTTCTAACCACTATAATCCAAAGTAACTGCTTTCCTCTTAAGTACATACCACTTGCTTAATTCATCAACTCTGGAAGAAGAAGACTTGCCTTTGAAGCCCAGTTTTATCAGTAGCTAGCTCTGCATCCTTAGGCAAATCATTTCCCATCTCTGAACCTCGGTTTCCTCAGTTTTGTTAGGCACTTGGAGTAAATGATTGCTAAGGTTCCATTAGCTGTATATGCAATAGTCCTAAGGATAATACTTCCTGGTATAGTTATTTGTATAAGGCCTTATTAGAGTATGAACTCACTTAATTTATGAACCCCTTGGTCAATGAAATGATCCCTTCTGCAAAATTCCGGATGAGTTCTCATCCAGGTTCTTTCTGCCTGCATACTTCTGAAGATAGAAAACGTACTGGAAAGAGCCAAGACTTGGACTTGTGCAGAAGATGTCTATGACTAAAGTTTTTCAAATTATTCATCACCCCCATTAAATTGTGAATTTCTTGAGGGCAGGGGCTATTTTTGCCTTTCTTTGCATCCTTAGTATTTAAGACAGTGCCTAGAATGGAATCAGCACTTAACAAGGGATATAGAAGACCTGCTTATTGGAGATATGAATTGTCTTGACCACATGGGTTTCCCATATGTGTATCACCATTACTTGTGCTTGAAGCTTGTGCCCACTATTCCTACTTACTCAGTGGGTATTTTTGGGAGACTGTGCCCCAGAGTTTATTTAGGAGGATGTTGTTTACTTTTCTTACTATTCCACTTTACTAAATACCTTTTCCTTTGAGTTAATTGTACTTACTGGCTGATTATTAAAGTTTAGTGCACCAATAAGGGCTCATATAGTCAGTGTAGCTCTTATAGTAGTTCTGGGCTACAGAGTACCTTTGAACCCTTTTTGGATCCAACTTGTGATATTTAAGTGCCTAAAATCCTGAAGTCGATGCTACATAATGTTAAAAATATAAAGAACATTGGAAATAATCTTCACTTATAGATCAAAACAAAACTGGGGAACAGAGGTGAAGTGAATACACAAGGACTATCACCTCCATTGTTTTAGACACTGTGATTCTATTAATAAATTAAGACTAAGATCAAATTAGCTTTGATGCCTGGTGACTGGTGACTCATTTATTTCATAGTTTGACCTAGGACTGATTTTACTCACAAAACTCAGACATTTATCTGTGGGAAATCTGCCTAACATATTCCATATCGTTTTCTCTTATATCTCAATCTGAGTCCAAATGTCAGTATTTAAAGCCGTAGTTATTAAAGTGAAGTGAAAGGATGATGTTGGCATAGGACATAAAACTCATACTGCAAACCATAGCACATCACCATTGACTGCAAAATATGGTATGAAAGTCAGCATGGTATCATAGAAAACACCCAGGACTGAACTGCAGTCCTGATACTGTTCCTTATTGACTGTGTGACCGTGATCAAGACACTTACTTCACCAATCTGAGTGGTTTCAATGTCCTCCTTTGTTAAATTGACTGAATACATTACAAGTTTGCAAGGAAAGACCCTTAGGAAGAATTACATAAATGTTATTATTTGACATGGTGCTATGAATCTTGCTGTGAAGAAAGTCTCATTTTAATAGGGTTTTGACAGCATTTAATAAAAATTATAGCAAAGTTACCATCCTAGGAACTGGGAATGTTAGAAGTGGTAGAGACCTTAGAGGTCACCCAGTCCAATCCCCTCCTTTTACACATGATGACTCAGGGGTCCAGAGCAATGAAGGAAATGATTGAAGGTTCTGTGACTTCATATGCAATGCTCTTTACACTGTAGAGTACTTCTGATGTATTTTTAACAAAGAGCTTTTGTTTACAGTCAAATGTAGAGTGTTCACTATCACAAAAACGTCCCCAGTCAGTTCAGGCAAAGGTATCAGGCAAAGCCTGCTTTAAAAGCATGAAATTTTTGAATACATGCGTATTTACTAATTAAAAAAAAATTCCCTGCTAGCAAATGTGTTTTATGAGCTCTTCCTGGAATTAACCATGTATGCCATGATTTAATGGAACAGTAAGAGTCCACCATTTGGCTTTGCAGATTATTTTTCTTAGTTAATTAGAGAATTCTCGCTTGACATCCTCACTGCTCTCACCCTTGCCTCATTCAAATGTTACTTAATGGGTACTATCGGGGTCTAAGACTTTGGAACCCTGTTCAATAGTCTTAAAGGCTAGAAAAGACATCTACTACTTAAATACTCCCCTCCCTAGTCTCCTGGAAGCTTTCATAATAACTCATTAAAGATAAAGAGATATTTATCAATGAATTGATCCATTAAATAATGTAGACTAGAAAGCCAGAATGTCAAAGAATGAAGAGGACTATTCTCAAAGGCAGAAAACTTGAATTCAAGTCTGGGCTTAAGCACTTTCTACGTGAACCTCTCTGAGTTGCAGTTCCTTCATAAAAAAATAAGGACAAGTACATCTGTATTATCAACTTCACAGAATTTCAGTGAGTAAAATACGTTAGGAACTATCAAGAATAGATGCTCAATCCTATCCCTATTATCTGTGGAAGATAAAGAATATGAGACATGCATCCTATCATCAAGGTGCTTATGGTATAGTTGGAAAGAAAGTAATAGTTATTATTTATGGAGTGTTTTTCATTAATTATCTCATTTGAGCCATGCAATAATGCTGCAAGAGGGTCAAGGCAGTGATCACCATCTCCATTTTACAAGTGAAGAAAGTGAGGTCCAGAGAGGTTAAGCAACCAATGTAATTCCCTCTAAAATCATCAGATGTGAAAGTCAAAGCCTCAAGGTGCTTACAATCTAATGGGATATCATTTTGTGACATGTGCTCTCTAATTTTGAACTCACTTGCCCTTGTACTGAATATGAACTTGTAGAAGAATGTGGCACAGACTTTAGGAGAACATAGTTACAAATCCTTACTGCATCACCCTAGTAAATACTGTAAGAACTAATTAATCTGATGGACTAATTGATATCAGCTAATAATAATAATTTCACACTGATGAGAGTTCTAGAGGCATAAATATTTTTATTCTTAGCTTGAAACAGGAGCAAAAGCTAGAAATTGCAAAAAGAAAAAAAATACTTTAGGCTTTATAGAAGGAAGAAAATAAATTCTAAAGTATCAGAGCTATCCCAAATTGGAATGGAATATCTCAAGAGGAAGATGTGTAATAACATCCAAGTCTTCAAAAAAAAATCAGATCACTATTCCATGGAAATAATATATAGATGATTCTGGTTCATGAATGAGTTGGACAAGACAGCTTAAACCTTAACCTGGAGGACAGGTTATAGGTCATCAGAAGACACAATAGTGAATTTTTTATTCTCTCCTATGGAAAGAATTATAAAAGGATAAAATTAAGTGCATTTGATATTGGTTAAATGACCAGACCTATTGAATGAGTAACCATTAATTACTCAACTTGAATTTGGGCCATCACCAGTTTCTGATGACTCTGGAGAAGAGAGAGGCAAATGACTTTGCACAACTTTGCCTCACTTAAATCCAATTTATTTGCAAGTCAAGATATCACTCTCCTGATGTCATTGGTCATCTCCAAGAATGAAGGATGAACAGCAGTGTGAGTGTAGTAGAAGCTGCCCCCGAGGGACCCAACAAGTTAGTTAGATTTGAACAATGTGACTTTTACTTCTCCTTCTCCTGTTGTTCCTCTCTCCACATGGAGAGTCATACTCTTACATGTAGGTGCTCTGTCCAAAGGAATATAATTTTTGATTGCAAGGCATCTTGGGGTTTGGGGGGCTAGATTGTTTTCTTTTAACTATTAATTTTGTCATTATTTTTCAACAATTAACTCTGAGAAAATTAACTCTGTCTCATGTAGTTTTCATTTATGATTTCTTGAAATATAACTGAAAAAAACAGACTTTGAAAAAACCCATTGTTATTCAAATAGATTTGCTTGACTATTCATTTAACCCACATCACTCTGGCTTTCACTGATTGTCCAATAATAGGTTCTAGCCCAAGCCTCTCTTGCTTGTCTTTTTGGGATTTGATGGCTCAGATTAAGTATAAGTAGCAATTTTTTTCTGTTCTATCCAGAAAATCTGAGGATCTTCTCTCCCAGACTGAATCTCATTTGATGGCAAACTAGGTCATCTTTTGTTTCAATTCTTACCTAGCCCTTAATCACTGAATGGGGATTGCCTCAGACAAACAGACCAGGGAAAGACCTTAGTTTAGAAAGACCAAGGTCTCCTACTGCATCCTAAAATATTGCCAGTCATTTTGACTTATGTCTTGCCACTGGACTTCAATGACTTTGGTGAAGAGTCATGCTGATGATTTTGCTTGTATCTGCCTCACTTAAATCCAATTAATTCACTTGCAAGTGAAGACATCACTCTCATGATGTCATTGGGCCTCTGAGAAAGTAGGCCTCAGGTCAAGGACTCTCAGTGATCTGTCCCTGGTTATGTTCTCTTTAACATTTTTTTAAATGCAAATGTAGTACTTGATTAAGTAAATAAGTCAAATCACTTCCATGCCATTTAAAATAAGTGCTGTGATGCTAAGTCTGGAAACCTTAATTGGTGGTATCTATTGAATGGATCAATCAGTGGTTTTAGAATATATGAGAAAAAGTCCTTGATTAACTGGAGTGGCATTGCACAGGAAGCATATTCCTATTGACCAGAGAAAGTTAATCATTCTGTGAGATTTGAACAAGCAGAGAGGGGCAACATTTTAGCTAAATCCCTGAGAAGTAATCAGTTGGGGATAGGTTGAGATTGGGAATGGGGATGGGGATGAGGATGAAAATGGAGTTGAGAAGGAGCAGAGCCTTGTTCCTTGGCTTTAGTCACTCAGTCATTTAGTCTCCTCCCCATTTGGCTAGAGGATGACATTGCTAGCTTTGGATTTTGGACTTCCCATCTTCCAACTGGTGTCTTATCATTGTCCCAAATATAGGCGACTTCAGCATCTGAAGCTGGAGCAAAGGACAGAATGGACATATATTCACAGCCCTACAAAGAGCCCAGAGGGAAAATTAAAAAGATACACCATATCTAAAGGAAACCTCTTGAAGACTATAGTAAAAGGACATCCAACAACTGTGAGATCAATCAAGAAACATTTATTAAGCACGTATTATGTGCCAGGTACTATGCTAAGCCCTGGGAATTCAAAAGTGGGTGAAAGATAGTTCCTACCCTCAAGGAGTTTACAATCTAATGGAATACTCATTGAACAAATGTGATCTCTAACTTTGAGACCACTTTATCCTATATTAAGTATTTATTTGTGGTAGAAAGGCTTTTGGGAGAATGTTTATATCAATCATTTGTACTATATATCACCTTAGTATATACCAATCATTAGTATGTACCAATTATTTGATATTTCTAAACTAAGGTCTTTCCCAGGTCTGTTTGTCTGAAGCAATCCCCATTCAGTTATTAAGGGCTAGGTAAGAATTGAAACAAAAGATGACCCAGTATGTATCAATTATTTGTATGATCTTAGTAAATACACCCAACCACTAATTAAGCTGGGTCACTAATTAATATCAATTAACAATGATAGCTGAAGTGCATTAGTGGAAATTCATAAGCTTCATCATTGCAAAACATCCCCAAATCTCATAGGGCTATCAGATGAGACCTGATGGGCTTTAGGAACCAAAATCTGAAGACTTAACTTGTCAGTATAAATTGGTATTGGGGGAACAAATCCAAACCCTATGCTATATTTCTAAATGAAAACTAAAATGTCATGCTTATCAAATTTTCAAATATACTAAACTGAGAGAAAAAGAGAACAAATCAAATGACAGATTCAGGGTCCAAAAATAAAATTTCAACAGCCTGGAATTCTGGGCTAAACCTTTTATTTTTAATTTATTTATTTATTTATTTTTCAAATTTTTAATAAATTTATTTAACTTTTTACATTCATTTTCACAAAATTTTGGGTTCCAAATTTTCTCCCCATTTGTCCCTTCCCCCACCCCAATACACCTAGCATTCTAATTGCCCCTATCACCAATCTGCCCTCTCTTCTATCATCCCTCCCTTCCGTTGCCCCATCTTCTCTTTTGTCCTGTAGGGCCAGATAACTTTCTATTCCCCATTACCTGTATTTCTTATTTCCTAGTAGCAAGAACAATATTCGACAGTTGTTCCTAAAACTTTGAGTTCCAAATTCTCCCCATCCCTCCCTCCCCACCCATTCCCTTTAGGAAGGCAGGCAATTCAGTATGGGCAATATCTGTGTAGTTTTGCAAATGACTTCGATAATAGTCGTGTTGTGTCAGACTAACTATAATTGCCTCCGTCCTATCCTGCCCCCCATTGCTTCTATTCTCTCTTTTGATCCTGTCCCTCCCCAAGAGTGTTGACTTCAAATTGCTCCCTCCTCCCATTGCCCTCCCTTCCATCATCCCCCTACCCTGCTTATCTCCTTCTCCCCCATTTTCCCGTATTGTAAGATAGGTTTTCATACCAAAATGAGTGTGTATTTTATTCCTTCCTTTAGTCAAACGTGATGAAAGTAAACTTCATATTTTTCTCTCAGCTGCCCTCTTTTTCCCTCCACTAAAAAGTCTCCTGCCTGCCTCTTCTAGGAGAGATAATTAGCCCCATTCTATTTCTCCCTCTCTCTTCCCAATACATTTCCTCTCCTCGCTTACCTTCATTTTTTTAAGATATGAGGTCATCATATTCAATTGATTCTGTGCTCTCTGTCTCTGTGTGTGCGTGTGTGTGCATGTTTGTATGTGTGTGTAATCCCACCTACTACCCAGACACTGAAAAGTTTTAAGAGTTACAAATATTATCTTTCCTGTAGGAATATAAATAGTTCAACTTTAGTAAGTCCCTTATGACATCTCTTTGCTGTTTACTTTTTCATGCTTCTTCTCATTCTTCTGTTTGAAAGTCAAATATTCTTTTCAGCTCTGGTCTTTTCATCAAGAATGCTTGAAAGTCCTCTATTCCATTGAAAGACCAGTTTTTCCCCTGAAGTATTATACTCAGTTTTGCTGGGGAGGTGATTCTTGGTTTGAGTCCTAGTTCCTTTGACTTCTAGAATATCATGTTCCAAGCCCTTCTATCCCTTATTGTAGAAGCTGCTAGATCTTGTGTTATCCTGATTGTATTTCCACAGTACTGGAATTGTTTCTTTCTAGTTGCTTGCAATATTTTCTCCTTGACCTGGGAACTATGGAATTTGGCCACAATGTTCCTAGGAGTTTCTCTTTTTGGATCTCTTTCAGGCGGTGATTGATGGATTCCTTCAATACTTATTTTGCCCTCTGGTTCTAGACTATCAGGGCAGTTTTCCTTGATAATTTCATGGAATATGATGTTTAGGCTCCTTTTTGGATCATGGCTTTCAGGTAGTCCCATAATTTTTAAATTGTCTCTCCTGGATCTATTTTCCAGATCAGTTGTTTTTCCAGTGAGATATTTCACATTAGATTCCATTTTTTCATTCTTTTGGCTTTGTTTTGTGATTTCTTGGTTTCTCATAAAGTCATTAGCCTCCATCTGTTCCATTCTCATTTTGAAAGAACTATTTTCTTCAGTGAGCTTTTGAACCTCCTTTTCCATTTGGCTACTTCTACTTTTGAAAGAATTCTTCTCTTCATTGGCTTTTTGAACCTCTTTTGCCAATTGAGTTAGCCTATTTTTCAAGGTGTTATTTTCTTCAGCATTTTTCTGGGTCTCTTTTAGCAAGGTGTTGACCCATTTTTCATGCTTTTCTTGCATCTCTCTCGTTTCTCTTCCCAATTTTTCCTGCACTTGTCTAATTTGATTTTCAAAATCCTTTTTGAGCTCCTCCATTACCTGAGGCCATTGAATATCTATTTTCGATGTTTGGGATTCAGAAGTCTTGACTTCTATGTCTTTCCCTGATGGGTAAGCATTGTGCTTCCTCATCAGAAAAGAAAGGAGGAAATACCTGTTCACCAAGAAAGTAACCTTCTATGGTCTTACTTTTTTTCCCTTTTCTGGGCATTTTCCCAGCAAGTTACTAGACTTCTGGGATTCCTTTTCACACCCACCTGACCTCAAGTTCTGCCCAGCTAGTTCTTGGGGTCTGAGATTCAAATGCTGCTTCCCAGCCTCAGGGCTTTCACAGGGGGTCGGGCTGCTATTCAATGTAAGATTAAATTCCAGCGCTCAGGTGGGGGCAGGGCCTCCTCACAGTGCTCATTTCCCTCAGGGATTTTACATGGTGACCTTCCTCAATGGATTTGAGGTCTTGCCTGCTCTGGAAGCCCCTGTCAGCTGCTGCCTCCCGAGGGCGCCTGAGTTATGGAGACACCCTGCTCCCCTCTCGGGCAGCCAAACAGGCCTGCTCACTGACCTTTGCACCCATGGGCGGAGGGAACCTCACAGCCACTGGAGATTACATCCCTGAAGCCAGCTTGGACCTGCTCCTCCTGGGGCCACGTGGCCTGGGCAGGGCTGGGCTCCACTCGGGAAGTGCACGATGGACCCCCAGTGTCGGTTCTTCTGGTCTCTCTGGAACAGAAATCTCCTCCACTCCGTCATTCCACAACTTCCTCTGCTCCTGAACTTGTTGGGAGTTCCTCCTTACAGGTATTTTATAGGCTATGGGTTCAGGAGCTAGCATATGTGTGTCTTTCTACTCCGCCATCTTGGCTCTTCCCCCTGGGCTAAATCTAAAGAGAAGAACTTTAATATAGATCAATGTAAAACAATTCATTGAAGTTCAAAAAAAATCAATGTAACTATGAATGCAAAACACAACTACACAACAGTTCCTATGAAGATATGTGCTAACTTTCTACCAATTAGAGGCATGCAAAGGTCAATTATGTTATGTCATATGCACAAGAGTAACTGGGTAGCACAAAGGATAGAGATTGTTGAGATATCTAGTATGATGTCATCTTTCAAAATCTTCTGAGGTTGATAATGATGATATAATAAGGGGACAGCTGGTTGCTTTGATGAATTCAAGTCACCTGGGTCAGGTGAACTCCATCCTAGAGTACTGAAAGGTCAGAGAGATATAATTACTGAATCACTGTCAGTGATTTTTGGAAAACACATAAAGAACCAAAGAAGTACCACAGTACTCAAGAACAAATGTGCTTGCAAGTGCCCCCTTCAAAAAGAAAAGGGAGGAAGATCAATTGTATAAACTATAAACCACTAAAGTCAACTTCAGTGTTTGGAAATTATACGAGAGAGAGAGAGACAGAGAGAGAGAGAGAGAGAGAGAGAGAGAGAGAGAGAGACAGAGAGAGAGAGAGACAGAGACAGAGACAGAGAGACAGAGACAGACAGACAGAGACAGAGAGAGAGACAGAGAGACAGAGGACAGAGAGCAAATTGTCAAAAACAATTTTTAAATTAACAAGATGAATTTCTAAAAGAGAAGATTTGAAGAAAACAATCAAAACATACTACATATGATTAAATGCTAACAAACCCAGGAATTTAAAAGAAATAAATGATTATCTACAAAAAAATAGAAGTGTTTTAATGGAACATAACACAGAGGATTTTAATTTAATATCAGAGAGTAAGCTAAGAAAAAAAAAAGCTGGTTCCATATGGATTTACACAAGAATTTTACTAGATAATTAAAGGAAACTTAATATCTATGATACATATGTTATTTTTTAAAAAACTAAGAATTAAAAACTATCACAATTCTTTTATGAAATAAAATAGAATCTTATTAACTAAACCAGGGAGGAATACAGCAAAGAAAGAGGACTATAGACCAATATTACTAATGGGCGTTACAAAAATCATAAAATGAAACTTTATCAAAAGGACTGAAACAACATAGTCAAACAAAAGGTTATTTAATATAACAATTGAATCTATGCCAAGAATACTAGTAGGGCTCAATATTAGGAAAAAGATCATATTAAATGTGAATAGAACCTAAAATACCTAGTTACGCCAATAGAAACAGTGAAATCATTTGATACAATATAATAATCTCCTATTTCCTCTGAGTAAAATAAACTGAAACTAGGGGGTGAATCCCTTTTCTGGTCTTGGTACATTGTAACAACTGGTTTTATTAGATCTGTGCTTACACTTAGCTGTTGGTTTCTCTTAGTTGACATAATCAAGACTAGCTGGATCACGGGCTGACATTTGTTATGCTAAGTGTAGATACCAGGATTTGATATCAAACATATTTTTGACTATCCATTCATAGTCTTAGAAATATAAAAGCTCTTGTGCCTTCCCAGTTACCAATGGAGTGAAACAGGGCTGTGTGCTTGCTCCCATGCATTTTAGCATGATATTTTCAGACATGTTGCCAAATGCTTTCAATGAGGATGAACATGGCATCAAGGTCAATTACCATACTGATGGTAAATTCTTCAGTTTGAAAAGGTTACAAGCTAAAACCAAAGCGGAGAGAGTGTTGGTGCATGATTTTCTGTTTGCAGATGATTGTGCACTCAATGCAGCCTCTCAAGCTGAGATGGAACAAAGTATGGACCAATCCTCTACTGGCTGTGCTAATTTTGACCTAATAATTAACATGAAAAAAACACAGGTACTCCATCAGTCACCACCACACCATCCATACATAGAACCCTCGATTGCAAGAACTGGAGAACTTTTGAATGCTGTGGATAAGTTCACTAACCTTGGTAGTGTACTTTCCAGGAATGTACACATTGATAATGAGATTGATACATGCATTGCCAGAGTTAGCTCAGTGTTTAGGAGGCTTGAAAGAAAGGTTTGGGAGAGAAGAGGTATTAGACTGACTACCAAACTGAAGGCCTACAGAGCCATTGTGCTGATCTCATTATTATATGTTTGTGAGACATGGACAGTCTACCAGCGCCATGCCAGGAAACTGAATCACTTCCATTTTGAACTGTCTTAGGAAGATTCTGAGGATCACCTGGCAGGACAAGGTATTAGACACTGAAGTTCTTGCTTGAGCTGAACTGCCAAGCATTCAAACTATGTTTCAGAGAGTGCAACTCCAATGGGCTGGTCACATTGTTCTAATGCAAAATGTATGCTTGCAAAAAGACTATTTTATGGAGAATTTGCATTGGGCTGGCGATCACATGGTGGTCAGAAGAAATGATACAAAGGCACTCTCAAGGTCTCTCTCAAGAACTTTGGATTTGACCATGCAATATGGGAGATACTGGCACAGGACAGCTCAACATGGTGGGCCCACATAAGAAAAGGTGCTGTGCTCTTTGAGCAAAGTAGAATTGAGACAGCACAAAGTAAACACAGGATGTGTAAATTTGGGATATCCACCCCAAATATTCATATGGACTATTTGTGCCCAACCTGTGGTAGAGCATTCCGAGCTTATATTAGTCTGGTAAGCCACAGTTGGGAACACTGAAATTTCACTTTACAATGTGATGTCATTCTGGTCCTCTTCGAAGACGAAGGACAACAACCAACCAGCTCTCATTAGTAAGAGGAATTCCCTGCCTCCAAGCATAAATATATCATTCCATATCCTAAAGGAGTTTACATTTCATGGATATGCTGGTGAATTTTTAACAACTGACTCTCCAAAATAATAACATAAAAATAATAACAATACATGTAATGTGATTTTAAGTTTACTCTGCATTATTAACATTGTACCATTACTTTTTAAGTACAGAGAAAAAAAAAAAACAATGAATATGACTGTGTTTTATAGCAATTGTTCATTTTTGAGGTGTGAATGCCTGTAGTATCATTTAATAATCCACTCATTAATTGATTTAGGCTGGCTCCAGGATACTCTGTTACAGCCTAATGCTACTTCCCCCCCCGCCAGTTTATTGATTTCCTTCCCAAACTCTCGTGCTCAGAATGTAATATAATATTCCAAATGTTGTCTGGGCAGAATACAGAACTTTTATCACCTCCTTATTATTATCAGCTTTCCTTCTCTAATGCAAACCAAGGTTGTTTTAGCATATCTCATTGCTATATCATAGAGAGCTTATAGTCCACTAAAGAAACAACTTCTTTTCTAACTGTGCCTCCACCATCTTTTACTTGTAATATTACATTTTTATAACCTAAATATGACTTCATACTTATTCCTATTAAATTTTATCTTTTTGACCCAGCCCTATATACTAGCTTATCAAGAATTTTGTGGAGAATGACTCTGTCAACCAAATCAATAAACACTGAGCACCTACTATGTGTCAGGCATTGTGTTAAACACTGAGGATATAAAAAGAGGCAAAAAATATTTTCTGCCCTTTGAGAACTCACAATCTAATGTGGAAGGGTACCGTTATTCTTTTCAATTTGTCATATGCAAATTTGACAAGCATGTTGTTATCGTTGATACAAATATTAAACAACATAAATCCAGATACAGATCCTTAGAGCATGCCACTAAAAATATTTGGGCAAGTTGACATTGAACCATTAATGACTTTTCTTTGAATCCAACCATTCAAACCATCTTGAACCCATCTGATTTTATTATCATCTGCTTTTCCTCTCCTCATTTTCCCACAAGAATGATAAAGGATACTTTGCCCAATATTAAGCTATAATCTAAGAAAGCTATATCTATTCATTAGCCTCATCTATCAATTTAACAATCCTCTCAAAAAAGGAAATACATTAAATCTATCCTAAGCTTTCATTTCTTTTCTAACTCACTAATTCACTAATAGTGATACATTCTAAGAAAAATGTCCAGAAACCAAAATCAAATTAACTGTCCTAGAGTTTGTAGACTCTATTCATTTCATGTGAAATTCAGGATAATGATCTTCCTCCAATCCTATGGTACCTCTCAATCTTCCATATTCTTTCAAATACAAGTGATCTGCCATCTGCCAAATACTCATAACAGTTACTCAACAAACACATGGCCCAGTTCTTTCAATATGCCAGATGTGGTCTTAACAGAGAAGAATTTATTATATTTATGTGTGAATTATTTAGAATAAAGTAAAATTGCATATTGAATGATTCATTGAATTATTTAATATACTTTATATGTTGATATGGTTAAAAAGCTTTTAGTTTGTAATATATCATCTTTTCACTGCAATCATTTGTCTTACACAATTAGTTACTGAGTCACGAGATTGTGACACTTATTTTTTAAGTCTTTATCATGAAACCACAGTTATCACACTGGCTATTAAGCATGCCTTTAATGAACAGTCCATTTTTTTTCAAATGTAGCATTAGTTATAGGCCATAGGTTTTCAATGGAATTCAAATCAAGTAAGTTCCCAGGTCATTGAATCATGTTTAGCTCCATCTCCTGGATAAATTTCTTAATATTTTCCACCCTATGGAATTGTGCAAGGTAATGTTGCAATATTCCATCATCATTCATATATATCTATAACTCTAGGACAATTCTACTTTTCAGTATACTAATATATTTATCATAGTTTGTAATTTCCTCAGTGGTAACAAGACTTCTAGGCCCACTAAAAGTCAACAACTCCCCAAACAATTTTTTGGGGGTAGGTAGATATTCCAGTCTGAGGAAAATGCCCCAATCTTAGTTTCATTAGATGTCTAACAATAATTTTAGTATAGCCTTGGATGAAAAAATTGATTTTCTCTGTCAAAATTACCTTTTTCTTAAGTCTTCACGACTACAGTTTTCTGCCTTGATATTGTCTTTCCCCAAACAAGTGTTTTATTGTCATTATTGTCAATGCTCTTCATAACTATGGTTGGCTACTTTAATAGTTTTATGGATCTTCTCTGTATTCTTCCAACTTCAAAAAACCTATGTCTCACTGCAGAGGAATCAGCAATAACTCATCTACTTATCAGATACGTATTAAGGTTTGTGTTTGTTTTCTGAAGATTGATTAAGTTATTTATTAGTGGGTAGTTTGTTGGTTTCATTTCCTTTGCATTTGGGGCCATTTGATCTTATTTCGTATTGAGTTTGAAGGATCCTTAAAATGCTTGATGAACCACTTCACCGGCACATTACAATATCCCTAAGAATCATTTAAGTGGGTTCATTATGAGATGTAACTTCTTCATTTCTCCTGTATTAGTGTATTATTTTTAAAAACATAGAATTATAATTTCAATAAAATACAAAGTCACAAGTTTCAAGGGTAGAAAACTGCACTGAGACTTTCTGGACACCATGTAAAGCAATGAAATGACCGCATTTAAATAAAATACAGCATTCAACTCAGAGAACTAAGTAACAATGGGAAAAGCTGTTCAATGTTGTTTCATTAGTCATGTTCTTATGCCGTTATTTTAGTATCAATATAAGCAAATAGGCATTTCCTGTAATGAAAAAAAATATCAAAACTATTATTCCTAAGAAAATCACATGTTGTTGCAGTTTAAAATCTGTTTTTTTCATTCACTCATTAAAATATTCCTTTATCTCTGAAGCTTGTGATTGCTACACAACTGTTCTTAAATTCTAAATGGACTTCTTTGGTGTCTCTTAATCCACAGCATTTCTTCTTTTCCTTCAACATTTTTTAATGTTAGTTCATATTTCCAGTCTTAGTTCTTGGATTGGGATGCTTTGCTTTGGCCAATACCACTCTCCTCCCCTCTTCATTTCCACACAAACTTTTCTCTGGCTAGGGTAAGCCCTTTTGTGTCCTCTCCGCTCTTTAGTATGGATTCCACTGAGGCTGATGATCTGAATGTAGTTGCTGATATTAGGTCCCACTCTTTGGGACTTCTCTGACTGTTGTCTCACGCACATCATGATCCACTGAGGGGTCTCTTTCTCTTTCTTCTTGCTCAATTCACAATCAGGAGTTGTTTCCATCACCTGCTCTGGTCCGGAATGTTGAATTTTGCATAAATTTCAAGACACCTGAAGTGCTATCTTATTAATGGTCTTAAATGCTGTGCTGGCCCTATTTCTTGCTGGAGTTTCCTTTCTTCCAAGAAATACATTTCTTGGCCTAGTCTGCCTACATAATGACCTGGGGGAATATATCTATTCTAGGCCAGGGTCAAGCTATGATCTCAGGCCCCTGAATCCCAGAACTTATATTGACTTATAACCTACTCTGTTCAGAGTATAGACTGGCATGTGATCCATTTACAGGATTTCAGAATAGCTACATTTGTGTGGTTCCTCTCCTAGTCTGAAATATCTTCCAGTAATTTACTGGTGGGAATCCTCAACCAATCATTAGTAGCTTCTAGACAACTTTTGTTAGAATTCTAATTGGAAAGAAAAGTTTGCTATTATTCCTTTTGAATTTTCCTTGTCAGTGTTATTTCTATAATTTTTTCATATTTTATTAGAGATTATATAGGAAGCATGGACTTAATCAACTTTCCATATAATCATCCTATTCAGAAGTCCCCCAAAATATTTCTGAGGATAAATGATGAAAATTATTCATTGTTAATGTCATAGAGAGCTTTAAGATTGTAAAACATATATCTCTAACTATCCATAACTTCAATAATAATTACAAATTAATAGTAATAAGCATCATCATTATTATTAATAGGCTCATTTTACAGATTAAAAAGAAACAAACTGAGACTCAGATGAATAATTTGCCCACATCAATGTAATTAGTAAGTTCTGGAGTTGGGTTTTCATGACCACTCTACCTGTCTTTCTATCATAAAACCTGTTCATATATCTTATGCTTTGATGAATAAAACAAGGTTCCCCCCCTCAAGGAGCTCATTTTTTAAAAGTTTTTATTTTTCCCAGGTAACACATCAAACAATTTTTTTAACATTCATTTTTAAAACTTTGATTTCTAAATTCTCTCCCTTCCTCACTCTCCACCCCACCCCCACTCATTAAGAAATCAAGCAGATCAACATAGGCCATACATGTACAGTCATGCAAAATAGCCATAATAGTCATGTTGTGAAAGAAAACATGGACAAAATATCTCTAACATGAGATCCATTTACAGGATTTCCAGGTAGCTACATTTGTGAGCTTCCTCTCCCAGTCTCCATTGTCTTCCAATAATTTAAAGTCCTCAAGTCCTTTGATGTAGAAGTTAATAAATCTTGTGTTGTCTTGACAGTGACTCCACCATACTTAAATGGTTTCTTTCTGACCCCCTGCAATATTTTCTCCTTAACCTGGGGACTTTAGAATTTGGCTATAATATTCCTGGCAGTTTTCATTTTGAGATCTCTTTCCAGAAGTGATCCGTGGCTTTTTAAATTTTTTTTTACCTTCTGGTTCTAGAATATCAGGGCAGTTTTCCTTGATAATTTCCTGAAAGATCATATCTAGGCTCATTTTTTTTGATAATAGGTTTCAGGTAGTTCAATAAATTTTAAATTCCCTCTCCTGGATCTATTGTCCAGGTGTAACAGCAAACAAAGTAGGATCTTTTGGTATTTCTCTGGATTGGGTTTTAGCCAATCAGATACATGCATGTGGGCTCTTGCCAATGAGATGGTGAGTAGAATTGTATATAAAGAGAGCTGGTGTTGAGAAGGCAGACATTGTGGGAGCTAGTGCTGAAGGAGGGAGTCAGTATTGAGGAGAAGAGACTAAGAGGACACTTCTGATGGTAGAGACTTGCTGAAGGAGCCTCTGAACTTTCAAAGCAAATAAAACTGTAGGGCAGAAAACATGCCCAGCCCCTTTTGAGAGATGTTAAAGTGAACTGAGTTGTTATCACTGAACCTCTGGACTTTGGAAGTAAATTGAGATGACTGAGCTGGTGGTGTTGAGTAAGTATTTTTGTTGGCCTGTTGAACTTTGTTTTCCAAGAGACAGAAGCTGCTGACAAGAGCCAGGAGAGCTTTGATTGGAGTAGTCCCTGTGAGCTGATATACAGAGCAGGACTGGAGAGCTGCCTACATGTGACTCTAGGCAAGAGTCAGGAGTGGTTAGTCCCCAGAGGAAGAGCCATAGGACTTGGAAGTCAACCTTGAGTTAAGATGAAAGAGGACTTTGCTTGGATACTTGGAATTGATTAAGGAAATTATTCTTACTGTGACCTAGAGGTGAATGTTGTGGTATTTTCTGTTATACTTTAAGGATATACTGTGCTAGGGAAGACCCTAGCCTAGGACACTGATTGTGTAAACAAGTATTTTGGGGAATGTTACTGAATGCAATGATATATGCTATATGCCATATGATGTAATAAGTGTTATGAAATATACTTAAGGATGTTACTATGAATGTCATGTTTTACTTTATTGAACAATGTTTAGTTTATTATTGAATAATTCATTATATTAGTTACACTATCTGATTAGACCCTATAAATTATTCCCAGCAGCAGCCCTCAAGTGTGCTGCCATGATTGGCGTTACACCAATTCAGTTGTATTTCCAATGAGATATTTCTCATTGTATTCTATTTTTTTATTCTTTTGGTTTTATTTTACTGTTTTTTTGATTTCTTATAGAGTCATTAGCTTCCATTTGCTCCATTATAATTTTTAAACAATTATTTTCTTCAATGAGCTTTGGGGCCTCCTTTTCCATTTGACCAATTCTGCTTTTTAGGTATTTTCCTACTCATTGGCTTTTTGGACCTCTTTTACCATTTGGCCTAATCTGCTTTTTTTAAAAATTATTTATTCACTTTTAATTTACAATATCAGGTTCTACAAGCTTTTGAGTTTTAAATTTTCTTCCCTGCCCTCCACACCCCGCTCCCCAACACTGCATGAAATCCGATATAGATTCCACATATACATTCACATTAAACATATTTTCACATTAACCATGTTGCAAGTAAGAATTATAATCAATGGAATGAACCATGAGCAAGAAGAAACAAACAGAGAGAAAAAGAGAGAGAGAGAGAGAGAGAGAGAGAGAGAGAGAGAGAGAGAGAGAGAGAGAGAGAGAGAGAGAGAGAGAGAGAGAAAGAGAGAGAGAGAGAGAATATAGTATGCCTCAAACCATAATCAGACTCCATAATTCTTCTCTGGATGTGGATAGCCTTTTGAAACTGTCTTAGAGAAGAGACAAGTCTATCAAAGTTAATTATTGCATAATGTGGCTGTAACTGTTTGTATAATGTTCTCCTAGTTCTACTTCCCTCATTCAGCATCAATTCATGTGTTTCCAGATTTTTCTGAAGTCCACCTGCTTATCATTTCTCATAGCACAATAGTATTCCATTTAATTCATCTACCACAACTTGTTTAGCCATTCCCCAGTTGATGATCATTCCCTCAGTTTCCAGTTCTTTGCTACCACAAAAAGAATATTTTTGTACATGTGCATCCTTTTCCCATTTGTATGACCTTTTGGGGATACAGACCTATAAGGGGTATTGCTGGGTCAAAGGGTATACATATTTTTATAGCCCTTTGGGCACAGCTCCAAATTGCTGACCAAAATGATTGAATCAGTTCACAACTCCACCAACAATGCATTAATGTTTAAATTTTCCCATATCTTCTCCAACATTTATCATTTTCCTGTTTTGTCATATTAGCTAATCTGACAGATGTGATGTGGTACCTCAGAGTTGTTTGATTTTCATTTTTCTAATCAGAGTGATTTAGAGAACTTTTTCATATGACAATAGATATCTTTCATTTCTTCCTCTGAAAACTGCCTGTTCATATCCTTTGATGATTTATCAACTGGGGAATGACTAGTATTCTTATAAATTTGACTGAGTTCTCTAAATAGTTTAGAAATTAGGCCTTTATCAGACACACTGGTTGTAAAAATTCTTTGCCAGTATTCTGCCTCCCTCATAGTCTTGGGTGCATTGCTTTTGTTTGTACAAAAATTTTTCAATTTCAATTTAATGTAATCAAAAATATCCACTTTGCATTTTATAATGTTCTCTATCTCTTGTTCAGTCATAAATTCTTTCATTATCCATAAATCTGACAGGTAAGCTATTCATTGATCTCCTAGTTAGCTTATAGTATCAGCCTTCATATCTAAATCATGTACCCATTTTGACTTTATTCTGGTATATGGTGTAAGATATTGGTCTATTCCTAGTTTCTGTCATACTGTTTCCAGTTTTCCCAGCAGTTTTTGTCAAATAGTGAGTTCTTTTCCTAGAAACTAAGGCACTGGGTTTATCAAAGAATAGATCTCTGTGGTCATTGACTACTCTGTCTTGTGTATCTAACCTGTTCCACTGATCCACCACTCATTGCTTAGCCAGTACCAAGGAATTTTGATGATTGATGTGCTATGATACAATTTAAGGTCTGGTATTACTAGGCAAACATACCTAGCATTTCTTTCATTAATTCATTTGATATTCTAGACTTTTTGTTCTTCTAGATGAATTCTGTTATCTTTTTCTAGCTCTTTAAAATAATTTTCTGGTAGTTAGATTGGTATGAAACTGGATAAGTAAATTAATTTAGGTAAGATTGTCATTTTTATTATATTAGCTCAACCTACTCATGAGCAACTGATGTTTTTCCAATTATTTTGCTCTGACTTCATTTGTATGAAAAGTATTTTGTAATTGTGTTCATGTAGTTCCTGGGTTTGTTGTGGCAAGTAGACTCCTAACTATTGCATAATGTCTATAGTAATTTTAAATGGAATCTCTCTTTCTATCTCTTATTGTCAGACTTTGTTAGTAATATATAGAAATGCTAAGAATTTTTGTGGATTTATTTTATATCCTGCAACTTTGGCACAGTTATTTATTTCAAATAATTTTTTACTTGATTCTCTAGCATTCTCTAAGTAGATCATATCATCTGCAAAGAGTGATAGTTTTATTTCTTCTTTGCCTATTCTAATTTCTTCTACTTCTTTTTCTTTACCTATTGCTAAAACTAACGTTTCCAGTACCATAATGAATAATAAGGGTGATAAAGGACATCCTTGTTTCACCCTGATCTTATTGGAAATATTTCTAGCTTTTCCCCACTACACATAATACTTAGTGATGACTTTAGGTAGATGCTACTTATCATTTTAAAGAAGCCTCTATTTATTCCCATATTCTCAAGTGTTTTTAATAGGAATGTGTGTTGTGTTTTGTCAAAAGCTTTTTCTGCATCTATTGAGATAATTGTATAGTTTCTATTAGCTTTGTTGATGATATGATCAATTATGCTTATAGTTTTTCTAATATTGAACCAGCCCTGAATTCCTGAAATAAATCCTATCTGGTCATAGTCTATTATTCTCCTGGTCAGTTGCTGTAATCTTTTTGCCAAGATTTTATTGAAAGTTTTTGCCTCTATATTCATTAGGGTCTATAATTTTCTTTCAGTCTGTTTTTAAGTTGTTATTTTCTTTAATTTTTTTTTTGTTTCCTTCACCAAGCTATTGACTTGTTTTTCACTGTTTTCTTGCATCACTCTCATTTCTCTTCACAATTTTTCCTCTACTTCTTTTATTTGATGTTCAAAATTCATTCTGAGCTCTTCCATGACCTGAGATGAATTCATTTGTTTTTTCTTGTAGGCTTTGGATATAAGATCTCTGATTTTGTTGTCTTCTTCTGAGTGTATATTTAGGTCTTCCTATTCAATGTCCACGTTATTTTCCATTGTTTCCTAATTTTCCCAGCCTGTTACTTGACTTTTTACTCATTGTTAAAGTAGGGCTCTGCTTCTGGTGTGGAGGGTCACACTGTCCCAAGCTTTAAGGGTTTTATACAAATATTTTTAGAGATATCTCTAGGAACGTGTAAGTTTTCAGTAGGGCTCTATGTCTGAAGCTAGCAAAAGAAGTTCCTAGGATGGTTGGACAACCAAAGACTGGAGATAGCTGTCATGGTGTTGCAGCCCTCAGAGTGAGACAAGCCACATCCTGGGGCTTGAAGTCCACAACAATCTGCCCTGAGATACCAAAGATTTATTCCATGGACTTTCAAAGAAGGAGGCATTCTCATGAAGTCAGCATAAAAACTCAAATGATAAAGGATGAGATTAAATCAAGTTAACCACCTCAACCAAAAAGAACAGCATTTCATACTATGTAGCCCTGGAATAAAGCCCCAATTTATTAAAATCTATATTAAATGATCAAAATAAAATTACTAAGATTAGTAAATCAAAGAAAATGGCAAACAGCATTGTATGTGTATATACGTGTGTGGCGGGGTGGATGGGGGAGAGAAAGAGAGAGAGAGAGAGACTTTGAGCTCACACCTGTGATTTGTTTGGTGCAGAGTACTACCAATGAGGAAATCCCAAGCACCAATGTGGATCAGCTACTTCTTTGCAATTTTCATTCTTAGAGAGTGTCCTGGAGTGCAGTCATGCAGTCAGTTTATGCCATAGTTAGGAGTTCAGTCCAGAGTATTCTGCCTCCAAAGTATTGAATAATTTAATTAATTCAACAAGGTTTGAGTTTAAAATCATACAGATGTAGATTTTGACTCAAAATAAACCTAAATTTCTTAATAATCAGAACTATCTCAAATTTGAATCATGATGTCATGTGGTTGTGAGTTTCCCATCCCTAGAGGCCTTTAATGACGAGTTAATTTTTTTTCTGAATTATATGGGTTTCATGAGTTGAGAATGGATAGTACACAATGATCTCTATGAACAATTCTTATATTAGGTCTATAATTTTTGAATAAAGAGATCTGAACCAGAAGTTGGCAAAACAATGTATCCGTAGCTCATTGGTGCATAAATTATTTTTATCTGCTTTAAAAACAAATAGCTTTGCAAAACTTAAGAATGCTGACCAACACAATAAGAATGAATCTGAATCATTATTTCCAAGGACTGGTGATGAAGAATGCTGCCTGCTTCCTGACAGAGAGGTAATGGAGTAAATATGTAGAATGTAATACATATATTTGGACATCGCCATTCTAGGAACTTGTTTTGCTTGACTGCATATTTGTTTAAAAAAAAAAGAGTTCTCACCCTCTTTCAACCTGTGGGGTGGTAGGAGAGGAAAGAAGAAAAAGAAAAGCTTATTAGTTGAAAAACTAAAGATGAATTGAAAAAATAAAACCATTGTGTTAGATTCAATTGCCATTCACTTACCATATGAGCTTGACAATGATGCTTCATCTCAGGTTTTGTTTTATCTATGAGGTGAGGAGATTGAGAAAAATGATCTCCAAATACCCTTCTTGCCCTAATAGGATGACAGGGTAAGGAAAGAAAGGGGAATTGTTTTGGGAGGGGGGCTAGCACAAGCGAAGTGGAGACTTTAGTAAAGGGAACTCTTCTAATATGTCAGCACCAATCAAGACAAAGGATCAGAGAGACACTTGAATGAAAAACTTCATCAGTGGAATAAGTCAATGGAATCAATAATCAATATCAATAATCAATGAAATAAGAGGAGAAGCAATGATAAAATAATTTCTTAAGACCCATTGCCAGAGGTCAGGTTATGTGGCTATATGGATTTGTGTGAGGAAATGGGGATAGGTATTTAGTCTCAGTGACAATCTAGTTCTTGCTGTAAAATCAAATTTCAACATTATTTTTGAGATTGAAAATCTTCCCTTTTCTCAGAATGGAGGTAGCAAAGCTTTGCAGGCAATCATTTGACCTCCTCCTCAAACTTAAAGTATTTAATTAAGCTTCTTGAAAATGGTTTGATCACCTTTGCCCCATTGCCTTTAATGATGCCTTCCTTTATTAGTTTTTAAATATGCATTTATATTAAAATTAGGTATTGTGTCTTTGTCCCATCTCATTTCTGTATTCCAGGGGCTGAGGTGAAATGGATATAATCAAGCCATATTTGTAGCTGTTCCTGGAATGTACTGATTAAGGAGGGTACAGTGCCACTGGTGAAATAAGGGGCAGAATGGGGGCAAGAAAATGGGAATGACTAGATCTGAAGGGAAAACAAGCTTACCTTGGATTTATGAATAAGGTTGTTTTTTATGATGATTAATGGTGACTTGCTCCTGGCTTACATTTATCTGGGCTTTATTCATTCACATACAAAAAAAAATGACAACCACAAAATAGCTGGATTTAAATCTGGTCATGACAGATATGAGAAAGGTTAAAGCTGTCTAGAACCATCCCCAAGAACCTTGCTCAATACCCCATTCCATATCCAACAGGACTTAAAAATGAATGTGAGCCATGTACCTGGGAATTTAGTGGATTGCAATTTGTACGAGTCAAGGAGATAGCATGGGGACCAAAAGTACTAACTCAATTTGAGGCTACATTAATAAAGGCATACAGTGCAGAAGAGGGGACATAATAGTCTTTACTAGGACTGTTAATTAGAAAATCAGTAAGCACCATGTCTATGGATAACCAGGTCAGCATTAAGGTTGAAGAAAGCCACAGAGATAGCCTAGATGGACAGCAGTGCCTTCTCATTGTGATACTGAACAGAAAGGCATGCTGATCATGGATATTAAGAAGAAAGCACTATTACCAGCAAGTGGTAGAATTGATGATTGATCTTGATGCCTTTAGACAGACAGTTTGCTTTGTTAGAGGAGCAAATAAAAATTATCTGATGCGGTCTTGTCTCTGTGTCTCTTTTCTGATGCACTGACAGACAGAGAGGTATCCAAGGGAGAGCTTATGTCTCTGAATGTCCTTTTCCTGTGTTCCTGGAGTCCTGCAGTAGGGCTTAGCATTATCACCATGCAGCAAAGAAACAGTGTTCCAGTGATGGCTCAATCCACAAGGAAAAAACTCTTACTTCCTTCTAGGGTCATTATAAATTTAAAATGAGATAGAACATATAAAGCAATTTGAAAAATTTAATTTTCTATGTGAATGCTAATTGTTGCTATTATCATTAGCTATTATTTTTAAGGTAGTATTAGTTCTGAGGCTCTGTTTTGTGACTGTAAGGGTAGTATTTAAAAGTCCACGTATACCAGTCCTGAAGACCTCTTCCTTCATTAGCTTACAACTGGAGTATTGTATTCAAGTTTGAGTGACATATATTTGGATGAACATTGACAAACTAGAGTAGTACACCTATAGAAGCATGACCTATAGAAGGAGGCAGCATGTTACAATGGAAAAAAAAATGGATTTGAATTTTGAGTCAGAAAATCTAGGTTGGAATCCTGGTTCTTTCACTGCCTATCAATGTGGCTCTCACAATTCATTTCTCTTGTCTGGATCTCAGTTTTCTCCATCTTGAAAGTTCGCAAACTGGGCTAGATGAATCAACAAGCATTTTTTGTGCACTTTCAGTGTGCCAGGCACTGTACTAAGCTGAGAAACAAATTCAAGTAAAAAGATAGTCCCTGAGGAATTTACATTTTAGTGGGTAAAGACAACACATAAAAGCAAGTTCAAAAATATGGTGGTGGGGAGTGATAGAGAAAGATAGTTTGGAGAGTCAGGGGTAGAGGTCAAAGGGAAATAAAGGAATGAGTAAGTATGGACTTGATCCTTTCTTTTTCATTATTTTTTATTTCTTTTTAGTTTTCAACATTCATTTCCACAAGATTTTCAGTTTCAGATTTTCTCCCCATCTCTCGCTTCCCCCCACCCCAATATTGCATGCATTATGATTACCCCTTCCTCCCTGCACTCCATTTTATCACCCCCCCCCTTATCCCCTTCCCCCTAACTTTCTTGTAGGACAATATAGATTTCTATACCTCAGTGCCTATATATGTTATTTCCAAGTTGCATGTAAAAACAATTTTTAACATTTGTTTTTTAAAATTTTGAGGTCCAAATTGTCTTCCTTCTTCCCTCTTCACCCACCCTCATTGAGAAGGTGAGCCATTCAATATAGGTTATACATGTGTAGTTATGAAAAACACTTTCATAATAGTAATATTGTGAAAGACTATATTTCCCTCCACCCCTTCTGTGGCCTCCACTTATTCTATTTTCAACTTTGACCCTGTCCCTTTTCGAAAGCATTTCCTTTTGACTACCGCCTTTCCCAATCTGTCCTCCCTTCTATCATCCCTCAACCCTTGTCTCTTTCCCCTTTACTTTCCTGTAGGGTAAGATACCCAATTAGGTGTATGTTATTCCCTCCTTGAGCCAAATTTGATGAGAGTAAGGTTCACTCATTCCGTCTTATCTCTTCCCTCTTCCCCTCCACTGTGAAAACTTTTTCTTGTCTCTTTTATGTAACATATTTTACAGGATTCTATCTCTCCATTTCTCCTCCCAATATATTCCTCTCTCACCCCTTAATTTTATTTTTAGGTATCATGCCTTCATATTCAACTCACCCTGTGCCCTCCATCCATCCATCCATCCATCCATCCATCCATCCATCCATCCATCTATCCATCCATCCATCCATCCATCCATCCATCCATCCATCCATCCATCCATCTATCCATCTATCCATCTATCTATCTATCTATCTATCTATCTATCTATCTATCTATCTATCTATCTATCTATCTATCTATATTTGCTCCAACTACCCTAATACTAAGCAAGGTCTCATGAGTTAGAAATATCATCTGTCCATATAGGGATATAAACAGTTCAACTTTTATAAGTCCCTTATGATTTCTTTTTCATGTTTATGTTTTTATGCTTCTCTTGATTCTTTTGTCTGAAAGTCAAATTTTCTATTCAGCTCTGGTCTTTTCGTCAAGAATGGTTGAAAGTCCTCTATTTCATTGAAATTCCATTTTTTTACCCCAAATATTATACTCAGATTGCTGGGTAGATGATTCTTTATTTTAATCCGAACATCCCTGTCCTCCTGCATATCATATTACAAATTCTTCAATCCCTTCATGTAGAAGCTGCTAGATTTTGTATTATCCTAAATGTGATTCCACAAAACTTGACTTGATTCTGGCTGCTTGCAATATTTTCTCTTGTCCTGGGAACTCTGGAATTTGGCTACAATATTCCTAGGAGTTTTCCTTTTAGGATCTCTTTCAAAAGGTGATCAGTGAATTCTTTCCATTTCTATTTTATCATCTGGTTCTAGAGTATCAGGGCAGTTTTCCTTAATAATTTTTTTAAAGGTGATGTCTAGGCTCTTTTTTTTGATCATTGTTTTCAGACAGCCCAATAATTTTTAAATTCTCTCTCCTAGATCTATTTTTCAGGTCAGTGATTTTTCCAATGACATATCTCAAATTGTCCTGGATTGATTCATTCTTTTAGTTCTGTTTTATAACTTTGTTTTAGTTTATTTTTTTTTAATTTTTAAAAATAAATTTATTTATTTAACTGTTTACATTCATCTTCACAAAATTTTGGGTTCCAAATTTTCTCCCCATTTGTCCCTTCCCCCACCCCAATACACCTAGCATTCTAATTTCCCCTATCACCAATCTGCCCTCTCTTCTATCATCCCTCCCTTCCCTTGTCCCCATCTTCTCTTTTGTCCTGTAGGGCCAGATGACTTTTTATTCCCCATTAACTGTATTTCTTATTTCCTAGTAGCAACAACGATACTAAACAGTTGTTCATAAATCTTTGAGTTTCAAATTCTCCCCATCCCTCCCTCCCCACCCATTCCCTTTGGGAAGGCAGGCAATTCAATATAGGCCATATCTGTGTAGTTTTACAAATGACTTCCATAATAGTCATGTTGTGTAAGACTAACTATATTTCCCTCCATCCTATCCTGCCCGCCATTGCTTCCATTCTCTCTTTTGATCCTGTCCCTCCCCAAGGGTTGATTTCAATTTGCTCCCTCCTCCCTTTGCCCTCCCTTCCATCATCCCCCTACCCTGCTTATCCCCTTCTCCCCCACTTTCCTGTATTGTAAGATAGATTTTCATACCAAAATGACTGTGCATTTTATTCCTTCCTTTAGTCGAATGTGATGAGAGGAAACTTCATGTTTTTCTCTCAGCTCTCCTCTTTTTCCCTCCACTAAAAAGTCTCCTACCTGCCTCTTCTATGAGAGATAATTTGCCCCATTCCATTTCTCCCTCTCTCCTCCCAATACATTTCTCTCTCACAGCTTAACTTCATTTTTTAAAGATATGATCACATCCTATTCATTTCACTCTGTGCTCTCTGTCTCTGTGTGTGTGTCTGTCTGTGTGTGTGTGTAATCCCACCAACTACCCAGATACCGAAAAGTTTCAAGAGTTACAAACATTGTCTTTCCATGTAGGAATGTAAACAGTTCAACTTTGGTAAATCCCTTATGACTTCTCTTTGCTGTTTACTTTTTCATGCTTCTTCTCATTCTTGTGTTTGAAAGTCAAATTTTTTTTTCAGCTCTGGTCTTTTCATCAAGAATGCTTGAAAGTCCTCTATTTCATTGAAAGGCCAGTTTTTCCCCTGAAGTATTATACTCAGTTTTGCTGGGTAGGTGATTCTTGGTTTGAGTCCTAGTTCCTTTGACTTCTGGACTATTCTATTCCACACCCTTCGATCCCTTAATGTAGAAGCTGCTAGATCTTGTGTTATCCTCATTGTATTTCCATAATACTTGAATTGTTTCTTTCTAGCTGCTTGCAATATTTTTTCCTTGACCTGGGAATTCTAGAATTTGGCCACAATGTTCTTAGGAGTTTCTCTTTTTGGATCTCTTTCAGACGGTGATCGGTGGATTCCTTCAATACTTATTTTTCCCTCTGATTGTAGAATATCAGGGCAGTTTTCCTCGATAATTTCATGAAAGATGATGTCTAGGCTCTTTTTTTGATCATGAGTTTCAGGTAGTCCCATAATTTTTAAATTGTCTCTCCTGGATCTGTTTTCCAGGTCAGTTGTTTTTTCCCATGAGATATTTCACATTCGCTTCCATTTTTTCATTCTTTTGGTTTTGTTTTATGATTTCTTGGTTTCTCAGAAAGTCATTAGCCTCCATATGTTCCATTCTAATTTTGAGAGAACTATTATCTTCAGTGAGCTTTCGAACTTCTTTTTCCATTTGGCTAATTCTGCTTTTGAAAGCATCCTTCTCCTCATTGGCTTTTTGAACCTCTTTTGCCAATTGAGTGAGCCTATTTTTCAAGGTGTTATTTTCTTCAGCATATTTTTGGGTCTCCTTTACCAAGGTATTGACCCATTTTTCATGCTTTTCTTGCATCTCTCTCATTTCTTTTCCCAGTTTTTCCTCCACCTGTCTAACTGGATTTTCAAAATCCTTTTTGAGATCTTCCATGGCCTGAGCCCACAGGACATCCACCTCGGATTTCCATGTCTTTCCCTGATGGTAAGAATTCTTCCTCGTCATCAGAATTGAAAGGTGGGAACATCTGTCCCCCATCAAAGTACCTTTCTATAGTCTTATTTTTCTTCCCTTTTCTGGGCATTTTCCCAGCCAGTTACTTGACTTCTGAGATTCCTCTCCACCCCCGCCTAGATCTGCCCAGCTAGTGCTTGGGGTCTGAGATTCAAATGCTGCTTTCCAGCCTCAGGGATTTTGGGGGAGGGGTGGGGCTGTTATTCAATGTGAGCTTAAGTTCTGGTGCTCAGGTGGGGGCAGGGCCACTTCCCAGGCTTAGTTCCCTCAGGGGGTCTATGCAGAGCCCTTCAAGTAATGGCCCTGAGCTACTGCCTTCTTGGGGAGTCCCAGGCCAGTGCTGCCTTTGCCTCTGCCTCTGCTGCTGCCTCCTGAGGGGGCCCGAGTCATGGAGACACCCCGCTCCCCTCTCGGCCAGCCCAGAAGTCTCTCTCACTGATCTGGAGCGCCTGTGGGTGGAGGGACCTTTGCAGCCGCCAGAGATTCTGTCCCTGAAGCCTGCTTGGTTCTGGTCCTCTGGGGCTGCGTGGCCAGGGCAGCACAGGGGTGGGCTCTGCTGTCTGGAGCATGACGGACCCCTGGGGATGGCTCTCCAGGGCTCTCTGGAACAGAAATCTCTTCCACTGTGTTTCTGACGGGTTGACGTGCTCCAGAATTTGTGGGGAGTTCTTTTTACGGGAAATTTATCGGCTGTGGTTTTGGAGCTAGCATACAGTGAGTCTTTCTACTCTGCCATCTTGGCTCCTCCCCCCTAGCCTATTTTTCAAGGTGTTATTTTCTTCAGCATTTTTTTAGGTCTCCTTTAGCAAGGTGTTAACCTGCTTTTCATGCTTTTCTTGCATCTCTCTCATTTCTCTTCCCATTTTTTCCTCCACCTGTCTAACTTCATTTTCAAAATCCTTTTTGAGATCTTCCATGGCCTGAGCCCATTGAATATCTATTTTGGATGTTTGGGATACAGAAGCCTTGTTCTATGTCTTTCCCTGATGGTAAGCATTGTTCTTCCTCATCAGAAAGGAAGGGAGGTGATATCTGTTCCCCAAGAAAGTAGCCTTCTATGGTCTTTTTTTCCCCCTTTTCTGGGTATTTCCCCATCCAGTTACTTCACTTCTGAGATTCCTTTCCACACCCAACTCACCTCCAGATATGCCCAGCTAGTGCTTGAGGTCTGAGATTCAAATGCTGCTTCCCAGTCTCAGGGATTTCAGCAGGGGCAGGGCTGCTATTCAATGTGAGATTAAGTTCAGTTGCTCAGGTAGGGGCAGGACTGCCACACAGGGCTCAGTTCCCTCAGAGGGTTTATGCAGAGACCTTCAATAATGGATCCAAGCTCTTGCCTGGTTTGTGAGCCCCTGTCAGCTGCTGCCTCCGCTGCTGCCTCCTGAAGGGGCCTGAGTTATGGAGACCCTGCTCCCCTCTTGGCCAGCCAAACAGGCTCTCTCACTGACCTTTGCACCTATGAGTTGGGGGAATTGCGTGGCTACTGGAGATTCTGTCCCTGAAGCCTGCTCAGATCTGCTCTTCTCGAGGCCACGTGGCCAGGGCAGGGCTGGGCTCTGCTCCAGGTCCGGTGTGTGATGGACCTTTGGTGTCAGTTTTTCTGGTCTCTCTGGAACAGAAATCTCTTCCACTCCATTGTTGTGTGGCTTCCACTCCTCCAGAATTTGTTGGGAGTTCTTCTTTATAGGTATTTTACAGGCTGTGGGTTCAGAGCTAGCGTATGTGTGTCTTTCTACTCCAACATCTTGGCTCCTCCCCTGTTTTATAACTTCTTGATTTCTCATAAGGTCATTAGCTTCCATTTACTCCATTTCAATTTTGAAGGAATTATATTCTTCAGTGAACTTTGGACCTCCTTTTCCATTTAACCAATCCTTTTTTTAAGACATTCTTCTCCTCATTAGCTTTTTGGACCTCTTCTGCCACTTTGTTTACTCTATTTTTTTAAGGTATTATTTTCTTCAACACTTTTTTTGGGGGGGGTGTTTCTTTAGCAAACTGTTGAGTTGTTTTTCATGATTTTCTTTTGTCACTTTCATCTCTCCTCCCAACTTTTCCTCTACTTCCCTACTTGATTTTTAAAATCCTTTTTGAGCTCTTGCATGGCCTGCAAGCAATTAATATTTTTCTTGGAGACTTTGGATGTAGGTGCTTTGACTTTGTTGTCTTCTTATAGTTGTATGAAGTGATCTTCTTTGTTAACAAAGTAAGATTCTATAGTCTGAGTTTATTTAGGCTATTTGCTCATTTTCCAAGTCAGATACAGACTTCTTTGTCAAGGTAGAACTCTGCTTCCAGTGGGGTGGGGGTGGGACTGGGTGTACCGTCCCAGGCTTCAGGGATTTTATATCAGTTATTTGATCTCCCACTGTCTGTGGGCTCAGAGATCTGGAAGCAGCCACCTGCACTGCAGTTGCCAACAACTGCTGCCACCACCTCCACTGCCCTGTGGCTGGGACTGGACCTGGTCAGACTGCAAATTCCTCAGGTCCCACAGAGCCCCATACAATGTCCCTTCTGACACTCCTGGACCAAGAAGTCTAGAAACTGCTACAGTCACCAACAACTCAGTCCTCAGAGGCCTGCCTCAACTCTGTCTGTGCTGGCATGGACCCACAGCCTATAAAATACCTATAAAGAAGAACTCCCAACAAATTCTGGAGCAGCAGAAACCACACAACAACAGATTGGAGGAGATTTCTATTCCAGAGAGACCAGAAAAACTGACACCAAAGGTCCGTCGCACACCGGACCCGGATCAGAGCCCAGCCCTGCCCTAGCCAAGCAGCCCCGAGAAGAGCAGATCTGAGCAGGCTTCAAGGACAGAATCTCCAGTAGCCACGCAGTTCCCTCCACCCACAGGCACAAAGGTCAGTGAGAGAGCCTGTTTGGCTGGCCAAGAGGGGAGTGAGGTCTCCATAACTCATTGAACTGTGTTCCACTCCGCTCCTGGTCCAGTGGGACATACACCTCCTGCTGACCTGCTAGGATATCTTGGGCTGCATATTTACTTCCATTATTTTGTGGGTTCTGCAGCTCTGGAATTTGTTGAAAGTCATTTTTTACAGGTATTATAGGGTTTTTTGGGTAGAGATCAAGGAAGTCCCTGCTTTTACTCCATTATGTTGGCTCCACCACTGATCCTTTTTTAAAATGGAGGCTCACTACAAGTCAAGAAATGTAAGATTTATATTGAGCTCTGAAGGAAGCCTGGGAAGGCAGGAAGTGAGGTGGGAGAGCATAGGAGACAGCTAGTGAGGAGGCACAGTTAGGAAGTAAAATTTCATGTGTGAGGACCTGCCAAAAGGCCTGTGTTGCTGGATCATAAGGGAAAATAATTAGAGCTATCCAGAAGAGGAAATGGTAGGAGGTAGGGTGGGTACTTTTCAATGATTCACTCAAGGAAATTCCTGCTGAGGGACAGATTATGCCAAACATCCTCAGAAGTCCTATCAAGCTATGAGATTTTATGGGTGCTTCAGAGACTTGACCATGCTCAGTCAAGGGGAAGATGCAAAATTATGGCTGCAGCTGTTGTTTGGCATGTTCACGGTAAACAAATTATGTTCTGTGACACATATCTGAATGGACATTGAAGAACTGGAATTGTATACCTGTAGGAGCATGCCCTGTAGGAGGAAGTAGCAAGTTATAATAGAAAGAAAAAATGAATTTGAATTTAGAGTCAGAAAATCTAGGTTAGAATTCTGGCTCTTCCACTTACTATTCATGTGATGCCATACAATTCATTTTACTTGTCTGGATCTCATCTTGAAAGTTCATAAACTGGACTAGATGATGTTAAATCATCATCTAGTTTCCTTTCAAATCAGTCACCCTGTTCCATTGAAATGGCTGCATCAAATAGGAGTCTCTCCCTCATCTTCTGGCCTGCTTTTAGGTGTATCAGAAAAGAGTCACAGAGATCTACATCAGGTTAACACCTCTTTGGGAACTGCAAAGACTTCAACCTTTTTCAAGCTCCAGAGATTCACCTGGGGCTGCCTCTAGTTATCTCAACAAAGTAAACTCCCTAAAGGCACACAAAACAGCACAATATAATCAAGTTTACCTCCACCTGGAAACAGCCATTTCTCCTTGAATATTCAGGACAGCTTTAAATTGAATCAGCTAGAATGACTGATGAATCCATTCATTCAGTCCCTGACACCAAAAGAATTGGACCAACTCCTAGTGCTGGCACTGATGATTGGTATATGCCAAAGGTGCCCAGGGTCTGATTAACCTATACTGATACATTGGCGTCTTTAGAAGACTCTGAATTTCTTTGTCTATCTGAATAGTGAATATCTTACTTCTAAGGTCATTGACATCTAACTCACAGTTCTGGGCATGGCTGATTGCCTGGAATTGCTATTCTCAGACACCAGAATATGAGATCTAGTCAGCAAAGGGGTTTAGCTACTATATCTTTATATCTTTCATGACTGTTTGGGTACTGCAAGTAGTTTGTACATTGTCAAAAAACAGGTAGTTGCTAATAAAATGTGGAACTGTGTTTCTATTCCTAGAAACCCCCAATGAGACAAATTTACCTGCCTGTTCTAATATGATGGCCTATCTAATGAAACACGGCACATTGAGAGACCTCTTATTTAAATCCACATGTGTCTTGATCCAAAATCTGTTCTTTACTGTTCTTACCTGGACCAGTTACTGATGAAATCTTTTCATAAGTGTGCATGACCTTTGATGATTACACCATCTTGGGACATTTGATCCAAACAGTAGAAAACATTTTCCTTAGCTTTCATAATGAAATATGGCAAATGACCAGGGAATTTGATAAGAAGGCTGAGAACTAGTACTCTTTCTAGACCTATCTGTTGCCAAATTCCTGATCCAGAAAATAGATCACAAGGTAATAGGAACTCATATTAACACTATTAAATAAGCTTATATTTCCAGTGATATTTTTAAAAAGTCAACAATATATGTCACATGTGGTCAGTCCTAAGGATAGTTATTTTTTCAGGCACAGACATGTCAAAACATTCATATCACAGATATATTCATGTTAAAAATTTAGACACTATCTTTGGTTTTTGTGCCATGTGAAAAGTATGTATACTTGAACCACCCAGAATGCTAGAACACTTCTCACATCTTTTGATGGCAGAATCCAGTTAGAAAAATTTAAAAGAAAAAAAAAGCAGAATACTAAATAGAAAAGCCTGATAACTGATCCACCAGTCAGAAAGAATTACCCCAAATAGTCACCAAGTATACACTCAATAAAACTTTAAGCAAAATTTGTTTAGATGTAGTCCTACTATTCTGTCTAGTGGATCTCATGGGAAATCCCACATATGTGCCAATCTCCCCTAATCCTTTGAACCCAATAAAGTCTGTGCTTCACTGCAGTCCCAGTGCCTGAGCTATTTTGAAAAGCTGGCTCATAGCTTATAGGAACACCTGCTACCTCAGTCCAAGCACCGAAATGAGTAATGACTTCATCATAATATCTTTCTGTGACTTAGTCTCTTAATGCACTGGGGAAATTAGTGTAGGGAAAATCTGAAGAGCCACTTCTTTAAATTATGATATATACTAATTGTAGTTTAATGCCACCATTTACTAGAACATACAATGATTATGGTCAATAAAGGTGGACTGGAACCACGCTGGTTCACTGGGAAGAATCTCATTAACGCAACTGGGACCACAATAAAAGTCTTCCATTGGTTGTAATGATAAGGGTGACACAAATAGACCCTACTATTTTTTTTTTCATTCTTTCTGAAGCTTCAACTTACAATCTGCATCCTTAGACATTATATGGGAACTTCTTATCAGTAGTCTCCATGAAGCTGTTGTTACCATTGGACAGACTGTTTTAAAACGAAGAGCAAAATTATGTTTCAACATTGTGGCTAGAGAATGAAGAATCTTTGCAGGTGGAAGGAATTGTTCAGACATTAAGACAAAGTTTGTTAAGTCACTGTTACTTGTCCAAAGACAAGGAAGGGTTGTTACCACTGCCAGTATATTGTATTAGATTGGTTGATTTTGATACTTTTCAGATGGTATACATTGGTTTAAGATTCTCACTGACCTGGAGCATCTGTGGGCGGAGGGATCTTCGCAGCTGCCGGAGATTCTGTCCCTGAAGCCTGCTCGGATCTGCTCCTCTGGGGCCGCGCGGTCAGGGCAGCACTGGGGTGGGCTCCGCTGTCCGGAGCACGATGGACCCCTGGGGACAGCTTTCCAGGGCTCTATGGAACGGAAATCTTTTCCATTGTGTTTCCACGCGCCTTGCAGTGCTCCAGAATTTGTGCGGAGTTCTTTTTGCAGGAAATATATGGGCTGTGGGTTCAGAGCTAGCATATGTGAGTCTTTCTACTCCGCCATCTTGGCTCCTCCCCTACATTGGTTTAAGATTAAGAATAAAAGCTAGTTAGAGAGCGCTGGGGGCTTGAAGGGACCACTGCAATTTCTTGGTTTCTGGAGAATTTTCCTTGATGTGGGCATGCCTTTATCTTTCTTTCTTGGTTTAATAACAGGGAATAAGCTGATGAACATTGTGTGTATTTGTGTGTGCACATGCACATGAGTGCAATGGACACACATGTTCCCCATATCCTTTCTCCATGCTTTTGTACTAGCCATTCCACTGTCTCGGATCCATTCCTTCCTTAAGGCCCCCTTTTTAAAACCCTTAATTTTCACTGAGCATAAACTGAAATTACACCTTCTATATAAAGCCTTTACCAATTTCACCAGTTGTTCTCTGTCTTTAAAAATACATATACATACATATATATGTATACATATGTATACATATATGTATATATGTATATATATATATATATCTTATATTTACTTGTCTCTATATAGTTACATTCCTTTACTTTCCCCTGCCCCAAAGCAAGCTCCTTTGATTCAAGATCTATTTTTATTTCTTTGTTTATTTTTTTTATTTCTAGCAACTAGCATAAAGTCTTACACATCACAGGTGTTTAATAAATGCCTGTTTGTTTTGTTTGGTGATTTCTTGGTTTCTCTTAAGTCATTAGACTCCATCTGTTCCATTCTAATTTTGAAAGAACTATTATCTTCAGTGAGCTTTTGAACCTCTTTTTCCATTTGGCTAATTCTGCTTTTGAAAGCATTCTTCTCCTCATTGGCTTTTGGACCTCTTTTGCCAATTGAGTGAGCCTATTTTTCAAGGTGATATTTTCTTCAGCATTTTTTTGGGTCTCCTTTACCAAGGTATTGACCCGTTTTTCAAACTTTTCTTGCCTCTCATTTCTCTTCCCAGTTTTTCCTCCACCTATCTAACTTGCCTTTCAAAATCCTTTTTGAGCTCTTCCAAGGCCTGAGCCCACCCAACATCCCCCTGGGATGTCTGGGGTACCGAGGCCCCCCCCTCCATGTCTTTCCCTGATGGCAAGAATATGTCCTCTTCATCAGATCCGAATGTCAGGATCATTTGCATCTGTCCGAAAAAAACTCTCTATAGTCTTATTTTTCTTCCCTTTTCTAGGCATTTTCCCAGCCAGTTACTTGACTTCTGAGATTCCTGTCCACCCCTGCCTAGATCCGCCCAGCTAGTGCTTGGGGTCTGAGATTCAAATGGGCTTTCCGCGGCAGGCGCGGCTGCTACTCAATGGGAGCTTTAGTTCTGGTGCTGGGGTGGGGGCAGGACCACCTCCCAGGCTCAGTTCCCTCAGAGGCTTTACGCAGAGACCTTCAGTAATGGAGCAGGGTGGGGCAGGGCCATCTCCCAGGCTCAGCTCCCTCAGGGGGTTTATGCAGAGACTCTCAGTAATGAAGATCCTGCCTGCTGCTGGGGGAGTCCCGGGCCACCACTGCAGCTGCTGCCCCTGCCGCTGCCCCCGCCTCTGCCTCCACCGCCGCAGCTGCTGCCTCCACCACCACTTCCTCCCAAGGGGGCCCGAGCCATGGAGACACCCTGCTCCCCTCTAGGTCGGCCCAGCTGTTTCTCTCACTAACCTGTAGCTTCTGAAAAAATGCCTGTTTGAAATGCACTGAATATAATGCCTTATTCCAGAGCTTAGCATAATCCTTCTACAGTAAAAAGTAAGGATTCTAGTAAAAGATGAATTCATGGTGAAAAAAATCTTTTATAGATAGCTTTAGTCAAATTTTTTAATACAATGCACTTGCTTATTTTATTATTTTTCATGAATAATATTTTTCCCAATTACATATAAAAATAGTTTTTTAAACATTCCTTCAAAAATTTTTGAGTTCCAAATTCTTTCTCTTCTTCCCCAGTCCCCTCATCAAGAAAGCAAATGATTTGATATAGGTTATACATATGAAGTAATACAAAACATTTCCTTATTACTCATGTTGTGAAAGAAAACAGACAAATCCCCCCAAAACATAAAGTGAAAAAATAGTAGACTTTGATCTGCATTCAGACTCCATCAGTTCTTTCCCTAGAAGTGAATATCATTTTTTTATAATCAGTCCTTTAAAAATTATCTTGGATCATTTTGTTGCTGAAAATAGCTGTCATTCACAGTTGATCATAGTACAATATTGCTATTACCATGCATACTGTTCTCTTGGCCCTGCTCATTCCACTTTGCATCAGTTCAGCTAAATTTTCCATGTTTTTTCTGAAATCATTCTGCCCATTGTTTCTTATAGCACATAGTGTTACAGTATTTCATTATAGTTTTTTTTAACTACAACTAGTTCAAATATTCCTCAATTGATGAACATCCCCTCAATTTCTGAGTCTTTGTAACTACAGAAAGAGCTACTGTGAATATTTTTTATAAATAGGTCCTTTTTTCCTTTTAAAACAGAATTCTTGCATCCCAACCTAGTAGTGGTATTGCTAGATCAAAATGTATGCACAATTTTATAACCCCTTGGCATAGTTTCAAATAGCTCTTCAGAATGATTAGATCAGTTCACAAGTCCATCATCAGTGTATTAGTGACCCAATTTTCCCATAATCCCTTCAAATATTGTCATTTCCTTTGTCTGTGACATAAATTAATCTGAGAGGTGTGAGATGGTACCTCAGAGTTGTTTTCATTCACATATAATGCACTTGTTAAATGATTCAGAGTTTGCACACCATCCATCTTTTTAAGACGTTTTTAGAGTAAGATATAACATTTCATTATGTCAAATCAGTCTAAGAGAAAGGGAGAAGGATATGTTCAGGGTCTTCCATTTTTCCTATGTTCCTTTAACTAGATTGCCAAGTACAGTTGAGCTTGCTGTCAACAATGTGACAATCAATTAATAGTTTCACTGCCAGGTCTCATGCCGACTGACAATGAAACTAGTTAGCATCGCTGGTGTGTGTCCCCATAGTGTCTTGGCACCCTTATAATAGTCTACTGCATATAACGCTGGTACTTAATTTGTATTATTTTCTACCCAAGTAAACCCCAGGACTGGAAAAGGAAAACCTCCTATTGGGGAAAATAAGCAGGCTTTGAATCGGGGTCCCAATGAGCAAAGAATAATCAGTACTGTACTTCCTTTAGAATACCCAAATGAAAGGGATAGAGACTAAAATGAGAAAAGAGTCCCGGGCAGAGAGGTCAATAAAGGAGAAAGCAAGGAATAGTATCAGAGAGTTAGTTGCCCCTTGCCTGGCAAATGCTTGGGCTTTTTATGACATTCACGTAGTAATTATTGCTGCCATTCACAAAGCTGTTGATATAGTCATGATCTGAGTCCTTTAAGTCTCTCCTGCTTCAGTCCTACTGGTAGAGGTTATGAGGTGGCTGGACTTAGTGTCAAGATTTCAAGTCTATTCTTGCCTCATAGTTCTGTGACTCTGGCTACATTGCTTGTTCTCATAGACTCAGTTTACTCATCTATAAAAGGGGATGATAATATCACCTACCTCATAGGGTGGTTGTGAGGATCAAATGAGAATATATATGTAAAGTGCTCTATGAATGTTAATTATTATTTTTATTGAGTTCCTAGCCATACAGATTTTGATATAGGTTCTTAGGGAATCTAGTCCTGCATCTATATTTTGATAATTATACAGATTGGATAGCTATAATCACACTTTAATATTAATATGATGATTTTTTTCTCATAACTTGAAGTTCCCAATTGATTGTTTTCATTAACCTTATAACACTAATGAGGACTCATCTCCTACTTCTATGTTTTGTACTGATCCAAACAGCTCCTGTGTTTTCTCCTTACTGGACTTTAAACTTCTTGAAGTCAAGACTCATGTCATCATCACTTTGTATCCTTGTATCCCCCAAGGGTACATAGCCATACAATAATTAACTTGAATAAATACATGAATGGATGCCCATTGTTTAAGTTCAGATCAAGAGGTAGCAACTTGACCAAAGCCTTAAAGCCAGTGGCCAAGGTTATATAAGTATTCAGGTTTCATTAATCCTGGTCTAGTGCCTGAATACGACATCATTCCTCTTTACTTGAGTTTAGAGGTTATAGACAGAGTTCTCCTCAGAGTGCCAGTCTCAGACTAAAGCCTTCTTAGTCCAACCTGGGGCCGCTCTACTTGTGTAGTGAGCCCTCAATCTGATCAGTTTAGGCCAGTTTCTTTTTTGTTTGTTTTCCCTACTGCCCATAAGAAGATGGTAGCTAATATAGCTTTTCCCCAGGTTTCCCTGCTCTCCCAAGAACACAGAGAAAAGTCTTTTCTCTGCACACTTAGACATGAATGGGCAAATGCTAAAAGAGGCATGCCAGTTCTTACAAATGGAAACTAGGGGCTATACAATCTGAGCCTTATTGTTGAGGAATCTCCATGTTTCCGAGGTATGAGAATTCTAATTGCAAAGTCAGTTTCACTCGACAATGACCTGCTCACCTAACCTTCTGTAACCCATCAAACTTGGTAAACAGCATTGAAAATATGTTTGCAACTGGTTCAGATAGACTCGAATTACTTATATTAATGTTGAGGAATTAATTAGCTCCTGAGAAGCTATCCTCTTCCGTTCTTTCCATTGCTCAACCTACTGCTTATATACTTCTACTTTTGCTGCCTGCTGTGTTTGATATCTGCTATAGTCCATTGGAGTTATTTGGCAAATTTCACACTGTTTGCTAGCTGTCACTAGCCCACATAGCTGAGTCTAGGGCCATTTACTCTATTACCAGTTTTGCATTAATGAAACCTAAGCCCTTGCTAATAGACTGAGAGGGAAAAAAAAAGAAAAGAAAACAAGTAGAAAGATGTCCATGAGAAAATTTGTACAGCTCTGATTGTTAGCAAGTTAGGTTTTTGACACCCCACCCCAGGACTTCAGCTTGTCAATGTCCTCTCCCAAATGTGTTTCTCAGAAGGAAACTGCCAATCAGAATAATCACATAAGATGATGGAAGCAAATCCTAGCACTAAAAGGGAAAGCAGCAAGCTCAGGTTTAGTCTCTTCCCTTTGAGCTGGATTTATCTCTCATTCTTAAGCACTGATGCTTCTGACTTCCTCTACTATGTTATTCTTCTCTCCCTCTCTCCCTCCCTCTCTCTCTCTCTCTCTCTCTCTCTCTCCATATATATGTATGTATGTATATATCACTCTCTGTCTCTGTGTCTTTGTCTCTCTGTGTGGTCTGTCTATTTGTGTCTCTGTGTGTGCATGTCTATGTGTGTGTGTCTGTCTCTCTGTGTGCCTAATTATACTTTATTTATTTTAGCATTCTTTTTTAAAAATAATTTGAGTTCCGAAAGACCTTCCCCTATCCATTGAGAAGGCAAGCAACACAATATCAATTATACTTGTGAAGTCATGCAAAACACATTTCCATATTAGCCATGTTGCAAAAAAAGCAAGAAAAATTAATAAGTAAAAAAGTGTGCTTCAGTCTTCACTCTATCCTCTCTATCCTTTTCCTCTTCTTTTTTTCTTTTTTCTCTCCCTCTCTTTCCCACTTCCTTCCTCTGTCATTTCCCCCACCAAACTTCATTAGCTTCACAAATGGTCTGATTCTGAGTAATGCCTTTCCTCATAGAAATGTGTTTCCTGAGGTCCTATTTCATACTGTCTTGGAAGGTCTTGTTCAGATAGCAGAGTTTTCTCCCAGGATTCTAGCCTGCTTTGTAGCCTTCTCAATCAATAGACTAGGCAGAGATTCAATGTTCAATTTAAAAAACCTGTGTGAGGTAAAGAATAATTGGGAAAGTCTGTGACATTTCAGGGCAGAAGGGCTCTGATAGAGGTAGGCTAAAGCAAGGAAAAGAAGTTGAGCAGGTTGTGCCTGACACCTCCCCTCAGTTTCTATTGTGGAGCCAGAGTGTGATGGCTGACACTTTGACATCCCTCTTTTAAACACTCTGTGGCCATATTTCCATTTGTTTCTTTGAAATCCATTTGGTACTTCTCAGTTGGCCCACCTCCCCTAGGGAACCAGCCTCAGAAATGGTATTTTATGCCATTAGGGCCCTGAAGACACAAGAGTCCAAGTCACGCTATCTAATACTATTTTCATGCTTTTTGATCAGGTAGCTTATTATTCACTGCTGTCAGATCACACTAAGGTTGGTAATGGAAAACCTGATCAGCCAAATGGGAACAAAGAAAGCTCAGCAGAAAGGAAGATGGGCCTTTAAGAAATAGATGACTGCTGTGTCATGTTTAAGTTTTGAAAACAGAGGCTTGAAAATTAAAATGGAAGATGCAACAAATAAACTTTATGAAAAGTATGTAGCATTAGCTGCACATAGACATCTGTGCTGTGCTTTCTAACACCCAGACATCCAAAATGAAGGAAAAAGAAACTAAGAAAATTCTCTTAGACCACTAGATGTAAGATCTGCATGACACCAAATACCCTGATATTGATCAATAAATAAATCACTTTCTCCTCCCTGCCTTTATAGAGACCATTCCCAGTGACTGGGGTATTCTTACTCTCCATCTGCCTATTGATATACTGCCTATACTTCAAAATCAAACTCCAAATGCCTTCCTCTATATGATCCTCCCCCAACTGATGTCTTTCCTTATGTACACCTTACATCATATTTTGTAAGTCTCTTGAAGCTACCATACTTCACTCTACATTATAATTTCTTTACCCATTCAATGTTAGAAGATTATATGCTCTTAGAAAGTAGAAAGCATCTAGTCCTACTTTCTCTTTTAACAGGTAGGAAAAGGAAGGCCTAGAAAGAGGAAGAGATTTTTGCAGAGCATATAGGTAGTAATTGGCAATGAAATCCTCTGATGCCAGCTCATCAATCTTTCTACTATGCCTCGTTGTCTCATCTTTAGATGATATGTTCGGCCCATTGGGTAGACACCCTGTGGGGGATTTACAGGAAGACATGGACAGGATTCCTGTAGGAAGTATAGACAGGCTTTGACTACAATCTGCCTCACTTAAGGGAATACTCACATCAAAGAGATTGCAGATCTATTAAGTATCAAAGTAGAGTCATTATATTATTATAGTATATTTCATATGAATCTTGTCTTCCTCCTGAACTATAAGATCTTCAAGGGTAAATATTGCTTTTTAAAAAATCTTTGTATCACTGAAACAAACATTCTGGGAATAGTTGGTATCCTACAGAAATAAATAGCTTCCCAGAATGGTGTTCTTTCACAGAGAAGGAATTGGCAGAAATGAAGACCTCATGCCCCATCCTATAAAAGCCTTAATGCACTCCAAAATCTCTTTAATATCATCTCACCATGTGCCTTTGAATCAGTAGGACATGACAAGTCTTACAATAGCTACTTTTTCAAGTCTTCCCCCTCTTCAAAATTCCCCACATTCCACCCAGAAACTACCCCTTACACTTTTATTTGACAGATGAGAAATTGAGAAACTGCAATGAAAGTCATTGTCATTCCATACCTAGACTGCAGCCCTTTCTGGAACTTTCTAGCATGAATCCAGAGCCAGTACAGTGGTCAGTGTCAGATTCAGTTTGAGCACCAAAACTGATTCTGACATCACTTTCTGTGCCAAGTCTCACAAAGAAATGCCCAGGGACATTCCTCACTCTATGACAGCCACTAAGGAAGGAAGTCAACATGAATTTGTTCAATCAAGAAGACAGTTCTATTTAGAAAGTTTCATTTGCTTTCCAAGTTTTCTTAGTCTAGGAGTCTCTGCCCCTTCCCAGCCCCAGTAAAGATGACAACTTTGGAAGCCTACTTCAAAATTCTATAATTAGATGAATCATTTAAAATGAAAATTCAGAATCTAAAAATCAAAAATTGCCTCAAAGTCCAGCTTTGGAACTACATAAGGATAATGACCTTCATTAGAAATGTCTATTTAGTTAGAAATTACTTTAATCCAGTTAATTTATTGAATCAATTTTTCACTATTCATTCACACATCATTACACAAATATTTACTCTGGCCTGGAAACAGGCATTATGAGGCTTACACAAATGAAAAAAAACACATGTTTCTTTTCCTTATAGAACTTAAATTTTAGGAGGAAGAATGAGAAAAGTGCATATATCAGAAACTATTGAGCTTCTTAAACTTTGCTTTCCCTATGCCATGCTCTTTATGTATTTTGGTCCAATAATTATTAAATTATTTTTTAAAAAAATCAGGAGCTACTGAACAAAGTCTTACCTTGGAAAACACAAAAAGCAATAGCTAATCAAGAGCCAGTATATTTCAAAGGAATTCATCATCTTGCTTGGAAAAGATTACATTTCAAACAAAGAAAAGGAGAGAAGAGCAAAAAAAGAGAGAAGAAACTGAGGAAGTAAGAAAAGGAGAGGTACAGGGAAAGAGAGAAAAGGAGAAGAAAAGAATGAGGGGTAGGAGAGAAAAGATGTAAATGAGGAGAAGGGAAGAGAAGGATAAAAGAAGTGAGACATACAATTCTGAATAAAGAAAAGAAATATTTATTTAGCAGTTACTATGTGCCAGGCACTATACTAAGCACTTTGTGAATATTGCCTTGTTTGATTCCCACAACAACCCTGGGAGGTGGGTACTATTATTATCCCCATTTTTTATATGGTGATATTTTACACAAGTGGATTTTGAAGTTGAGGAAACTGAGGTAAACAGAGGCTAAGTGACTTGCCTAGGATCATAAAGCTAGTATCTGAATCCAGATCTGAATTTAGTTCTTCCTGAATCCAGACCCAGAGCTCTATTTACTGCATTACCTATCTCCGTCTAAGAAGCACTTTTCTCCTAACAACCTTGTGATAAAGGTCAATAACCCCCACAGCAGGGGAGGGTGGTCTCACACACACACATACACACAAACATATATACATGTATATATGTACACATATACATATATGTATATATACACACATATGTGTATATATATCTGTGTATACATGTGTATATGTATATATGTATGTGTATATACATACACACATTACATATATATATATATACACAAATGTTTGTGTGTATGTATAACTTTTTATACGTACCCCGGGATATATAAAAACTTAAGGGTAGAAAGATCAGTCACCTCCCACCCTTCTTCCAATGTCATAGCCAATACTGCAGTATACCTCTAATACAGTGCCATCTGTCTCTGTCTCCCAACTTTCCTCTTCCTCATCTGTACCAGTACCTAAATTTCCCCATTGCTAGGTTGGTGTGGATCTTTCAAGGAATGACTAGCCTAGCCAATATAGAACTCATGTTATACTTTCTGTGTCAGTGGAAAATCCCCACTCCCCTAACATACCAAGTCCCCCAGGTCCGGCTCTATGGTACTAATCAGTAATTCTGTAGTTAGGAAAATAACCAGTAGCAGCTCTCCCTCCCTCCTTTTATTTTTGGAATGTTCAGAGAGAATTGCCCACAAGAAACCAATCTGGATAGGTTGTGATCCTCACTGAAGATATTAGTACATCATCTAATCCCCCAAACCTATCTTTCCCCAAGGTTCCTTCGATATTGAGAAGAATCCATCCTTCTAATCAACAAGGTTCACAACAATGTTCAACTTCTCACATTCCCTTATCCCCATATATACCATCAATTGTCTAACCTTGTCATTTCTATCTCCACTCTAACCCTTCCATTGACCACCCCTTCTCTCCACTCACACAGCCACCTCCCTTGTTCAGGCCTTCATTATATCTCACCTGGACTTCTGAAATAACCTACTTATTGGCCTCTTTGCTCATTTCTCTCTCATACCAACATGGCCACCATACAGGTGCAAAAATGATTTTCCTAAAGTTCAGATGTAACTGAACTTTCCCTCTCTACTCCATAAACTAAAGTGTCTGTATTACCTCTAGGATCAAACAAGATTTGTCTTTATCTAACAATTTAAAATTTTCTATTTCTGAATGGTTTCTATAATGTATATAATTATCAGTACAGCAGAATATGTATATGACATACATGTATTGAGCAGAATGTGATGAAAAATTCCTGGATAGGGGTATTAGATCAAAAAAACTGAGAGGCAACTGACTCCTTAATAATTTAACTGTCACTAGGTAGGCCCATCAGCCTGAAGAGAGAAGGGAGCTGGGAATTACAGGAAGATGGGGAGAAAAGAGTTTGGGGAGAGTAGCCCTTGCAGAGAAAACAAGTTGAGAAACAATTGTGTGGCAGTAGTAGAAATGGAATCATTCATATTCCAGGACTTCCACTTACTACCTGAGTGGAATTGGCAAATCATTTAATCTTTCTCATTATGTTTCCTAACCATTATGTTACTCTACCATTACCTTTCCTTACCATTGCTACTTGTAGTAGGCCTTGAGAAAGTTATATAACTTCTCTGGGCTATGGTTTCCTCCACAGTAAAATGAAGGGGTTGGACAAGTGACTTCTAAAATCCCTTCTAACTTTGAAAATATTATCCTAAGATTCCTTCTCACTCTAAATCTCTCATCACATGAATATTAGATAAAGGCATCTTAAATTTATTTGATAGTCCTTATTGTAATGCCTGGAAGCTAGGTAGTACAGAGGATGGAGTGCCAGGTCTGGAGTCAGGAAGATTCCTCCTTCTGAGTTCTAATCTGGTCTCAGCTAGGCAGCTAGGTGGTATAGTGGATAAAGCCCCAGTGCAAGAGTCAGGAGGATATGAGTTCAAATCTCCCCTCTGACACTTGACACTTACTAGCTGTGTGACCTTGGGCAAGTCACTTAACTCCAATTGCCTCATCCTGGGTCATCTCCAGTCATCCTGATGAATATCTGGTCACTGGATTCAGATGGGTCTGGAGGAGAAGTGAGGCTGGTGAACTGCACAGCTTTCTCTCACTTAGAACAAAGTCAGGTGAAAGTCATGTCATTATTTCTTTGATGGCATGGTCTTCTTTGGCAATGAAGGACGACTACACACAATCTGGCCTCAGACATTTATTAGCTATGTGACCCTAGGTAAGTCACTTAATCCTGTTTTCCTCAGTTTCCTTGTCTGTAAAATGAACTGGAAAAGGAAATGGTAAACTATTCCAGTACCTTTGCCAAGAAAACCCCAAATCAGGTCACAAAGAGTCAGACATGATGGAAAATGATCAAACAAAAAACTGTGACACCTTCTTTCTTCCATTCCTTATCTTTTTCTTGACATTCTTTTCCATTCCCCCAAACTAGGACTCCCCATTAGGTATATTCATAGAGAAATCATTCATTTTCCCTTTAATTCAATGCTCTCTTGTCTTCTTCATTGGATCATGGGAGCTGGAAGACAGAAAGAAATAGAAGTCATAGGCAAAGAGTTTACATTCAAACTACCTTCATGCACACTCTTGGGCTTCCTCATCTTTCCGTCTTTGCATCCTGTGCTTCATTCTTTGTGATTAACTCTGCTAGAGGACCATTCATCATATACATATTCTTCATTCCCTTAGTACAAAATTTTAGAACCAGTAAGAACTATACAACATAATATGTTAAAGTAAAAAATATAGTATGTTTCGATTTGAAGGGATCTTGAAACATAAAATACTAGAGACCTGAAAGATTATTTATTTCAATACTCTTAAAGATGAGGGAACTGAGGATCCTCTATTTGTAACTGTACAAATGTGATAGTTTGAGGTACAAGTATGTGTTAGGGGGCACACATCCAATACTGGTATAGTGTCTCTACAAAGAAGCCTGAGTACACAGTAGAGATTTTCATTACCAGTCCAGGGATATCTAGCGTTCATTATAATTCACATGGTAAGAATCGGCAAGGTATTTAGAGCCACTGGAGAGTGATTTGGCTAGAGATGATTGAAAGAGGGTCACTGTGGTTTCTGCTGGGATCAGGGGAAGGCGCGGCTCTGGTGTAAACAAATATTGTCCTGGGGCTGCTTCTGGGTCTCAACCTTGGTCTAAGGAATGCAGGCAAAATATATTAGTATATAGAATCCCACCCTCACTCTGAGTTGAGTGGCTTAATGTATCTTCTGTTTATCTGTTTGTACCACAAAGAGGTAGTCTTCTGTAGCCTGCAGAGGAAAAAAATGGACATCTCTGCACTATGTCTAGAGTAGTGTCTTCTGTTCTTAGTGCCATATTTTCAGAACAATGTTAACAAACTGGAACATTTTGAAGGGTGTGGCCAGTATGGTTAGGAATGGGGGGGGGGTATTTAGGCTGCAGAATAGAAGACATGGTGGGGGAAGCAACATGATAGCTGTCCTCATATATTTGGAGGTTAGACACAGTCAAAGAATTAGACTTGGTCCTTTCTATGCCAGTGGACAGAATTAGGAGTAGCATAGGTTGAAATTACAAGGGAAGATTTCAGTTTAACATGGAGGGATTGAGGAATAACACCATAAAAATTTTAAAGTTGTTCAAAAGTGAAACAGACTATCCCATTGGGCAAGGCCTTTCTATCCTTTTGAGGTTTTAAGGGGCTTGTCTTAGATTTTTCAGAGAGGGTTCTGATTCAATTAGGTATTAAGGAACTTGGAAGAGTATCCTCTTCCCTTTTCTGCCTGTGGATTGTGGGAGTGACTTGGGTTCACCCCATTAACTGTAAGTTAGTTGCAGTACAGCTGTGAAACTGAGCTAGCCATGGCTCAGGTATACCTGGTTGGACGGTTTCAAATGTGGTATTCCATTGCCTCATGGACAGAAGTTCTAATAGCTGGTTCCACCATAATACCAGAAATAAAGGCAAAATACCACTGTATCTATCCTAGAGAATTCTAATAATAGGAGCAATAATAGCTGTATTTACATAAAAGTTTAAGATTCTCAAGGTGTTTTTCTTATGACATTCATCAGGTGGAGTACTTTGGGTAAGTCATTCCATTTTTCCGAGGCTCCATCTTCTCATCTGTAAAAAGATAATATTTTGCCTGGCAAACTAATGGATTTTCTGTGAGGATACCACGGAGGGCAAAGTTACCATTGTCATATAGCTAGTAAGCATCTAAGGTAGAATTTGAACTTAGGCCTTCCTCACACCAGATTAGTCCCTCTATCTGCTATACCAACCAGCTGTCTACAATATATCAGTCAGCTACCTATATGATGACTTCCTTTCATTATAATGTGCATTATGTTTGGGCCTCATATACCACTAGCCTAAGCATACTCTCCCTCAAGAACACAAAATGGGGAAAATATAGATGAAAAGGTAGAGGTCCTCCAGTTGAAAAGGAAGAAATAAACCTATTAGAGAGAAAATAATGGCGATGGTGTGGAGGTACCTTCTACCCAAAGCCAGAGAAATGAACTTTTAGAAGTGATACATGTTGACAGAGGGTGTGGGAATAAATTGATTTTGATGTGATGGATTTACAAATGAATTCTACTGAGCATTTAAGGAACAATTAATTCCAATACTATATAAACTATTTGGAAAAATAGGCAGAGCCCTAACAAATTATTTTTATGATAAAAATGTGGTGCTGATACCCAAACCAGGAAGAGTTAAAACAAAGAAAGAAAATTATATACCAATTTCCCTAATGAATATTGATGCAAAAATTTAAATAAAGCATTATCAAAGAAAGGACAGCATTTTTTTCATAAGGATAGTATACTAGGACCAGGTGAGCTTTTACCAAAAATTCAGGGCTTGTTCAATACTAGGAAAACTATCAGCATAATTCACCATATTAATAACAATAACAGAAATATGATTATCTCAATAGATACAGAAAAAGATTTGGACAAAATACAGTACCCATTCCTATTAAAAAAACACTAAAGTATATAGGAATAAATGGAATTCTCGTTAAGATGATAAGTAGCATCTATCTAAAACCATCAACAAGCATTATATGCAATGGGGGAAAGCTAGAAGCATTTCCAATAAGGTTGGGGGGGTGAAAAAAGGATGTCCACTATGACCACTATTACTCAATATTAGAAATATTAGAAATGTTAGTTTTAGCAATGTGAAGAAAAAGAAATTGAAAGAATTAGAATAGGCAATAAAGAAACAAAGCTATCACTCTTTACAGATGATAAGATGATATACTTAGAGATTACTAGACATCAACTAAAAAGTTGCTCAAAATAATAAACAAATTTAGGAAAGTCGCAGGATATAAAATAAACCCACATAAATCCTTAGCATTTCTATATATTACTAACAAAGCCCAATAGCAAGAAATAGAAGGAGAAATTCCATTTAAAGTTACTGTATACATTATAAAACCAAAACAACACAATTACAAAACACTTTTCACACAAATAAAGTCAGTTCTAAATAACTGAAAAAAAACTTCAGTTGTTTTTGGGTAGGCCAAGTTAATATAAAAAAGGCAATTCTACCTAAATTAATTTACTCATTCAATGCCATACCAATCAAACTAGCCTATTTATTTGATAGAACTATTAAAAAAATAACAACATTTATCTGGAACAACAAAAGGTTCACAATATCAAGGGAACTTGTGAAAAGAAATGCAAAGGAAGGTGTACCACATCTAAAACCACATTATAAAGCAACAACCATCAGAACTACTTGGTACTGACTAAGAAACAGAGTGGTGGATCATTGGAATAGGTTAGGTATATATGACACAGTAGTCAGCTACTGACTGATAAATCCAAAGACTCCAGCTTCTGGAATAAGAATTCATTATTTGACAAAAACTGCTGCAAAAACTGGAAAATAATATGGCAGAAATTAGATATAGACCAACATCTTACACCATATACCAAGATAGGGTCAAAAATAGGTATATGGTTTAGATATAAAATGTGGGACTATAAGCAAATTAGGATAGCAAGGAATAGTTTAACTGTCAGATCTACGGAGATTGGAAGAATTTATGACCAAACAAGAGATAGAAACATTATGAAATGCAAAATGGATAATTTAAAAGGCCTTTGCCCAAACACAGCTGATTAAACCAAGATTAGAAGAAAAGCAGAAAGCTGGAAAACATTTTTTATAGTCAGTATCTCTGATGAAGCTCTCATTTCCAAAGCATTTAGAGAACTGAGTCAAATTTATTAGTGCAAGTCATTCCCCAATTGAGAAAAGGTCAAAGGATATGAACAAGTAATTTTCAGAGGAAGAAATTAAAGCTATCTATGGTCATGAAAAAATGCTATAAATTACTATTGATTAGAGAAATTCAAATTAAACCAACTCTGAGAGTATTACATAACACTTATCAAACTGACTTAATATGACAGAATAGGAAAATGATAAATGTTGGACACTTGGGAAAATTGGAACAATAATGCACTCTTGGGGAGAGGAGCTAAGATGACGGAGTAGAAAGACTCACTGTATGCTAGCTCCGAACCCACAGCCCATAAATTTCCTGTAAAAAGAGTTCCCCACAAATTCTGGAGCAGTGGAACCCGTGCAGAAACACAGTGGAAGAGGTTTCCGTTCCAGAGAGCCCTGGAAAGCCATCACCAGGGGTCCGTTGTGCTCCAGACGCAGAGCCTACCCCTGCACTGCCCTGGCCGTGCAGCCCCAGAGGAGCAGATCCGAGCAGACTTCAGGGACAGAACCTCCAGCAGCCGTGAAGGTCCCCCTACCCACAGGCGCTCCAGGTCAGTGACAGAGACTTCTGGGCTGGCTGAGAGGGGAGCGGGATGTCTCCGTGACTCGGGCCCCCTTGGGAGGCAATGGCAGAGGTAGTAGCAGAGGCAGTGGTGGCCAGGAGCTCCTGGAGCAGCCAGGAGCTCTGTTCCATTACCAAAGGTCTCTGTATAAACCCCCTGAGTGAACTGAGCCTGGGAGACGGCCCCGCCCCCACCCCAGCACCAGAACTTAAGCTCATACTGAATAGCAGCTGTGCCCACTGCGGAAAGCCCCGAGGCTGGGGAGCAGCATTTGAATCTCAGACCCCAAGCACTAGATGGGCAGATCTAGGCAGGGGTGGAGAGGAATCTCAGAAGTCAAGTAACTGCCTGGGAAAATGCCCAGAAAAGGGAAGAAAAATAAGACTATAGAAAGCTAATTTCTTGGGGGACAGATGTTCCTGCCTTTCATTTCTGATAATGAAGAACAATTCTTACCATCAGGAAAAGACGTGGAGGTCGGGGCCTCTGTATCCCAGACATCCCAGGTGGATGTCTGGTGGGCTCAGGCCATGGAAGAGCTCAGAAAGGATTTTAAAAATCAAATTAGACAGGTGGAGGAAAAACTGGGAAAAGAAATGAGAGAGATGCAAGAAAAGCATGAAAAATGGGTCAATGCCTTGTTAAGGAGACGCAAAAAAATGCTGAAGAAAATAACACCTTGAAAAATAGGCTCACTCAATTGGCAAAAGAGGTTAAAAAAGCCAATGAGGAGAAGAATGCTTTCAAAAGCAGAATTAGCCAAATGGAAAAAGAGGTTCAAAAGCTCACTGAAGAAAATAGTGCTCTCAAATTAGAATGGAACAGATGGAGACTAATGACTTTCTGAGAAGCCAAGAAATCATAAAACAAAACCAAAAGAATGAAAAAATGGAAGAGAATGTGAAATATCTCATGGGGAAAACAACTGACCTGGAAAATAGATCCAGGAGAGACAGTTTAAAAATATGGGACTACCTGAAAGCCATGATCAAAAAAAGAGCCTAGACATCATCTTCCATGAAATTATCAAGGAAAACTGCCCTGAGATTCTACAACCAGAGGGCAAAATAAGTATTGAAGGAATCCATCGATCACCACCTGAAAGAGATCCAAAAAGAGAAACTCCTAGGAACATTGTGGCCAAATTCCAGAATTCCCAGGTCAAGGAGAAAATATTGCAAGCAGCTAGAAAGAAACAATTCCAGTATTGTGGAAATACAATCAGGATAACACAAGATCTAGCAGCTTCTACAATAAGGGATCAAAGGGTGTGGAATAGGATATTCCAGAAGTCAAAGGAACTAGGACTAAAACTAAGAATCACCTACCCAGCAAAACTGAGTATAATACTTCAGGGGAAAATATGGTCTTTCAATGAAACAGAGGACTTTTAAGCATTCTTGATGAAAAGACCAGATCTGAAAAGAAAATTTGACTTTGAAACACAAGAATGAGAAGAAGCATGAAAAAGTAAACAACAAAGAGAAGTCATAAGGGACTTACCAAAGTTGAACTGTTTACATTCCTACATGGAAAGACAATATTTGTAACTCTTAAAACTTTTCAGTATCTAGGTAGTTAATGGGACCACACACAAACACACATGCACACACACATGTACACATGTGCACACACACGTACACATGTGCACACACACATACACACATGCATGCACACACAGAGACAGAGAGCACAGAGTGAACTGAATAGGATGGGACCATATCTTAAAGGAAATTAAAGTAAACGGTGAGAGAGAAATGTAGTAGGAGGAGACAGGGTGAAATGGAATGGAGTAAATTATCTCTCATTCAAGAGGCAAGCAGGAGACTTTTTAGTGGAGGGAAAAAGAGGAGAGCTGGGAAAAAAACATGAAGTTTACCCTCATCACATTCGACTAAAGGGAGGAATAAAATGCACACTAATTTTGGTATGAAAATCTATCTTACAATACAGGAAAGTGGGGGAGGAGGAGGTAAGCAGGGTGGGGGGGATGATGGAAGGGAGGGCAATGGGAGGAGGGAGCAATTCGAAGTCAACAGTCTTGGGGAGGGACAGGATCAAAAGACAGAATAGAAACAATGGGGGGCAGGGTAGGATGGAGGGAAATACAGTTAGTCTTACACAACACAACTATTATTGAAGTCATTTGCGAAACTACACAGATATGGTCTATACTGAATTGCCTGCCTTCCCAAAGGGAATAGGTGGGGAGGGAGGGATGGGGAGAATTTGGAACTCAAAGTTTTAGGAACAATTGTTGAGTATTGTTGTTGCTACTAGGAAATAAGAAATACAGTTAATGGGGAATAGAAAGTCATCTGACCCTACAGGACAAAAGAGAAGATGGGGACAAGAGAAGGGAGGGAGGATAGAAGAGAGGGCAGATTGGTGATAGGGAAAATTAGAATGCTCAGTGTATTGGGGTGGGGGGAGGGGATAAATGGGGAGAAAATTTGGAACCCAAAATTTTGTGAAAATCAATGTAAAAAGTTAAATAAATAAATTTATATTAAAAAAAAATAATGCACTCTTGGAGGAGTGGTGAACTGACCCAACCATTCTGGAGAGGAATTTGGAACTATGCCCAAAGGATTATACTTTGATCCAGCAATACCATTCATAGGTCTGTATCTCAAAGAGATCATTAAAAGGGTAGAAGGACCCACATGAAAAAAATATTTAGAGCACCTTTCTGTGTGGTAGCAAAGAATTGGAAATTAATGGGATGCCCATTAATTGAGGAATAGTGAACAAATTGTGGTATATGAATATAATGGAATACTATTGTTCCAAAAGAAATGATGATTTGGAAATATTTTGGAATAGATTTTGGAAAATCCTGCAAAGGCTTACATGAGCTAATGCTGAGTGAAGTGAGCAGAACCAAGAGGATATTGTACACAGTAACAGCAACATTGTATTTGACCAACTTTGACACATTTACCTCTTCTCAGCAATGAGAAGATCTATGATAATTTCCAAAGACTCATGATGGAAAATGTTATTCACATCCAAAGAATAACTATGGGGTCTGAATGTAGATTAAAGCATACTATTTTCTCTTTTCTTCTTTCCTGTGTTTTTTCCCTTTAATTCTGATTCTTCTTTCAATATTGTGTACAAATCTGAGCTAGGCGGTTCAGTGGATAGATCACCAGTGCAGAACTCAGGAGGACCTGAGTTCGTATCTCATCTCAGACATTTAACACTCACTAGCTGTGTGACCTTGGGCAAGCCACTAAACCCCAATTGCCTCATCCTGGGTCATCTCCAGTCATCCTGATGAATATCTGGTCACTGGATTCAGATGGCTCTGGAGGGAAGTGAGCCTGCACAGTCCTCCTTCACTCAAAACAAAGTCAAGTGCAAGTCATGTCATCATTTCACCAATGACATGGTTTTCTTTGGCAACAAAAGATGAATACACACAATATGCAAATATGCTTAATATTATGGTACATGGATAGCTTTTATCAGATTGTATGACATCCTGGGGGGAGGAGGGCAAACAGGGGAATGAGACAGAAAAATTTAGAACTCAGAATCTTACAAAAACAGATGTTGAAAATTAAAAATCAATTAATTTCAAAAAATGAGATTGTATTATATAAATTTCAGTCATCTCTTATTATTCCTTCATATGAAAATTATTTCTGTGCAAACTGGGTAAAAGAGGAACAGAAGACCTCTTTCTAGATTTTATAGACCTCATTCCAAGGTAAGCACATTGACACTAATATACAAAGAACAAAGCATGGAGAGAAATAATTATCCATACCTGGAGATCTTGATGACTGTTCATTTGTCAGGGTTGTTGTAGAGGGGAATTCCTGGTCAGATATGGTTTATGCTTGGTAGCTACTGAGTTCTCTTCCAACTCTGATCCTGTGATTCAGACAAATGAAAAAGGACTTGGTAACCAAGGAAACCTGCCTGCAGATCACAGGATTTTAAGCTGAAAGGGACCTTAAAACTTACCTAGTTTGGCATCTTTGTTTCACAGGCAAGGAAACTGATACTCTGAATCATAACACACTAGAAAGGGCACCAAGTCAAGAACCCTGGGTTCCAATCACAATTCTTCCACTAACAAGCTGTGGTGCTTTGGAGAAGTCTCTCCAGGAAAGAGTGATGAAATTTTAGCCAAGAGACTTGGATCTAAGTCCTAGCTCTGAAAGAGGTTAGATCTCTAAACAACCTTCCAGTATTCAAATTGCATAATTCTACATCCCATAATCTCTGATGCTTGACCCTTTGTAGCTATGTAACCATGTGCAAGTCAATTTACTACTCTCACCTTAAGTTCTTCATGAGAAAAGAAAAAAAATGAGATCAACGACATCTTGAACCATGATAAGAAAAGACTATAGCATCTATACCCTTTGAATCAGAGTTCCTATTGCTGGCCATACATCCTGTGGAGATCAAAGATAGAAAGGTCACATGCTTGTCCAAAATGTTCATAATAACCTGTTGATGGTTGAGAAATATTAGAAATAAAATAGAAGCCCACTGATTACTAAGTGGTTAAACAAATTGTAGTATATAAATAGAACAGACAATTACAGGGTCATCAGAAATGGTAGATATGAAGAAGTCAGAGAAACATGAAAGACTTAAAGAAATGGTAACTGAGAGAAGTCAGTGAAAAGGGGAAGACAATGTATATAACAATGCAAATGGAAAGACAGCAAAGAAATGTGTAATTATGATAATTAAGTTTGACCCTAAGAGGAGAGAAAATGCACTTCCATCCTCCCCTTTATAGAGAAGGAGAGACTATGATACAGAAGGTTGCAAATAATGTCAGATTCAACCTATGTATAGGTTAGTTTTGCTGATCAGCCTTTGTTTTAGTTTTCTTTCTTTGAGTACAAATGATAGTTGCATAGAGAGGGGAGAAGGATTATATTTGGGAAAGGCAAGATTTTTAAAATATATCAATAATTTCTAAAATCATACTTAGAAATATGTCTTACAGAAAAGTATATAATAAAATGGAATTATATAAATGTGAAACATTATTATTTTATTATTTTTTCCCCTAGGTCTCTGTTTTCTCCTCTTCACCATAAGCAAATCCGATTAGATTGTCCTTTAAATTCCCTTCGCAAAGAATTCTAGCTTAGAAATGGGAAGGCTCTAGACTCACTTAACCTGTCTGGATCTTAGTTTCCTTAATCTGTAAAAAATAAATAGATTGTATACAATGATCTCACTGCCAGGTTTAGTTTATGATCCTATCAGTATTTCTTTCTTTTTTGTAAATGGAATAAAGTACTGCTAGAAATATTTTGATATGCATATAAAACCTCTTTGTTATTGATCTCTTTGTGATATATGCCTATAGCAGGATAATTAAGCCAGAAGTTCTGAGGAGATTATTAGCTTTTCTCACAGTATTTCATATTGATGCTTAAAATTTGTTTGAATCATTCATAACTCCATCAATAGTGTATTAGTTTACCTATCTGCAGTTTGGAGATGCAGTGGATAGAGCACTAGGTCAGGAATCAGGAAGACCTGAGTTCAAATCTACCCTCAGATACTTATTAAATTTGTGATCCTAAATTACTTAATCTCTGTTTACTTCAGTTTTTTTCAATTGCAAAATGAAAATAATAATAATAATAGCATTTGCCTCCCAGTGTTGTTGTGAGATTAAAGAGCTACTATTTATAAAACATTTAGTAAAGTGCCTAAAATATAATAGATGCTTAAGAAAATGCTTCCTGTTTTCCCGCAACCCAGTCAGCACTTAAACTATTTTCATCTTTTTGGAGGTTAACGTGATACAATAGAAAGAGCACTAGTTTGGGGGTCAAAGGATCTGGATAAAAATGTCCTCTTTGATTCTTGTTACCAATATGACCTTGGACCAGTTACTAAAACCTCCCTTGGCTTTGGGTTTTTTCATCTATAAAATGTTTGAATTTGACTAAATGGCTTCTGTTACCCTTTCCAGTGCTCTAATTTTTATCTTATTTACTAGGTTGAAGTGATACCACAGAGTTCATTTAAATTGACTAATTTTATCGTTAATGGTCTAGAACATTTTCCCCATGTAGTTGTTAATAAAACCCAACTCCTCCTTTTACTTTTTCAAACTTTTTCATTCACATCTTTATTAAGTACTAGTCTTTAGGTTCTTTAGTGACAATTTCATATCAATTTCGAATTTCAAAATTTTATCAGAGAAGCTATTTGCAATGATATCTCTTCTCACTATTCCTGCATTGGTTTTATGTATGCAAAAGTTTTCATATTTTAAATAGGCAAAATTGTTAATTAGGTATATAGATTAAAAGAAGCATTGCTACTGAATGAATACTTTCACTGAGTCCCAAAGGTGATTTCCAAAGACTACTTTTGTTCCTCAGGACATCAGTGCTGAGTTGACTAGTACACTCAGTCTCGATTCTGACTCCTAGATTTCTGTCATTCATGCTACCAGCCAAGGCTGGGTATTTCATTCCCTTCAGCATGTGCTGTTGCAATGGCAGAGATATATTATAAACGTTGGAATGGGAAATGACAGGGTGGAGCAGAATACAGTGTGTAATTGAGTCTTTACATAATGCCCACTTGGTGTCAGGCATTGCCCTAAGTGCTTTACAAATATTATCACATTTGATTCTCACAAAAACCCTGTGAAATAATTGTTATTGTCTCCATTGTACAATTGAGAAAACTGAGGCGAATGAAAGTTTAGTGACTTGCCCAGGGTCACACAGCTAGTAAGGGCATGAGGGCAAATCTGAACACAAGTCTTCTTGACTTCAGGTCCAGTACTTTATTCACCTGTGACTTAACTGCACAAGAATTTAAAGCATCGTGTATAGCGAAGTTTAACAGTCCATTTGCCATGGACAAACAACTGAAAAACACTGGGTTAAATGACCCTAAAAGTTCCCTTTAGCTCTGATAGTCAGCATTACATGTTCTAACCTTCTACGTTCTAAGATCTCTTTTAGCTATAACATTCTATTATTTCTTAGCTGATAAATTAAAGTGATTTAGATCGCTTTCTTATCCAACTGGCTTTTCTTTTAATGCAGTAAGTCATGCAAGAAATTTTATGACAATTTGAATGGATTTAGCTTGATAATGATAGACTGCTATATTTTCCCCATGATTAGTCTGCCTGTTTTTGACTACCTGTCAAGTTTTGCTAGAAGTTAGTCTTACAGGACTGTTTCTATGAGGAAACAGCACTATGGTTATATCTTTGACAGCATTATCATTAGAACCAGACACATAAAGAATGGAATTTGGATCCTCGAAGCCATGAAATGTGTCCTTTATTTCATTGCAGCTGGAAACCTAGGAAACTCCCATCTCATGATTGTTTTCCAGAGCTATATCCAATACTCCTCTTTTCACTAGGGTTTTCTTATAATGTGCCTTACGGAGGCAGAAATAAATGTTTCTAATGCCATCTGAAATCATTCAGAGAGGTGAAACATGGTAGGAAGATCCCAGGAGGAATTGCCCTCCGATTTTATCTGTGAAGAACCTTCCTGTTTCTTATGATTGCCATAGAATTATGTAAAGAAGCATCAAATGCAGTCTTCTTCTGATCTCCCCATTGTGACTTGAACCAAGATTAAATGCCACTTGTTTAATGTTTAACATTATATGTTTATATATAAACACGTTTAATAAAATAAATAAAAATACAATCCAACATAGATAATATAAATTTATGAATTTCTCAGTTGATATGCCTATTTGAATTTGACACCACTAGTGTAAAGACCATTTAGCTATTCTACCTAAGTTCAAAGCTTGATCCTGTCATTATCTTTCTGGGTGATCTTAGGAAAATTATTTAATCTCTCCAGACTATTAGGTCTTCATCTCTAAAATGGGGATACTAAAATCAGTATTACCCATCTAATAGCCTTGTTTCAAGGGTCAAATTATGAATTTGATAAGACATGCTTTAGATCCCTAAGCATTATATCAATGCTGCTTAATATTACTGTTGTCTTTTAGTTATTGCAATTTATTTTCAAATGGAAATGACAAATATACTACAATTTTGCTGGTGAGTATTTAATACCATAACACAAAGTTTGACAAACCATGGATCATGCCTGACTCCCATAATCTCTCATTGAAGCAATGATCAAAATTATTGGATTTTTTAGTATAACTCCTGAATTAATGCATCTACTTATTTCCCAATTTAAAAAAATTGAACAAGTCAAAGGCAACAAAAGGAAAGGTATTTAATGGACTTCAGTTTATCTTATTAAATATTTCCTAATTACATGTAAAGTTTTTAATAATTGTTTTTTTTTAAATTTTGAGGTCCAAATTTTCTCCTCTCCCATCCCTCACTGCTCCTTGAGAAAACAAGTAATGTGATATAGATTATACATACGCAGTCATGCAAAACATTTCCATATTAGCCACTACATTAAATTTAAAAACAACCCAGATAATACATGTGAGTCATGTGTGCCATGGGCAAGAGTGTTGAACTTCAAGTCAGGTAAGATCTGGATTCCTAACTCCCCTTGTTAGTTGTGTGAACTTGGTGAAATCATATTCTCTCTTGGATTTTTCAATTTCTCATTTGTAACATGGGGATTATAATACTCATAGGACTTAGGAGGCAATATGGTATGGTGGAGAAAGCCCTGGTTCTAAACTCAGGGGACCTGGATTTATATCCCAGCTCTCTCATCTAAGTCCTATGAGTATTATTATTCCCATCTCCAGTCATCCTGAGCTACATCTTGCCACTGGACCCAGATTGCTCCAGAGGAGGGAGTGAAGCTGATGACTTTGCATGGTCCCACCTCACTTAAATCCAGTTCACTTGCAAGTGATGTCATGGTCCTCTTTGAAAAAGATAAAACAACAGCAATTTTCATATTAGTCATGCTGTGAAAACAGAACAAAAGGGGGGAAAACATGAAAAAACAGAGTATGCTTCTATCTGCATTTAGATACCATCAGTTCTTTCTCTGTATGGGGACAGCATTTTTCATCATGAGTCCTTTGGAACTATCTTGGATCATTGTATTTCTGAGAATAGATAAGTCATTCAGAGTTCATCATCACACAATATTGTTATTACCATGTACAATGTTCTTCTGATTTTGCTCATTTCACTTTGCATCATTTCGTGTTTTGCATCTTTCCATGTTTTTTTTTTCCTGAAATCAGCCTGTTCATCCTTTCCCATACCATAATAGTATTCCATTACTATCCTATACCACAACTTATCCAACCATTCCCTGACTGAAGGATATCCTGAGAAGCTTTATCTAAACAGCATTTAAGATTTTTTCTAGTTCTAGGTAGCTGGGGGATATAGTGGATAGAGCATAGGACTTGAAATTAGAAAGATCTGATTTAAAATTCATCCTTGAACATTTACTAACCCAGTAACCTTGGGCAAGTCACATAACCTCTGTAATAAAATGATCTACCCTCAAGCTTATAAAGAGGATCAAATTAGAACGCATTTGTAAAGAACTGCACTATATAGATGTTGTTATTAGATAATCCTATCTTTCATCAGATGGCTAATTTATCAGCAGAGTGGAGTCAAAACTAAGTTACCTGGAATCTAGAGCTCTTTTCCAGATATTGCAACTAAATAATGGATTCTGAACTTCTGCTTCCTTTTTGGGAAGGTTTTTTTTTTTGGTGAATGTTGTATTTTATCCATAAAGTTTGGATTGTCCTTGGGATTCTTTGATTTATTCTCTTCTCAACAATCCATCCATTTTCTTTCTCTGGTGTGATAGTGACTCTTTTTATTGGGCCATTACTTTTAACATGGGACAGAAGGAAGAGAGAGAGAGAGAGGAGAGACAGAGAGAGAGAGAGAGAGAGAGAGAGAGAGAGAGAGAGAGAGAGAGAGAGAGAGGAGGGAGGGAGGGAGAGAGAGAGAGAGAAAGTAATGGGACTTGAATTCAAGTTGTCCATACTCTCAAGCTAGCTCTTTATTTACTCTGCCTCTTATACCAATAATTAAACATCAGTTTGAGAGTTTTGTTGGATTGCTTTTAAGCTCAGAAGTTGGTAGTTTCAAGGTATCTTTTGCTTTTCAAAAGCTGAAGTAACATTTACCCTTTTCTACCTTTGTGGCTCCTCTGGTTCTCCATGATTGCTCGCAGATCACACCAGTAATTACACAGCAATCATATACTTCAGTTCTTTCATTTCCCTAGGACAAAATTCAGTGGGGTCAAAGGTCTAAAACTTACTGAGGGCAGCTGGTTTGGAACCTTACTGTTGCAAGACTTGAATGCAGACTGAGGAGTTTGGACTTTATTCAAAAGGCAATAGGGAGCCATTAGGAACATTACCTTAGCACCAATATATTGGATTGTGGTTGGGAACAAATTAGAGGAAAGGTGAGCATGGCACTTTGGGACTATTATCACACAGTCCAACTCTGGTTCTCCTCTAAGCTTTTGAATTCCTCTTCCAGGGGAAGAAAACATGGGAAAGCTAGATTTAGTGAAGGCCAGATCCCTGAAATCATGGACATCAACATAATTATGTTATGGGATAGGAGTCAGCAGACAGTGTTCAGGTAGGGGCAGGACCAGACTGATAGGGCAGACCTTCCAGAATGTTCCACAAAATAACAACTCTCCTATAATAGCTCACATTTCTATACAACTTTAAGGTTGATGAAGATACTTTCTGTACAATAATCCTATGGGTAAAGTAGTGAAAATATGAATATTTCCTTTTTATCTAGAATGACATCAAGGTTCAGAGAGGTCTGATCACACAAACAAGTGAGTCTTTGAGGCATGATGCAAACTCTTGTCTTCCTGATATATCCAGCTCTTTGTCCAGGTTACTACATGAACTCTTCATAGCCAATCATTAGAGCTCACATTGGGAATCTTCTGATTCCTAGAAAATCTATCCTCCCTGGATATATAAAAAATAATGGATAAAGTTCTGAATTTAATGTCAGGAAGACATGAGTAGGGCTTGCAGTCGGGAAGACTTTAAGTGATTGCTAACCCCTAGAAAGTTGTCTTTCCTTTTATGAATGCAGATCTAAGAACCTGTGATAGCAGGACCTCCCGTGTATGTTGGGGTGCTTACTGGTACAGCAAGTTAACTCTGTTTGCCCAGTTTCCTCATCTGTAAAATGAGCTGGAGAAGGACAAGGCAAATCACTCATGTATCTTTGCCAAGAAAACCCCAGATGGGGTCATGAAGAGTCAGACATAACTGAACAACAACATATAGATAAATGTAGATATAGATATGAATATAGATAATACAGAAAGATGATAGATATACATTAGCCGTAAATTTAGATTAAATATAGATATAGATTATGTATAGTGTAGGTATAGATGTAGATATAGATATGAATATAGATAATATAGAAAGATGATAGATATACATTAGCCGTAAATTTAGATTAAATATAGATATAGATTATGTATAGTGTAGGTATAGATGTAGATATAGATATGTGCTATAGTTATAGTTGAAAATTTGTTATATTTTGCTTTTATGTCATCTACCTCCCTTCCTCTTCCAGGGAGCCACCACTTGTAACAAAAAAAATCAAAACAAAAGAGGGGGGAGGGGGGACTGCTCAGTGAAACTAACTAAACATATCAACCATATCTGACAATATATGTAATGTCCCACATCCATTCTCCTTTGCCTCTATGAAAAGGAAGGGAGGTTCATTATTTTGTCTTTTCACTGCAAAAAAGCTTGACAATTATCATTTAACAGAGTTCCATTTCAGTTGTGTAGTTCTTTCTATTTGTATTGTTTTAGTCATTGTGCGTGTTCTTTTCCTAGTTATGTTTATGCTATTAACTTGTCATTTATTCATATATCCCTTCTCTCTCATATTTCTCAGTATTCATTGGTCATCTACTCCTACAGTAATAGACCATTACATTCCATGTACCACAACATGGTTAGCCATTCCCATTTGATAGCTATCTACTGTGTTTCTAATTTTTTGCTACTGTGATAAGTGCTATTCTAAATACTTTGTTATATATGGAGACTTTCTTTTAATCATTGACTTCCCTGGAGTATATGCCAAACAAGAGTCTCTTTGGGCTAAAGGATGTGACAATTTTAGTCACTATCATAAATTAATTTCAAATTCCTTTCCAGGTGAAAGAAGAAATTAATAGTCCAGGTTGCCACCACAGCTCTGCCATTGATTTCTTTCTACTATCTTTACTAATATCCTAGATATCAGGTGAAACTTTAAGGTTTTCTCGATTTGCATTTTTCTTATTATCAGTAATTTGAGGGAAAATTCATGTGGTTTTACTGGTGTGTAGTAATATTTTGAGAATAGCTTCTTTAAGCAGATTAAGACACCATCCCTGAGTTCTAGGAGCTTATAATGAACTTGAGAAGGCTTGACAGAAACACAGAAAAACATAGTATATGTTATGTGGCACATGAATGAGTGCCAAATAAGTGGAAACAACACAGAGAAAAATATCACCTTAATATAAGGCAACAGTTGTCAATTGTGAAAGCTTTCCCACACTGGAATAGGTTGCCTCATAAGTTAACCAAAATATCTAGCATTTATAATAGAACTTTAAGGTTTTGTACAGTATTTTACAGATAGTATCTTAGTTGATTCTCTTAACAGTTCTATAAAGTAGATGCTATTATCATTAACATTTTGCAGATGAAGAACCTGAATCTAAGAGGTTAAGTGACTTGTCCAATGCCACGTATCTAGTGTCTAAACCAGAATTTGAACTCAGGTTTTCCAGTTCCCAGACCAATGCTTTATTGACTATGCCACCTAACTATATTTCCTACTACAAGAGGTCTCAGGGGAGCAATTGGTTTTAGATGGTATAAAGAGGACTTAAGTCACATTAGGGTTATTAACACTATTCTGAGTGACTTCCAGTTACATAAACAAGATGGAAGACTACACATTTTCTCTAATCATTTTAATCTGTCAAACCTCTCCAAAATAGGAATTATGCCCAAGAGACAAAGGAATTTCAGCTGTCTCCAGTTGTCCACAAAACCAAGAATTCTAAGATGGCAAAAATCTAATGAACTGACAACAGAGAAGGTGAATAATCCTTAACCTCTAATATACCCTTTGAGCTCCCTGATAACTCACAACAGAATAGGATCAAGGCTACACCTGCTGACTTGCTCCAGGAGTCACTTCTATCTATTCCATCCTAACTGGGTGCTGGACTAAATGTCAGAAACTTGCAACAAAAGTGTGACCATGTTCTGTGCAACAGCAGGACTCATCCAGAAAATTCAGGAACAAAGGAAATGGAATAAGATGTGTGTGTGTGTGTGTGTGTGTGTGTATCTACATGGCACCTACCATTTAGCTGAGTCCAGCTGTGTTCTTCCTCAGAAGGTGCTTGGATATAGTCTGAGAATGGAAATGGATGTTACCCTACATGAGGGGGCTTTGAGATCCAGCCCCCAGGGACACTGTTACAAAGGGGAAAATATTGAGAAAGTGATTGAAAGAGAATTGTAAAGGGGAAAAAAGATTAAAATTATCAAAAATTTCTGAAGGAAGAAAATTCCGTTAAAGACCTTGAGCATAAGCAGATAAACTAAGAAGGAAACCATGTACAAGACAGAAATATGACCTCTAGATCAGGAAAAAGAGATCAGAAATCCATGAATAAAATCACAAGACAAAGAGTATCCTTTGTATTCATAAAAAAGCAAGGAATCATAGCAGAATATCCCTGGACTGTTTACAAGAGAAATAAGAATTATGAAATCAGAATTTGTGACCTGCATAGCTGAAATAATTTACAGAAAAGAAAGACTTGAACCCATAGTGGCAAATCTCAACAACAACAGATAACTGCAGAAGACAAACCAAAGGTAATAATGTTAAAAGAAAACATCATCACCATATGAGCAGAACAATGATCTCAAAGATAGGATAGGTAGAGACAATTTAAGGATTATAGGATTCCCAAAATAAAACACCAAATCAAAAATGTAAAAGCCATGATGCATTAAATAATACCAAAAAACTGCCTGGAATTTCTGGACATAAAAAGACAGATTGGTGATGGAAAGAATCCAAAGTCTGCTTCCTGGAGGGAGTCAGGGAACTATGTTGTAAATTCCAAGATGTGTTGTGGTTAAATTTCACAATTCCACTTACGGATAGCAAATTTTGCAAAATCTCAGAGAAAAAAAAACTGTTAAATTAAAAGAAAAAAAGCACTAATTCCCTAAGACTGCTATAAACCTACCAGAAATTACAGAATGAGATGATACATAAAAGAGGCAATAAAAAGAAAAGATACAGGGAGAAAGAAACAGAGAAATCATTCAGTGATGGAATGGAGTACCACTGATGAATGCTTCTTTAGGAGAAAGGAGATAATTTACAAAGGGAAATCTGGATCTGGAAATAGGTATAATATGAAGGACTTTGTTGCTAAGAGAGACACTCCTCCTGCCTCTGAAGAAGGGAATCAGAATCAGAGCTCTTGGGGACAACTGAAGGAATATGAAAATAAGTCTGGAAAGGCAGGCTGGAGCTAGATTATATAGGGTTTGTATTTTATCCTCAAGGCAATAGGGGAAAATAATAGGGGAATGACATGGCTCAGATCTCTTCTTTAGGAAGATTATTTTGCCTGTGGTGTAGGGGATGAATTGGAAAGGAGAGACACAATTACAAGACTAGGTAAGAGGTTATTGGAGTAGTTCAGACAAGAAGAGATAAGGCTGTAAAATAGAATACTGGTCATGTGAATAAAGAGAAGCAACTGAATGTCACATATGTTATGAAGGTGGAGTTAGCATGACTTGGCAAAATGATTGGATTGGTAGGGAAGGCAAGGAAAAAAGAATAACTGAGGAAAAATGAACTTGAAACATAGGTGAATAAAAAGATGTCTTGAATTGAATTAGGGAAGACTGTAAGAGGTTTGGGGATGGGGAAGAGAAAATACTGAGCTCTGTTTTGAGCATGTTGCATTTGAGATACTTGTAGGAAAACAACATGGAGATATCAAGCAAGCAATTATGTGGTATTAAAGTTCAGGAAAGAAATTACATAAAAATTTTAGAGTAGTCTATGTAGAGAAAATAATTCAACCCTGGAAGTTTGATGAGAGCATTCTGAGAGACCTGAGGAGAGCCTCATTCTATAAATGGAATGAAAGATGGGTGTTATTGGATTCAAAAATCGCTTTGACCTGGTCTAGTCAGGGAGCAGGCAAAACTTGAATTGGACCTTAAAGAATAACTAGGATTTTAGTGGATAGAGAAGTATGGGGAAAGAAAAATCTATGAGTTATCTTTCTATTCAAGTGGAAAATATATTGATGGTTTGAAATTTTGAAGGCATTCACTTGAAATCAGATTTGTACCTGAGATGAAATCTGCAGTGGATGCCCAACTCTATGAGGGGTATTGTATGAGGTAGCTGGATATAGTGGAAGATCATTCGATTTAGAGTCAGAACATGTGGGTGCAAATCTTTGTTCTGGTAGTTACAGGTAACTATGGCAAGTCAGTTTCCCCAAGCTTCCTTTTTCCCTACTTGTAAATTGGAAATATTACTTACATTATCTATCTCATAGGATTGTTATGAGGAGAGAACTTTGTAAACCACAAAATACTATAAAAATGTGAATTGTTATTATGTCTTAAAAGTGTCCCAGTCTGGATAAAACACATATAAGAAACTCTTAAGTTATGATACATGATTTTTTTGAATCTTAAATCCTTAAATGAGTGATATGTCCAATAAATGTCATAGCAATTCAAAAGGAAAAAAAACAGTATGGGGTAGGGGAGTTGAGTCAAGTTTATGGAAGACATAATAAGACCCAAGTTGAGCTCTAAAGTTGGAATGGATTTGGTTGGCTAAAGAGGAGTCAGGACCAATAATGAAGAGTACTTTTCATCTCCTGACAGAGAGAAAATAGACTTGTGCAAAATGAAACATGTATTTTTTATTTTTGCATGTGAACAATATGGGGATTTCTCTTGATTTGGCAATGTATATTAATTAAAAGACTTTTGCTTTTTTTAAAAAAGCCCTCCCCACCCCAGGTGAAAGAAGAAGGAGAGAGTAAGAATTTATATAGCGCATATTTTCTGCTAAGTGCTTTACAAATATTACCATATTTTATCATCACAGCAACCTCAGGAAGTAAGAGCTATCATTATCATCTTCACTTTACAGTTAAGGAAATTGAGGGAAAGGGAGATTAAATAATTTACGGGTCAAACGGCTAGTAAGTATTTGCAACTGAATTTGTACTCAGGATAAACTCAGCTGCCCTGCTTACTAAGAGACGATATAACTAATAGATATCATTATTAATTGGAAAAATAATAAGGAAAAATGGAGAAAATACTCTAAATAACACAGCATATTGTCTATTTTCTTAAAAGTTCTAAAAGAACAAGGGTTGGTTCTAAACTTAATTTATATCATGGACACCTTTGGCAGATTGGTGAAGAACGAGTACCTTCTCAGAATTAAAAAGGAAACCAATTCTATACATTTTGGCCAGCACATTTGCTGTCAATTTCTCCCACTCCAACCCTTCCATCTCTCCTTCCACCCTATGCTGGATCAGTGACTGGCCAAGGCAGAGAATTCCACAATACACGTGAATCTCAGTCAATTCTACTTCAACAAATAGCTATAGGCAGTCAGTGGCATACAACCATAACCGTATATATTTATGGAGTATTTTATAGAATACTACATTCTGCAGTTACAAAAAGGGGGGCAGTATAGCACAGTAGATAGAATGTTAGACCTGGAATCAAAAGATCTGGACATAAATCCTGGTTCCAACAGTTACCATGTGTTTAGTTTTTAAAACCTTTTGCAATCTTGCCCCAAACTAGCATTCCCACCACATTGGACATTGCTCCCCTCTAGAAATCTGTGTCCCAGACAAACTGGATTTCTCTGAGCACCTCACACAGAGCACTCCCTCTACTACCTCTTAGACTTTTTACTGGATATTCCTCATTCCCCAAAGGCAGGAATCCCTCTTCATTTGGACCTAAAAGAATCCCTTTATTCCTTCAAAATGAAAGTACTGCACCACCTTCTCTTTGAAACCTTTCCTTGTCCTATCAATTGCTAGTGCCTCCTACCCAAACATTTCATATTTTACTATCTTATATTCATTCTTTTAAAATATTAATTTTGTATATACTTGTATATGCCCTTGTTGCTCCCCACATTCAGATATGATTATTATCCTTGTGAGCAGGAATTCACTAGTAACCATCTAGCAGAGTCTTAAACATAGTAGGTGTTTTAAAATTATCTACTGATTGTATTACCTTGGGTAAGTCACTTAACCTCACAATAACCTAAGCAACTCTCTAAGACTAATAGTTACAGAGTAGAGTCTAATTTGCATTAGTAGAGGGAGTTTCCTTACTGGGAGTTTTCTACATCAGTGAAATCCTAAATCAGATCCAAAAATCTTAACACTTCCTCCCTCAATAGGCATCTTGTGGCAGTCCCAGTAGGCATCTTGTGACAGTTCCAATAGGCATCTTGTGGCAGTCCCAAAAGGCAGTCTGTATTTAGATTCTTGAAAAGAACACAAAGACCTTGCTTCATCTTCACATTCCATCCATCTATCCATCCATCCATCCATCCATCCATCCATCCATCCATCCATCCATCCATCCTCTAAGACTTTTTAATCTGCCTGTCTTACTTCCCTTTACCTACACCAGTATTCTCCATAGCAGTCATTTCCCCTCCCACCCTGAAATTAATCCTCATATCTAGAACTCGGCCCTATGGGCCAGCTCAGTTAATCAAGTAATCACTAAATATAAACTATCCTACTAAACCCACTATATCAACTACTCACCTTAGATACCAGATCTTTTTTCGTCTCCACATTGTATTCAGATCATCTCCCCAAGGTATCTGACTGTATGTCTGTTCTTGTTCATCCACCCTCTTGTTCAGCTCTCTCTCCACTTCAAGCCACTTCTTCCTCTGGACACAGTAATAAAAGCATTACCATTTCTTTTTCTGGAAAGATTAAGTTACTCCTCTATACATCATTAATTCTTTGATTAGTAGTCATTATATGATAATAATGTTGTATTATATTATAGAATAATATGATAATAATCATTATCTCTTTGACTAAAAAAGGCGATAATAATATTACCTCACATTTGTACCTACTGCTTGCCAGGCACTTATCTAATTTCTCCAGATCAAAATTCCCTTCCCTGGTCACCACCTACTACTATGTGTTTCATTCCTAAATTAGAATTATTAATCCTTGAAGTTAGAGATTATCTCTCTATATATCAATCTCTAGTATTTAGCATAGTACCAGGTATACAATAAGCATTTAACAATTTTTTTTCATTCATTTATTCACTGAATGCTTTTAAAGTTTAATAGCAGAGGTTCCTAACTTGGGGTTCATAAACTTTTAAGGGATCCATGAATTGGGATGAAATATATGCGTGTGTTTACAATATTACTGGTTTCCTTTTTAATTCTATGTCTTCTATTTTATAATTTAAAAAATTATTTTGAGGAGCACCCATGGACTTCACTGACCTGCCAAAAAAAAAAAAAAGATTAAGAACCAATTCCTGATTTCTAGAAATGTGAGCCATTTTCATAATTAACAGAATATTGGAGATAGAAGAGACTTTAGAAATCCTGTAGTCCAGCAATTCTCAAACTCTTTGGCCTCAGGACATCTTTACACTCTTTAAAATTTGTGTGGGCTATAGCCATTGATATGGGGTAGCTAGATGGTGCAGTAGATAGAGCACTGAGATGGGAGTCAGGAAGACCTGAGTTCAAATGTGGTCTCAGACACTTACCAGCTGTGTGATTTGCAGCAGGAAACGTAACTTGTTTGTTAAAGTTCCTCCTTTGTAAAATGGGAACACATTAGAGAAAGAAAATTGTAAACCATTCCAGTATCTTTGCCAAGAAAACACCACCGACAAACCTCATAGGGTTACGGAGAGTTGGACATAACTGTACAACTGGTTATTGAAATTTGCTGTATTAGAAATTAAAATGTCTTATTATAATGATGAAAATAGTTTTGACCTCAGGGAGCCCCTGAAAGGGTCTTGGAGATTCCTAAGGGACCCTTAAACATACTTTGAGAGCCATATTTAGACCCCATCATTTATAAAAGAATAAGTAAAATGACTTGCCTAAAGTCACATCGTTACTACACAAGCCAATCAGGGATTTGAACCCACCATGCCTGCCCCGTGCTACCTCTCTTACGTCATTTGATCTGGATACACAAGCAAGCCTGGGAAGGTGGACAGGGGCTATTATCCCCCTTTCAGAGGCAAATAATAATCAGGGACTCAAAGCAACTTGCCCCTTTTCAGAACAACCAGCCTCCTCATTGTTTATTTACTATGAGTTGCCATATCTTTATTGGAGCAGGGTTATCAGCCTCCCATCAACACTTTCGCTCTGTTGGCTGGCATGAAACAACCTCAGCCGATGGGGAGTCACCATTACAAGTTGCTGAACCGAACTGAATGGAACGGGAATAAATCAATTTGCTTGGAGCACTGTTTGACATTTTGACAAAACAGTACCAACAGTGAATAGCTATCATTGCAGCTTACTGATTGTGCCAAGAACAGATACAGAGAACCCAGTGCTCAGCAGCCTTACTTGTCAGAAAGGGAAAGGAGTGGGGGGGCTGGGAGGAGGGGTGGGGGGAAATAGGGACAAAAGGAACTGTAACCTCCAGTTTCTCATTTCAATAGCTTTTCATTTTCCTCATTGTACCCAAAGCAGCTCTTTAACTGAAGCAGTTTGTTGAATTTCCATAATAACTGTTTGGGAAGAATTAGTCTACAGGAGAGGAGATGTCCCCTCCCTTCCTACCTCAGCCTTAATGTTCCACAGCCTCTGGGTCAATATCTCTCTCTAAACACAGGATGAGGCTTTTATTTCTAGAAGATAAACCTCAGCATTGCTAATTCCTTAAGCAATTATACATAGTAACTGCAGAGTCTTGGCCGTTGAACTTCTGTCTGTCTCTTAGGGCACAGACCTCCACCAAAGCAGGCCACACAAATAGAAGAGTTGCTCAGTGGGACCCTGCAAGTCAGATAGCCTAGACATCCTGATTGGAGGAAATGAAAACTTACAAGTGGGGTGATTTAACATCAGAGATCATCAGTGATGGCAGAGGTACCAGAATACAGAATAGTTGGCCAGGAAATGGATCCTAGAACAGAAAAGAAGGGGTGGTAGACTGGGAGGGGAACATGGAATGCTAGAATAATAACTGACATTAGGATTATAATATCATACATTTAGAGCTGGTGAGGACCTTGGAGGTCAACTAGAATGACATCTTCATTTTACAGACAGGGAAACTGAGGTTCATGAACCTTCAGTGACTTTCCCAAGGTTGTTCAACTAGTAAGTGGCAGAGGTTTGATCTGATCTCAAGCCCACCTAATGCTAAGTCCTGCATTCCATTTATTATAATGCATTTCAACCAAGTAGAGAAAGGGTTGTATATGGAAATATAATTGTATTTCAAGCCAGAAGCTCTGAGTTTGAATCCCAGCTGCATGTGTGTAGTAAGCCAATGTCATCTCTCTAGTAAAATCTTTCTTCCCCTGTCAATTGAGGGACTTGGACTAAATGTTATCTAAGGTCAAAACTCTATGGTATAGCAAATTGAGCATTTGAATCTGGCTTTTGTGACTCAGACTCTATTGTATTGTTTCAATGTACACACACACACATACACACACACACACACACACACATTAGATAATCCTATCTTTTCACCACAGTATGTATACAAAAAAATGATACGTTTGACAAAGAGGAGTTGAAATACGAAATACAGTTAAGTAGGCTGGATAGTCAGATACCTTGGGTCTAGTAAACATGAAACTGACCTGTTAGAGGTTAAAAGAAAGGAAGACAAGGATGAACTGTCAGGTCTAGACAGACAACCAGGGCCCACAGTCCAGGAGGTTCCGAAAGATAATCTGAATGGTACTAGTTAGTAAGATGGGTGAACTTTGGGTCTAAGACAAAAGTTGATATCATATCTGCATTCTCTGTTTTATCCTGACTTCTGAGTGTGGATTGTTTATGAGGTTTAAAATTTTTCTAAAGTACTTTAATCTCTTAAAATCTTGTGAAACAGGTAATACAACTCCATCCCTCTTTGAAGAAATAAGGAATTAAGGATGTAGAATGTTGCTCATACAATCAGACTCATTCTTGATGTATTGATTCATTTTTCTTTTTTCTTTCTTGTTAGAAGATATGGTTAGATAGGTAAATATTCAGAAAAGAGGGAACAAAATATTTGTTCTTCAGTCATTTTCAGACATGTCCAACTCTTCATGACCCTATTTGGAGTTTTCTTGGCAGAGATGCTAGAGATGCTTACCATTTCTTTCTCCAGCTCATTTTATAAATGAGGAAACTAAGGCAAACAAGATTACTTGACTTGTCCAGGGTTTCAGAACTAGCAAGTATCTGAAGTCAGATTTTAACTCAGAAAAATGAGCCTCCCTAATTCTAAGCCCAGTTCTAGGTCTATCTGCTTCCTCACTCTAGGCCCTAACTCTAGGTCTATCTACTTCACCATAAAAGACAGCTTTTTTTCCCTTAAGGAAATAATGTATTAGCCTCCTTTTATGGAAAAGGAAACCAAGGCTGAGAAAAGGAAAACACCCTCCTCCATGTCATAAATGTCAAACACACAGAGTAGTGTGAGGGAATTAAGTGTATTAGGTATTAAATATGCTAGTATTTAAATGAATGAATGCTGATAATGAGTTGTTATTTCTAATAATAACAATAGCCATAATGTCCCACCTTCAAAGTAGCTAAGATTTCAGCATTGAGTCTCTCTGAATATGGGCTGGTCTGTAAATGACAAAGTCATTTAGTCTGGCTGAATCCAGCCAGAATGTAAACTTCTCTTGTATAGTCTTTGAAAACCTAGATTCCCTTCTCTGTTATGATAAGACATCAAAATAAGACTTCGGTGGAAGACAAAGAAACAACGACATTTTGGCTTAGTCAGACTTCTAATTTGGCCAAGATGACAAAATTTACAAATTGTAAATTTTGAAATAGTTTTAATATTAAGGCAGTTTTACTACTTTTAAATATATGCAGCAAAAAGACCACTATTGCAAGGTAGAGTTTCAGCCACACATTTTTTATAACACATTTCATAAAATAGGTCTACTTAAAGTGTGTTTTTAAAGGTGATTCTTTTAGATAATGAATGAACAAACCTTGTAAGGATGTGGGTCATTAAATCAATTCATTAATTATCCACCCCACTAAAAGTGAATACCTGATGTCCTGGTATCTTAAGCAGATGAGAGCAAATTTCATCCAATTAATCCATCAAATACTTAGACTATATATGAAGAGCTACTGAAAGCCATCAGATGAACTCTAGAACTAGTAACTAAGAGTAAGAACTAGTAAGTAAGTAAATAACTAGTAGGAGTAAAGTGGCACAGGAAGTATGTTCAGAATAGCAGAAGAATTTGGTCATGACTTTTGGGTCATCTACAGCAACGACATTAAACTCCACTAGAATCAGAGCCACTAAACTATACAGAAGGATGCTTATGGGCACATATATTGACTTGAAAAGCCACAAATTAACAGTATGTATTTTATGGTATTTTTATTTATTTTGTTAAATATTTTCCAATTACATTTTAACCTGCCTCTCATACTCAGGAGTGCTATGGTGTGTTTAACAAATATGATCTAACAAAGGTATATACCTGAGGGGAACTTTAGAGCAGTCAGGAGTTATGAGTTCACCCTTTGCCACATGTGCTTTCTAAGTGTGAGCCCACTTGCCCCTGAGCTCTGTATGTACCTGGAAGAGACTTTACATATATCAAAAATCTGTACATCAGGGTAAGGGATAATTTGGACTAAGTACTTACTGAACTGCCTATATAAGTAACCCCTTTTGAAAATTAATTAAGTTTCAGTATCTACAAATACTAATCATAGGAGCAAGTACTCCATTTCAGGCTCATGACGTGTAAGGCATTAGATAACTACCAACCCAACCCCTCAGGTTATTCCTTGATTCTGAGGAACCAAGTAGTAACTTCATTCTTGGAACCCTATGTGTCAGTACAAGTGAGGGTTGGAAAAGTAGCTCGAGAGGATTAATGAGAAGAAGAGAATGTGAATGAATAAACAGAGCATGAATTAATTGGCTTCAATTTGCAGAACACTGTACTAAGTACTAGAGATAAAAATAGAAAAGTAAGATATTCCCTGCTCTTAAGGAATTCACATTCTCATAGTGGAGACAACACATATGGAAAATTTCAGTCGCAAGTCAGATGATTAGATCCCATGGTCATTAGAGTAACAGTAGCAAAGCAGTTGGAAATGCCTCTATTTTAATATCACTTTTACTCATAGAATCTTATCAGTTTCTGATAATGAACCATCAGAATGAATGAATGAATGAATGAATGAATGAATGAATGAATGAAAAGTATTTATTAAGGTCTTACTATTTTTGAAGCATTATATTAATCCCTGGGAACAAAAATTTAAGAGCAAAGACAGCCTTTGCCCCCATGGACCTTACATCAATAGGCTTAGCATTCACTATGCAATTGTGCTCATATTATGTATCTGTTTAGCAAATGTTGAATGACACCAACATGATCCCAGGTCATTCACATGTCATGAAACTAAAAATGAATTAGTGCAAGTTCCTTGCACAGAAGTCTAAAGGTATTAATAATGATAAGAATTAGGAGGAGGAAAATGTATTACTTAAAAAAGATTTGATAGGAAATACAACTGCTGAACATAATTTTTAAGAAAGTGAAAAGAAACACTGAGAAAAGAATGAATCTAATGAGATGACATTTCACAGGCATAAAGGTAAAGGCTAATGCCCTGAACTGGGGTGATAACAATCATCTACACACGAAACAGGACAGTGGATGTGTAGCTTGACAGCAATTTGTGTGAAAACCTGGGGGTTTTAATGAGCTGAGAGCGGGAAAGGAGTCAACAGGGGGATGTGGCAGACAAAAAATGGCTAATGAGATCCTACAATGCATTCATAGAGGCATAGTGGTCAGAAAGAGATTGTTGACAGGTTCATTGCTCTTTGGCCTACTCATATTTGTGGGATGCATTCATATCTGGGTACTATGTTTTTCAAAAGCATAGCAGCTTTACATATATCATTTGAATTTAAATTATCTGTGCGATAATAGTGTACTGGTTTTGAAGTTCAAAAAACCTGAGTTTTATTCTTGTCTCAGACGTTCATTGGCTATGTCACCTTAGATAACCTCTCTCAACCTTAGTTTCCTCATCTGTAAAATGGGAAAAATAATCCAAGGTTTTTGTGAGGATCAAATTAAGATAGCATATATAAAGCACTTTATAAACCTGAAAGTGTTACATGAATGCCAGATATCATCATTAATTGTTCCTATGTTATATATGCAGAAACTCAAACATGAGAATTTCCATGACATACAGTAACTATGAAAAGAACTTAGAGTGTTTAGTGTAGAAAAGAGGATTGTTGGAGGTACAGCATGACTGTCTGCAAATGTCTGACAGATCCCTATTTGAAAGAGGGCTTTAATTTCTTTTTGGCTTCAGACTGTCCAAAGAAGGACCAGTGGGAAACAGGAATGCAAATTTGCATTCAATGAAAGGAAAAGCAGCATTATGTAGCAGAAAGAAAGTTAGTGTCAGAATCACAAAACCCCAGGTTCGGGTACCAGCTCTGACACATAGCGACTGAGTGACCTTTAACAAGTCACTGAATTTCTTAGTGTCCCTAGGCAACTCTTTATGACTTTAACTTGTTAATCTGTACTAGTAGAGGGAGTTTCTAGCTTGCTATCATTCTTTATACCAATGAAACCACATGAAGGGAAGGGAAGGGAGGGGAAGGGAAGGGAAGGGAAGGGAAGGGAAGGGGAAGGGAAGGGAAGGGGAAGGGAAGGGAAGGGAAGGGAAGGGAAGGGAAGGGAAGGGAAGGGAAGGGAAAGGAAGGGAAAGGAAGGGAAGGGAAGGGAAAAGGGGAGGGAAAAGGAAGGGAGGGGAGGGAAAGGGAGGGAAAGGGAGGGAAAGGGAGGGGGAGGGAAGGGAAGGGAAGGGAGGGGAGGGAAAAGGAAGGGAGGGGGAGGGAAAGGGAGGGAAAGGGAGGGAAAGGGAGGGGAAGGGAAGGGAAAAGGAAGGGGGAAATTACACACTTAGAGTTATCCATAAATGCAAAGAGTTCTGCCATTATGAGTTGAAATGGCAGCATCAGTTTTGCCTCCACTGGAGGTCTCTAGGGAGACCACATCTTGCTAATGCTTATAAAGGGGAGTCTTGCTTTGGATAACTTTTGAACTAGATTCTCTCTGAAGTACATTTTTGTCTTTGCAGTTCCATGAAAATCTCATATGAACCCAAAGGAAATGCTACTAACACATGGTAGTAACGTTTCAGATACATGTTGAAATGACTTTGGACAGATATGTCTATGTCTGGCAACGATAACAATATTGCCACTGGTTGCTGTTTGAGGATAGCCCTGGGCTACAAGTGTGTATAACACTAGAAAGTCTTATTGAATTTGTTGAGCTAAGAGTAAGTGGAGCGGAAAATTTCCCTCCTTCCCTTCATTTAGAAAATAATCAACTGTACAGCAGAATTGTTATTGCAAATACAATATCAAACATGCATGGATGAGCCCAGTTAGTGGAAACAGTTACACATATGGAATCCACAGAAAGCCTTCCTCCTTAATACTAATATTTACAGAGTTCAACTCTTTCTATGCAATATAATGAAATGAAAGACACTGTAGTCTTTTCCCCACTATTGGCAGAGTTGGAAATGATGACATTATGAGTTATTCCCCATGCAAAACTGATATTATGTAGTTTTTGGTATTGGGGTGGCAAGTGAAACAAGAGGGAAGCATTATTAAATAATCATAATTGGTAGCAGTTGTCCTCTCTCTTTACTGCTGTTCCCTTGCCAATTAGCACTTTTGGGGTACATCTCTAAAGGAAGGGAGTATGGTGTCATCCAGTGACTCAGGCATGTGCTAAATAAAGACAGGGGAGGAGGAGCGAGGGCAGGGGGTCGCACTGGGAAATCTTATCCTTGTCATTCCCTCAATTCCACTCAGCATTTCTGCAGCTCTCAGGTGGATAAGACTAATGGAGGTCATTAAAGTACTAGGACACATACAAATCCCTAGAAGACATACAAACATGGCATTCATTCTGTTGGACATTAATCACTCTGACTGAACTCCCCCATCCCCAGTTAGAAAACTCATATATAAGGATTAAGGGCCTCAGACCCTAAAATCATTGTGAGCTCTCTTTGCAGTCCAGACCCTGACCAGTTGTTAAATTCATTCATGTTTCAGGGCATCCAAATAATGTTCTCCAATTCCTGAAGAATTTCAGGGAGCAATTTCAAATTACTAGCAGCAGCAGACAGCTAGTCCTTGCATGCTTCATCATTATTGTCATATCCTCTACATGATTACTGCTCCTGAGGTCTATTTCCCCACAGGCACTTTAGTCTGATGATTTGGTCCCTTGATTATGCATGCTGTTTTCTACACTTCCAGCTACTGCTCCATGTCATGGCATGGTAACTCCATATTCCTTGACACTCTTTCACTACTGGCAGACAATAAATGTCTATAATTTCTTTCAAAGATTGGTTATTGTGTCATTCTAATGTATCTGGAAACATTTAGAGTAGAGATCTGAGAACAAAAAAGGGCATGCTGGAGCTACGATATTGTTTTTAATCTTGGTCCATTTTCTCTAAACACTTTTGTTGTCTTCAAAAGGATTATTGAAGTAGTCCATCAAGTTCTATGACAGTTTATATCATTTAATGGGTTCCTATACATACATACGCATATATATGTATACACACACACGTGTGTGTGTATATATATATATATATACGTATGTATGTATGTATGTATGTATGTATGTATATCAGGACAGTCCTATATTACCTGGTTTTTTTCCTACGGCCCATGCATTATAATTCAGATAGCTACCACTAAGTACATAAGGATACAGGTTAGTGAGTACATAGGCCCAGTGGATCAACTCTTCAAAAGTATGGATAATAAAAGCACATGATGTAGTTATTGTGCTTTTTTTACTCTTAAAATATAACTCCAAAAAGGACAAATTTCTGATTACTATTAACAATTCATATTTGCATAATCCTTTCTTTACAATTCTATGAGGCAGACTATGTAGATACTGTTTTCTCCATTTTTTCTAAGTGATCAAATCATTTTCATCACTTCTGTGACTGATGCCTAATTCATAAATTAATTCTCACACTTGCTGTGATAAAGGTCAACTGGAAACACCAATGGAAGTGACCTACCATCTTGCACTGCTATTTATTGCCTCTCTCTGAGAGGCCAAGTGACTTTCTCATGAAGGATTGAATGTTGGATTTGAACCCAAGTCTCAAGCCTTTCTGGTACTCTCTCTACTTTCTATTACACAATATTCACTTCTGAAAATGGGACTGAAATAATATTGAGCAGAATGTATATAGATAAAGCACTTAAATCCTTTTCTATCATTAATGTAAACTTCTCAATTGCTACTTCTCATTGCTACTTCTCAATTGCTGCTTAACTAAAACTTAGCTTGCATTTCTATTCTCAGAAAGATCTTTAGCTTCTTTCATCTCCATTGCCTCTAGGCATTGAAAAGTCCTGAACCTTGAGTCTGTATCTGGTCTCTAGACAGGTTGTTTCAAAACCCTCATCCTTAGTGATATAGTTTCTGGGTTCAAAACATGGGTCTTTTAAACCAGGGTATTGGCAGCTAAATAATAGGTTACTAACTCATTTATCCAAATTTCACTCTCATCTCCTATCAATAATAATTTCAAAATATTTTAGAAAGGACACTGATAAGCTAAGAATGTCCAGAGATGGCCAGCTTGGATGATGATACGTCTTGAGTTCGTGCTATGAACTTTTCACGGTTGAGTAGAAAGAACTGTAAGTGCTTAGCATATAGAAGAAAAGCTTTGGGGGGAATGTATAATACATGTCTCCAAGTATTTTAAGGACTATATGGAAGAAAGAGTAGTCTTGTCCTACTTGGACCCAGAGACCAGAACTAAGAACAATGTATAGAAACTGCAACGAGATAGATTAAAGGGAAAAAAAAACAAAGAAAACCTAATTAAACCTATCCAACAGAGGAATGGATGGTCTTGGAAGGAAGAGTTTTCCACCTCATTGAAGATCCTCAAACCAAGCTTGAATGACCACTTGTTAAATATTTGTAGATGAAATTGTTTCAAGTATGATTTGGACCGTTGGCCTCTGAGGTCCCTTTGCAGTATGGGATTCTGTGAATTTCATAAGTTATTTGCTAAACTCTATGGCTTCACACTCTATTCAGTTCAAAGGGTTACTTTAAGGAACCAGACTTTTCTTACCATTATAAATAATTTAAATGTCTTGATGTGATAGAAACTATTCTAAACAAGTTGCAGTGTGTTTCATAGTCTCTCTCTACTCAAGTATTATTCTAAAATGATCATGTAAAAGTGATGGTTCACAACAACATTTATCTAGTCATCTATAACTGATACATAATCCATGTGATTAAAGTGATAGGAGTCAACTTTGAAAGCAGCCATCAGAAGGAATCTATCATGATTTGCTGCTATTTACTCACCTATGTATTCCTGATGGTCATTATCATTAGATGAAATTGCAGATTTAAAAGGAATTTCAGAAGATGTAGTTCAATCCTCCTTGTGAAGTATGAATACTCACTCAAGTAATCTGATATTTAATAATCTGGAACCTCTTTAAACAGCTCCAGTAATGTCAGTCATGGTCATCAATTATCATTATCACCAAAAACATTCATTGGATGCCTACAATGCTTAGGGAAGTGGGAAGAATATTGCATTGGGTCATCCTTGTGCAGATACATATTGAGATTAACTAGGGTAGCTAGGAGCCACAGATGATCAGATGCTGGGCCTGAAATCAGGAAGTATCATCTTCCTGGGTATAAATCCAACCTCTGACACTTGCTAGCTGTATAACCCTGGGTAAATCATTTAACCCTGCTTGCCTCAGTTTCCTCATCTGTAAAATAATATGGAAAAGGAAATTGCAGTTCACTCTAGTATCTTTGCCAAGAAAACCCCAAATGGGGTCACAGAGGGGAGTGGAAGTGGGATCGTAAGATCATTGATTTGCAGTTGAAAGGGATCTCAGGGACCATTCACTCCAACCCCCTTCATTTTGCAAATGAAAAAAATTAAGCTCAGAAATGTTAAGCAGTTTGCCCAAGGTTGTAGGCTGCAGAACTATGATTTGAACCCAGGGCCTCTAGATCCAAATCTGAGATTCTTTCTTGGCAGGAGATTATGGTCCAAGGGGAATTTCATAGTTCAAAATCTTGGAACAGTTCAAAATGCTAGCAAAGTCAGAACAACCTGGATAGGACAAGGATACCCCACTGATGATTGAATTCAGAAGAAATGTTATTTGAAGCTATGGTATTAGAAGAATTCTCAATGTAGATACTGAACAAGATGACAGGAAAAGAGGTGAAGAGGAAAGCCAGGAGTCTTGTAGTAGAGTTGCTGAGGAAAGAGAAAGTGTTTTGGAGGCTGATGAATAGTGGTGCCAAATGCATAGGCTTATCTTATCTTATCAAATGCCTGATCATTCCTCTGACTGGCCAAAGTACCTACTGAAATGTTTTACAAAGGCTTATCCTCACTAGGCAGCATGTCATGCCCTAGACCTTTCCCCAAATCTTTATTAGGTAGAAGTCTATTGTGATAACTTAGGTCTTGCAAACATCCCACTGCACTAAAGTCTGTTTCCAGTGTCTTTCACAATGATATGGAAGGGTCCTGGGTTCTTGATAGTTGTGAGAATGGACCATAAACTCTAGAAAGCTGGAAAAGTCGGTGGTATAAATCACATGATGGATTGTACCTATCTTCCAATACACAGCTTAGTGAAATCATGTAATGATTGTTTTTTTTGGACACAGTAACACAATAAACTTTTTAACTAAGATGGAGAAATTCTGCAAGCTTTCTCAAAGCAGGAAGCACCTACACAGAAACAATCTTACATCTTTGCTACACTTTACTGCACTATCCATTTCTCAATTTTTCAACATCATTCTAAATTCTAGAAGAAAATAAGAGCCTCTTAGGCATTTTAATTTGTCTGGTGTCTTTTTTTGATTTTATGTTATATTTTTCTGTATATCTGCTTCCCGCCCCCATCTCCACCCTCATCCCCATCATCAATAGAATATCAGCTCCCTTAAGGCAAGGACTATTTCATTTTTATCTTTTATCCTAGTATATAATAGTTGCCTAATAAATGCTTTGAGAATGGAATGGGATGAAATGGGATGCAATGGAATGGAGAGTTTTAGTATTATGGCAAGTTTAAGATCTTAAACTTGAATAGGCTCAGGAGACTTTAGTTGGCTGAAGACAGGTTAAGAGACTCAGTCTTCACTGAGTTTATTTAAAAAATTTATTTAAAATCATAGTCCCTCACCTCAAAAAAAAAAAAAAAGGCAGTCTATAGGATGTAATACTTAAGAAATGTACTTATTTGGCTCAGAATTTGACCGTATGATTCTAAATATAGAATTCTAGCCAGATTTAACTGAATTGAAAAAGAAGGCAGGGGAAAGAAGAATATTTGCGATGGAGTGGTGGTGTATAATACTCTATAGTTTCCTGTAGTGCTAAATAAAGTTGTTTGGAGCCTGGTCCACATGATGATACTTTGTGTGGATGACAAATAGAGATAAATCAGATATTTACAAGGCAAAAATTAGTTTCCATATCTGTAAAATATGGGTTTAGACTAGGTGGCCTCTAAGGTCCCTTCCAGCTCTAAATCTAGGATTCTATGTTAAGTTGTGTTCTGTTTCCTAGGGCCATAATTATGGGAGTTGTGTAGGCGGGGAGGGGTAAAAGCTAAATCAAACATGGCTAAACTCATTACCCCTCCCTCTATCAGGCCTCTAGCAATGGCATTTGACTCTAAGAATTCTGGGATTCTGTAAATCTTCCCACCATTTTAGCAGTGAGGCAAAGGGATGGATGGTTTGTCTGAATGTTGAAGGAAAACAGAATCTGGCTTTGCTGGAGGGCTTAGTATAATACTTCTTTGTTTTTCTACTTAACAGTGACACAAGGAGTCATAGGGACTAGAGCTACTGCCACAACAAGGATAAATGAAATGCTTTTCCTGTTTAGATAGAGGGTCTGGTTGGGCTCCACATTCACCCCTCTTGTAAGATAAGACCTGGCAAGTGGGCCCATCAGATTGTACCATTTGATTTCTCGCATTCCCTGAATCTTATCTTTGTTTTTCCCCTCTCCCTTACAATGATTAATAGGCTCTTCTAGGAGCTGGCTAGGATGAATCCCTTGGATGAAGACCAGAAACTCTGAAAAAAAAAAAAACCAGGTCTGCTGGTTCCATGCATCCATGGAGACTGATTCTTGGCTCAGCTCCTGGACATTATTGGTTAACACAGAACTATGAATGGTCAGCCTTGACTCCATTTCCCCATAAGAAGATTGCCAGAAAGAATACTTTAAATTAGTAAGATAAGCCAATTGCTTGCCTTCTCAAGAAGAGGGGAAGGGAGGAAAGTAGAGACGGAGGGGATTTGGAACTCAAAATTAAAAAATGTTCAAAATCATTTTACATATATTGGGAAGAAACATTAAATTATCAAATTCAAAAATTAGTAAGATAATATGGTCTTAAAATTCTGCCAGATTTTTGTCATAGGCTCAGAATGCCTTTCCTTTGCATCAGGAATATAAAAAATTCGCATTTATAGAAAGAAGGCTTCCAAGTTTGCAGAATGAAGTATGTAGTGAACATATTCTTATCCCCATTTTTAAGTATGAGAAAACTAAGGCGAGGAAAGCAAAGTTACTTGTACAGAATCACACCCATAAGGCCTGATTCAAGACTCAAATCTAGTTTTCTGATGCCAAACACAGTGCTTTTGTCAATGTTCCACATTGGTTTTCCTTGAAGGACCTTAGAAGTCAGTTAATTCAATTTTCTTTTCTCAGAGATGAGGAAACACTGAGAATCTGAGAACTTGGGTGACTTCACCCAACATCATACAAATGATGAAGAGGGATCCTTGAATTGTGTACTTTGTAGAAATGGGAATGGGGCTTCATTCATATATTAGCAAACGAAATAAATATGCAAAGTGCTTCACAAACTTCAAAGTCCGATAGAGAAATGCTGGCTATTATTGACAAGAGCCCTGTTATTGTCGGTTGTTTTTCATTCTTGAAGAGGATCATGACATCAGGAAAGTGATGCCATGACAGAGTTCTAGTGCAAAGAGGGAGAATGGTCTGAGATGTTATTGTCCTCTGCCTGGTTAGTTTACTTTTGGTGTAGAGTGTGCAATCCTGGCTGCCATCCTGCACTAGGGGAGTAGGAGAAGGTCCCCCATTTCTTGTTATATGACTGTGGGCAAGTCACTTTGCTTTGCTGAGTCTCAATTTCCTTACCTGTAGAGATGAATGGGGAGTAGAGTAGAAAAAAATCAAAGTCTGAAAGACTACAGATTGAGGAGGGTGGTAAGGGGACTTGAAATTATATCATGTGTAGGACAGCTGAAGAAACCAGCGATGGTTAACCTGGAAAAGAAATCATTGTGGGTCGGGTGGGTGAGGTCAGGGGAAAAGAGAAGGTATGAGAAAAGAAAGTATCATCTTTATTCAGTTAAAGGGGTTGTTGTTCAATAAACCACATTATCTTACTAATTTGTGGATTTTATAATTGATGTTTTCCCAATACATATAAAAACAATTTTTAATATTCTTTTTTTTATTTTGAGTTCCAAATACCCTCCTTCTCTCTTTCCTTTCCCTTCGCCCTCCTTCTGTGATCCCAGAAGGCAGAAGCAGAGGCAATAAGTGGAAGCCACAGGGATACAGATTTCAGATCAAGGAATAATTTCATACTAAAAATAATTATCAAAAAAAAAGAGATTTGATGATCTAGAGATACTGCAAGAAACATGATTTCACAGATATGATCTCTAAGTTGATTTGTTTTGTTTTACTATACATATGTTTCATAGTACTTTGTTTATCAAAGGTGTGTTAGGAGATAGTGATAAATATGACAATAAAAGAGCAACAGTAAAATGTTTATAAATGCACAGAACAAAAACAAGTGCAGAAGGGGACATAATCAAATGGAGCATTTTTATTACTACCTTTGTTAAATTTAATATGTGTGTATATTTCTTAAAGAAAACAGATTGTATGCAGCATATGACCATAGTATCTCATACAATTCTCTTTCTTGCTCTCCTCTGAATACAAAATGTGTGGTTTTGATGATTAATTTCAGGATAAAAAAGGAAAAAATAAAAAGGAAATGTTGTGACTCATGTGGATAGTCCATTTTTCATCATGTGGAAGTCTCTATCTACTTCAGGATTCATTCCTGATTCTCTGTACTTTTCTTCTTTGTCTCGGATGCTCCTGACCCTGAAAGTTTTCTTCAACCCTGGGTTTCTCACACTAGAAATGCTTGATAATCCTTCAACCCCTTTCTCTAATGCACTGGTTCCTCCCATAACCTCCATTTTAAGGACAACATTAAGACCAGTGATGTCTTCATTCATTTTTGGACTTTATCTGTCTCCTTACCCTGGAAGTTCACTCCGGTCCTGGATTTCTCACATTGGATATTTCTCCCTACCACTCTCCCTGTCTTTGATAGTTCCACTTTGGCTCCTTTACTCTGATTGGCAGATTCCTCTCAAAACTTCCATTTAAGAAGGATGCCATCTTCATTCCTCTCCAGGCTTTATTACTGATTCTCTCAATTTTTCTCCCATGTCCCTACCCTGGGAACCTCCAACCCCTTCCCACCAATCAGATTTCCTTTTATGTTACTTTCCTCATTAAAATGTAAGCTACTTGAGGACAGAGACAGTCTTTCTGCTTGTTTTTGTATTTTCAGCACTTAGCACAATGTCTGGTACATAGTAAGTCTTTAATAAATGAATGTTGATTTTAATTTGATTTGGTTATGTGGGAGCATGGATGATCACTTGTCATGTTGTAGATTCATGCCTCATCTAGGGTTTGAACTAAGATGACCTCCCAGGTATCTTTAAAGTCATAAAATCTATGATCTGTGATGCTCTGATTTCACATCTTTCAAGGGCATGAACCTGATGCATTAGATGGTTAGCTGGCCACTATTTTGCATGCTGGTGTTGAAATACACTAGATAGTGACCTGAAATCTTAAATATTGGAGTGTGTGATAGAGTACATTCTTCATAAACTTATACAGACTAGATCTGGTCATATATATAAGCAGACGGAATAGCTACCCACATGGTAGAAGTTAAGTGCCTAGTAAAATGCCTAACACACAGTATGCTCTCAATACATAACTGTTGATTTGATTTGATTTAACATGAAGAGTTTGATATTCTCCAAGTATTTGCATATTGACCACCAGAGGTAACTAATAAATAGAATGCAGGACTGGAAGTCCACAAGATCTGACTTTGAATATGACCTCAGACACTTCCTGGCTGGGTGACCCTGGACAATTCCCTTAATCTCTATCTGCCTCAGTTTCTTCAACTGTAAAATGGGAATAACAATAGCACCTACCTTCAACTTGTATCAAATGAAATAACTTTTGTAAAGCTCTTAGCACAGTTGCTTTACACATTAGGTGCTTAATAAATGCCTATTCCTTCCTTCCACCAGTGTGGCACACTGTCTTTGTTACAGACTCTTCTGCCTCTTTTTTATAGAGATAGCTAAGGGGTACAATGGATAGAGTGCTGGACCTGAGATTGGGAAGATCTGAGTTCAAATCTGACCCCAGAATATTACAGAATATCAAATCTGACCTCAGAATATTACAGGTCACTTAACCTCTGTCTGCCTCAGTTTCTTCAACTGTAAAATGTAGATAATAATAGCATCTATGTTCCATGGCAATTATGAGAATCACATAAGAGAACACAACAGTCCAGCAAATAATTGGTCCTTAATAATGTTTTCCTCCTTCTTCCTTCTTTCCTTCCTTTCTTCCTTCCTTGCTTCCTTCCTTCCTTCCTTTCTCCCAGGATTACCCCTGGCATATGTAGTATCGCAGAGGAAATCTGGATGCATATAAGGAGTTAATAAACCAATATAGCTCAAGCCATAAACTCTGAGGAACAAACTTTGTTGTTGATAGTTTAAGTCTAACTTCCCCTCTAGATACAGGACTTTATATTCAATAAGCCACATCCCACTCTCCTCTCCACCCCACAATGATCACAGGCTTCAACCTTCCCTCATCCCTTTGCAAATGTTGCCGAAAAAAAAGAAGTCCATCCTAGATGATAAACCACTAATTTGTAGTTATTAAGTACTTCCAGCCTTTATTGTAACTTACTTAGGCTTTGATATCGTTTGTATACATTAGTGGATTTCTGTAAAAGATCAATCCAAATTCAAACTAGGAAGTGAAAGTGTGGGGCGAGTTTCTTTCATTGCCCTGATAATATGACTATTGACTTGGATATCATGACATCAGTGCATCCTTTGATGAATTTAACCTCATCCCTGAGAGTTCTGCAATCCTTTGATTTTCTTGAGACCTCCTATTAGTATTTGGCAAATCCCTCATGTCAGCCTTTTAGATAAAGGACTCATATTTCTTCTTTCTGGCTTGTCTGCCAGGCTATCCTTGAGATCACATTCTTATGATAATAAACATATGAAGGATCTGTAAATTTCTTGGAATGGGGAGTTTCTGGTGTGGGAAATTCCTTCACCACAGCAACTTACTTTGTCATAGAAGGTATAAACTATTGCCTAAATCACATCTAGGGTAGGTGACTTGCCTAGTTAGCATTCTTCTGAGGTAGAATTTGAACCCAGGTCTTTCTGAATCAAAGTCCAACACACTAGCACATGCTGCTTCTTACAAGAAGTTTTTAGGATAAAGCTTTCAAGGTTCAAATATCAAGTCTGAACTAGCCTCTCAGATCTCCTTCACTCCATTCCTTAACTAGTTGATTACCTTGACTACCCTTTCAGAGTTCAATTAGTGCCATTAGAGATGACTATAATAAAAGGTCTATGACAGCATGTCAGGTCATCATAAGCCTGTGTGCTCAGATTTGCATGGTGCTATGGAGTGAAAAAATGTGCATTGGACTAGGATTCAGGAGACCTCGGTTTGCATTCCATCTCAGGCAACAACTTTGGATGACTCACTTTTTCTCCTGGGGCTACAGTTTTGCCACCTGTCAAGTGAAAGTTATGGACTATTGGATCTTTCCAAAAGTCCTTTGCAATTTTCTTTATATATGGTTCAAAGGTTTCTTTATTCATTTGTTACTTTCTGTTTGCTTTTGTTTTGGTTTTACAGATAAGCCCCCTAGCAAGGCTCTGATACAATGAGGCATAGAACACAACAGTTGTAGGAAGAGGCAAGGGAATTCCCCACACATGGGGTCCTGAACAATCCAGGGATTCTGGATTGGAGAACCTAGACAGTTAGGGAGTGATGTGAGTTCACTGATCACCTTGAGGTACATTTAGTGTGTAATCAGTGTAACAAAAAGTCTAAGAGACATAGTTTCTGAGTAATTAATAATGAATTTTACTAATTATGACTAGTAGAAAATTAATAAAATGATGATCATTTGGCTTCTCATAAACAAAAAAAAAGCTCATTAAATCTGCTAAACATCTTAACATACTTGGAGAATGGGTGTTCCTGACAGGCAGAAATCAACTCTGACTCATTAACTATTAATGAGAGAATTAATATTATAATGAGAAGTAGGCTTATTCTAATGAGGAGCTTTGAGAGCGATTCTAATTATGTCACTCATGGACAAAAAGACTCTTTCTACACCTAGCTCACCCCTAGGCAATTTAGACCAAAGTGATGTACCTGAGAAGGGAGGAACTGACCTTTATAAAAATCACTTAAACCAGGGGTAGGGAACCTGTGGCCTTGAGGTCATCTATGGCCTTCTTGGTCTTTGGGAACAGTCATTTGACTGAGTCCAAGTTTTACTGAACAAAGCCTTTTGTTAAGGGGATTTGTTCTGGGAAGTTTGGATTCAGTCAAGGGGCCACCCTTGAGGACCTAGAGGGCCACATGTGGCCTAGAGGTCACAGATTCCCCACCCTTGACTTAAATATTTGTTTACCTTTGGGATATAAAAGGGGTCTCTGCAGACTGTAAGTCTTTATCTAGAAATGTTTACTCATAAAAAAAAATACATTTAGAATGGAGAGGAGAAAAATATTCCCCATTGATGGATGATCTTCTGCCTTTTTTAGCAGATGGACTGAGACAGATCTTTAACTTGGGCTACAAATCACCAGAGTTGAGATGTACAAACCTGACTGAGGGAGTCCTTCCCAAGTAGAACACAATGGGTGGAAATTCACCTCCTTTAGGTGGGTGAGGCAAGAAGCAATACCTAGATGATTTGGGCAATCTCATCTATCAGCAATGTCCTTCACAAAGATAGGACCTTGAATGAGGAAATAGAAAAGGAAAAAACCCTGGAGCTCCCTAATACTAATTGGTTATTAATAATAATTTCTCTCATTAGTAATTAAAGTACTCTTTTTGTGAACTGAAAAAATGGAAGGAGGCCCATGAAGAGGGATGGAAGAGCAGTGGAGACAAATTTCATTTATTTCCCACTTTTTCAGAGGACAAATCCCAAAGGGAGTCTTTGAGAAGCCTCAGTAGTCAAAGTCTAAGCCTAAGTTGCTATGACAATCCAATTACCAATTGACAAATGAGAAATTCATCAGTTTTCTGGTTGCTTTGTCTATGTGATAGCAAACAGTTTGATTGATTTTTCCACCCCACCAATGGATTGGGTGTGTTTTGACTGAATTGATAAAACAAACCTTTTGACTTAACATTACTGTTTCTTCAGCTCTGTCTGAATCGATGGTACACACACATACACACACACACACACACACACATGCAGACATACACACACACACACACACACACACACACACGCGCTCGCACACACAAGTACCATGCAGATATAAAACATGTAGTGAGCCAAAGTGTGCTTCAGGGGAAAGAAAACAGGGTTTCAAGTTAATAGAGAAGGAGATCTAGGGTAGAGTGCCAGAGACCTCCATTTGTTACTGTGTCATTTAATATTTTTATTCATGAGGGGTCAGCTAGGTGGCCCAGTGGTAAAGCACTAGCCCTGGAGCCAGGAGGACTTGAGCTCAAATCTGGACACTTTCTAGCAAATGACCTTGGGCAAGTCATTTAATCCTTATTGCCTCAGGGGGAAAATTGTCCATGACTTAGATAGAGGTTATAAGACTGTGCCTTGATAGACATCAGACTTGCAGATGACAGGAAATTATGAAGACTACCTACCACACTGGATGACGGAGTAAGGATCCAAAATGATCCTGAAAGACTAGAAAATTGGACTGAGTCTAACAAGATAACATTTAATATAGATGCAGGAAGCTTGCATTTAGATTCAACAAATTAATAACGCCAGTACACAATGTTGTTGGTAGTCGTGGTGGTGGTGATAGTATTTATACAACACTTTCTAACGTTTACAAAATGCTTTCTTAGAGGGCACTTTATATGAAAAAGATCTGGAGATTTTAAGAGACTACAACAATTTGATTTTACACATCTGTGTGTGAGTGTATGGGTATGTATATGAGTATGTATGCATGTATACATATATATGTGTGTGTGTATGCATGTGTGTATGTGTTTATACACACACATGCATAACTACAACCTTAGTCTGAGGTAGAATCACAGATCTAAAGATGGATCAAATCTCAGAGGCCCTAAGTCAATGGTTTTATTTTAAGATAATTTGTCAAGAAACTTCTACCCATCCTTTACTGAAACTTTTGTGTGGAATCCTGAACTCTTGACTGTTAAAAGTTTTCATATCTAACTCAGACCCGGACCAACTACACTATTTTCCTGCCATCTTCATCCTATGGTACTGTGAAGGTCACTTTCCCATGACTCATATATGCATACTGCTTTCCCTCTTAAACTTTGGGAACAGTAATCAAATTCCTGCAAATAACCACAAAGATTCAACAGACAGGGCTCTTACTGCCTCAAGAAAGTAATACAACCACTTACATACACCACCAGATGGGAGAGCACAAACCTCTGAGTAGGGGGGAGGGTCTTAACAAATAGCTACTCAGGGAATCAAAAGTGCCTTCTCATAAGCAAACTCTCCAAAGCAAAACAGCAACCTCCCAGTATATATATATGTATGTATGCATGTATGTATACACATACACATGTATATATACATATATGTATATATGTATATATACATGCACACAGATAAAACACAAGAAGATCAATCAATCAAAGATATTTCCAGTGAGCCTGGAAAACTGAACTCCAAAAAAGAAAACAACAAAAATCTCATTTTACTTGCCCTTACACTAAGTTAAAGGATTTTAAATGTTTGTTATAAAAACAAGCATGAAGAGTTCTTGATCTTTGGGAGCTTAGACTCTAATGGGGAAAACAACATGACAGTCATGGCCAGGGAGTCATGTTTTAGTATAAGAACTCACATGCTTGGAGAACTTGTGCCTAAGTTCAAAGACTCCCATTGGGATTGGTCCTCTGAAAAAGTGGGAAATAAATGAAATTTGCCTCTACTGCTCTTCCATCCCTCCTCATGGGCCTCCTTCCATTTTTTCAATTCACAAAAAGAGTACCTTAATTACTATTGAGAGAAATTATTATTAATAACCAATTAGTATTAGGGAGCTCCAGGGTTTTTTCCTTTTCTATTTCCTCATTCAAGGTCCTATCTTTGTGAAGGACATTGCTGATAGATGAGATTGCCCAAATCATCTAGGTACTGCTTCTTGTCTCACCCACCCAAAGGAGGTGAATTTCCACCCATTGTGTTCTACTTGGGAAGGACTCCCTCAGTCAGGTTTGTACATCTCAAGTCTGGTGATTTGTAGCCCAAGTTAAAGATCTGTCTCAGTCCATCTGCTAAAAAAGGCAGAAGACCATCCATCAATAGGGAATACTTTTCTGCTCCCCATTCTAAATGTATTTTTTTATGAGTAAGCTTCCATCCCAAACACTGCTTTTCACCCTCATCACAACCTTCAATCCTTCCACTGTTTGTTTGGTTTTTTTTTTCCCAGATCTTCATTCTTACAATTGCTATACTCTCCTCCCAGGGCACCTAGGTGGTTCAGTGGATAGAGTACCAGTGCAGGACTCAGGAGGACTTAAGTTCAAATCTCACCTCACCTTGACACTCACTAGCTGTGTGACCTTGGACAAGTCACTTATCCCCAATTGCTTCATCCTGGGTCATCTCCAGTCATCCTGATGAATATCTGGTCACTGGATTCAGATGACTCTAGAGGAGAAGTGAAGTTCGTGACCTGCACAGCCCTCCCTCACTGCAAAGTCAAGTGCAAGTCATGTCATCATTTCTCTGAGGGCATGGTCTTCTTTGGCAATGAAGGACAAACACAGATACTCTTCTCCCATCCCCATATAGACTCCTTGGTAAACCAGTTCAACTCTTCTCTCAAGTTCTTACCTCCTTTTCATATTACTGTTCTTGCCCCGCCAAGCATCAGTCTTGGATTATTCTCACCATCTGTTGCCTTCACTCCTACTCACATGCTGCTAACTTAAGGTGGAGAAAATCACAAAATCTTGCTGACTAAATCCTCTAGAAATCTGTTATATAATCTCAACTGGGCCATCCCCATGGCAAGGCAATCTTTACACATCCCTAATTGACTCACCATTCTACTTACCACAATGATTCTTCTTTTTTTCATCCTTTCAAACTTTTTCATCTTTCCTCAAACCTCCCATGCTCTCCCTCCTCCAACCTTTTTCAGAGTGGAATCTTGCCTTATATTTCACTGAAAAAACAAGCCATTTGTCTCCTTCTTTTCCCCTTCTCTTCATCTCAAATCACCAAGATGCCTTCTGTCACAGTCTCACCCCTGTCTCACAAGGAGTGGCTCTTCTTTTTTCTCCTTACGCAGGTAAAACCCGTTACATGCACAAATGACCCTATTCCATCCTCTCATCTCTAGTAGATTTTCCCCTCTATCATCACCACTCACATCTCCAATTATGCTTGAGCCATCTCAAATGTCCCATACATCTCATCTTCTCCCCAAAACCCTCCTTTTTCTGAACTTCCCTCTTACTATTGAGGGTAACACCATCCTTTCTGTTACCTAGACTTGCAAACTTAAATGTCATTCTTAACTCCTCATTGTCTCTCGTCTCAGTCTATCCAATCTGTTACCAAATTCTGATGATTTTGACATCTTACAATCCCTCTCATGTGTCCTCTTCTTTCTTGATAATGATACTAGTACCAGCCTTTATTACTTCATAGCTAGACTATTGCAACAGCCTGCTGGATGGTCTTCCTGTCTCAAGCCCCTTCCTGCTTCATTTCATTCTCCATTCAGCTGTCAAATTATCTCCTAAAGTGCAAGACTGATATCTCACATATCCCCAAATAAATTCCAATAGCCCCTTATTTCCTCTAAGAGGAAATACAAATATAAAATCCTCTGGCATTTACCAGGTCATAACCTGATAACCTTCTACATTTCCATTCCTTTTAAACCTCACTACTTGCCCTTCCTCCAATATACCCTTCAATCCAGGGACAATAGCCTCCTTGTCGTTCCTCACACCAAACATTCCATCTCCAATCTCCAGTAATATTCACTGGCTGTACCTACTGCCTAAAATACTCCCTCTCCTCATCTTCTTTTGGCTTCTCTGGCTTCTCTCAGGGTTCAGTTAAAATCTCATCTTCTACAAGAAAACTTTCCTGATCTTTCTTAATTCCAGTGCCTTCCCTTTGTTGATGAATATGTGTGTGCATGTGTGTGTATGTGTATGTTTATATATGTGTATGTATGTGAATATGTATGTGTATATATGTGTATATACATGCATATGTATATACATACATACATATGTGTGCACACATATATCTTGTTTGTACACAGTTATTTGAATGGCACCTTACACAGTGAGTTCCTTGAGATCAGAGATTTTCTTTTGTTTTTGTTTGAATCCAAAATGCTTGACATGATGCCTGGCACATAGTCAGTGCTTAATAAATAAATGTCTGTTGATGATTGGTTATTATGACCAAAAAAAAGGAAAATGTTGGATGTTGGAAGGGATGTAGGAAAACTGGGACACTAATGCACTGGTGGTGGAGTTGTGAACTGATTCAACTATTCTGGAGAGCAATTTGGAACTATGTCCAAAGTGTTTAAAACTGTGCATACCCTTTGATCCAGCAATATATCCCAAAGATACTTTCACCCCTGAAAAAAAGGAAAAAGATCTAGTTGTACAAAAAATATTCATAACAGTTCTTTTGATGGTAACTAAGACAGAAATGGAAGGTATGCCCATCAATTGGGAAATGGCTAAACAAGCAGTGGCATATGAATGCAATTGAATATCATTTTGCTATAAGAAATAACAAGCTGAATGATTTCACAAAAACTTGGGAAGATTTACATGAACTGATGCGGAGTGAAGTAAACACAACGAGAACATTGTACACTGTAATAGCAATATTGTTCAATGAAGAACTGTGAATGACCTAGCTATTCTCAGCAATGCAATGATCCAAGATGATTCCCAAGGATTCATGATGAAGCATTTTCTCCTCATTCAGAGAAAGAACTGATATTGTTTGACACATGATGCTTTTCACTTTCATTTTTTTTCTCTTATTCAAGTCTTATGTACAAAATGACTAATATGGAAATGTTTTACATATATATCCTATATCTGATTACTTACCATCTCAGGGAGGGGAGAAAGAAAGACAGAACTCAAAATGTTAAATAAAAATGTTAAAGAGTTAAAAAAAATTAAATGCCTGTTAACTAACTAAATAGTTCTGTTACTTACTAGTTATGTTATCTTGGGCAAGTCTTTTTGGCTTCCTTATCTGTAAAATATCCATAGTAATCTTAGCCCTGCCTATGCTATACCATTTTGCAAGAATAAAATGAAATCATGTCTATAGCATGATTCCTAACCTGTAGCATGGCTATATCAATAAACACATCTGCACACAGGTCATTCCACATGTGTAGGATGTGTTGTCTCTCAGTATCTACCAATCAAAATTCTTTTCTTCTCTCAAAGTTTGGTTCAGGTGCCACTTCTATGAAGCCTTCCCTGATTGCCCCCCAGGTAAAATTTTTCCTCTCCTTCTTCATTTGTTTTGTCTTGAGAAATTTGTCTGAATCATTGTTTCACCTCTTTAATGTTTTGCCTTATGCTATATTAATTTTTATACCTGCCATAATCTGACTAATACAATATGATTTCTCTTGAGGGAAGAGTCTTTCTCATTTTTCTCCTCATATTCCCTAGCACATGACACAGTGCCTTTTATGCTTAAGAAATGCTTATTGAATTGAATAGTTCAGTTGAATGGGAACTTTGGCTAATATTATTGTTAATATTATTAAGATTAAATAATTAGAATTATAGGGTGATTTTTCTATGGACATAGAATAAAACTATCAAAAAGTAGGATCAAAATTCAGAAATTCTATTATTCTAGGACCATTTTGTTTAACAAGAAATAGTGAAAGATCACTGGATTTAGAGTCAGATGACCAGGCCCAAGTTATGGCTATGTATGACCTTGGACAAATAAAGATAAAGACCTTTCTAGGCTTCAGGTTTCTTAACTGTAAAAGTTGTTCTAAGATAAATACTAAGGTCCAAACTGTATATCTTTGTAGTACCTGAAATTATCATTTTACTACAATAGGATAGGATGATGTGGGATGGGATGGGATGAGATGAGATGGGATGGGACAGGACGGGACGGGACAGGATGGGATGGGATGGGATGGGACGGGACGGGACGGGACGGGATGGGATGGGATGGGATGGGATGGGATGGGATGGGATGTGATGAGATAAGATGCAATGCTATGCGATGCTATGCGATACGATGGGGTAGGTGGGATGGAGTGGGATGGGAAGTTAAAGCTACATGGAACCTTTCATATGACTCAAAAATACCATTTACCAGAAGAAAAACTTAAGACCAAGAGAACTTCAATGACTTAGCAAAAGTTAAAAGAATTCAGTGAGTCTTACTGCCTCCTCAGCAAGGAATTTTTTTATATCAAGTCATCAGGAAAGCATTGAATCATTTTAATAGGAATTATTGATTTTTTCCCTCCTCTCTAACCTTTCCCCGCATGTGGTAATATTTGGTAGTGTTTCATACTCCTACATGAGAAGCAGCCTAGGTTAATTTGAATGTCCCCCCTGTTTCCCCCCCCCACACACACAATTATTCCAAGAAATAAAAATAGAGATTTTAAAGATAACTTGAGAGAAATTGAGATATTTTAATTAAATTCTTAGATTAATCAAAGAAAGTATTGATGTGAGAAGGAAATACAAGCCCATGTGCCTGGGGAAGAAAGGACATCAGACTATGGATTTATGTCTCCACCTGGTATCCGTAATGAACACCAGCTCAGACACCAGAAGGTCAGGGTATTTTTCTGACTCCTAATGGAAATTCTGTGTGAAGAGAGAATGGCAGTAAGCGTACCTCGAGGGAGTGGTTTCTGAGTAGACTCACTGATCTTGCTGTGTTGTTTGAACTGTAATGCTAAGAGGTCAAAGCAGGAAATCTGAAATACTTTCCCCTGAACTAATATTATGGGGCCTGAGATGGAAAAGTATTTTCATTGGGAAAAAAGCTAGCAACAATATTTCCCGGTTCTTACTATGAAAAGCAATAGAAGGACAGAGAATGACCATCACCATAGCTTGTATATGTCCAATAAGAATCCATGAGTAACCACACCTGCTGGACTCCCTACGTAGGATATGACTATAAGTGACTGAGGCTAGACAGGTCTCTGGAGAAGGAAGACTTGTTCATTAGATGGTATCATTATTCTCTAGGAACTTTGGTTTGCATTCTATTTGTTTTCTTTGACATATATATTTTTATTTTTATTTGAGATTTATTTATTATATACTTACTGGGGATGGGTGATAAAGCATATCTTGAGATCAGGGACTATTTTATCTTTTCTCTTTATATCCTCAGTACCTATCATAAAATATTAAAAATTGTAATGATTGGAGATTATAGCCATTTAATTGACAAGAGACAAAGAATTGCTATATAAGGATTTTTCACGTTAGCTTCTAAAAGATAATGAAGTTCTAAGGCATAATTCTTGCCACTTAATTGCATCTTTCTAAGGATATGAGAGATTATAACTTTTTGCAAACCTGCAATTATTGTACATAGCAGATATTATCGAATGCATGTTGGTTCACATAGCAAAGTTCACAAAGTTTTTGAGTGGGTCTCTAAGGTGACAAATTCCCTGAAATATACACAAGCCATTTTGTGTAAACCAAGTCACTGATCTAAAGATTATACCTGCCAGCCTATTTTTAAACAGTCAATGATCTCCAAGGTCCCTGCCAGATCTAAGTCCTACAATCCTAAATATAAGTATAATCTTTCTCTGTTTCTCAATTTTCTCATCTGTGAAATAGGGATAAAAATATCCATACTGCTTGCCCTTTAGAACTGTTGTTAATAAAATGTTTGGAAACTGTAAGGTAAGGTATTACCTCATCTGCAAAATGAACTGAAGAAGGAAATCACATTCCATTATCTCTGCCAAGAAAATTCCAAATGGGTCACGAAGAGTCATCACAACTGAAAATGACTGAACAGCAAAAGAGTCACCAAGAGATTTACCAAGACTTTCCACCTTTCTTCCCAGTGTTTATGCTCATCTAGAAAGGATTTGGAAAAACTCAGGATTGCTTCTGCACCATGACAAGACACTGGGGGAGGATATTGGTAGAGGTTGCTATTCAGTCATTTTTCAGTCATATATGATTCTCTGTGACCCCATTTGGGATTTTCTTGGCAAAAATATTAGAGTGGTTGGTCATTTCCTTCACCAGCTCATTTTATAGATAAGGAGATGGAGGCAAACAAGGCTAATGACTTGTCCAGGTTCATATAGCTACTCTGTGTTAGAGATTGGATTTGAACTCAGGTTTCTCCTGACTCAAGGAAAGGTGTTCTATCTACTGTGCTACCTAGCTGTGTTATTACATAGGAATCAAATATCCTCAAAGAAGGTGAAAGCTGAAAAAAATATGGATTCCAGGAGAGTCTAGTAGATTCATAGTAACAATTATTCACTTCCTTATAGTGTTTTAAAGTTTATTCTTTAAACAATCTAGTACAGCAGGTTTTCAAAAAAGTATGATTATGACGATGATATCTGATTATCCAAATATGGAGACATTATCCCTATTTGTTTTTCTGATCAAGAAACTCGGGCTCAGATAAATTAATTTATCTGATACTCTTTTTTCAGATGAGAAAATCAAGTCAGAAAGGGTCCCAGAGGAGGTAAATAGCACAACTAAGTTTCTGATTCTCCATCTACCATAGATTTTTCTGGCAGGAATTCCCCTGTTAAGTATGAGCTGAGGCAGACTTTGAACCCTGCCCTTCCTGATATAAGTTCAGCACTGGGCAAGTAACTTGTTATCTGTGGCTCTCAGTTTTCTGATCTTTAAATGGATTGGTGCTGCCACCCTATCACAAAACCTCTTAATAAACTGTAATCAGCCAGTAGAGACAGTGAAGGCCTGTCTTTTTTCCCAGGTGTTATTTCTTGGTGGTTTCATGCTATCTTACCAAACAGCTATAATCAGGGTGGCATGGAGCTTTGTTCTGAATGTCTGGGCCCTCCCAGGCCTCTAAGCTTACTCTTCCTTCCCCAAGGAACTTGGAGTCCTCATCCTGCTGGTTTTACAGAGATTTCTTAATGCAAATAGAGAATCAGCACAGTAAGTATAGATGGACTCAGTCTCAGAACTGGGAAGACCACGGTTCAGGCCCTGGCCTCTGAATTATATTTGCTGTTACCCTAGAACCCCTTGGGGCCCTAGGCAACTCATTAAGACTATAAATTGAGTTAACAAATATTTCTTAAGCATTTCCTATGTTCTAGTCACTGTGCCTGGCGAAATAAAATTCAAAAAAGAAAGATGGTGCCTGTCCTCAAGAATCTTACATTCTAATGGGGAAGATATACCCACCCAAAGGCTACAGGAGCCAGGGACAGAAGGGAACCCATGTGGAAGCAGGGGGTGGGGTTCAGAGATTCTGAAGCAGAACCAAGAAAGGAATGCAAGAACACCATTCTGGGCCCCTCGCATAATACCACTGTAGATCTGCATCCCTGGAGGGCATTTCTTTACTGGGAAGTTCCCTAAATCAATGAGATCAGAGGACCAGTCCCTATCCATTCTTTACTCATGCAGTCACAATTTATTGTATCAGTGAACTTAGGAAGGGATAGAGGAAGTATGTCACTTCACAGTTTCAGCTTTCTTTGCTCAAATCAAGGCATGCTTTCAGAGACCAGGGAGGTTGCTGTCAGAGGGCAGCTGGATTCTATGAACTATGTGGCTGCCATGCATTTTAATTTACCCCAGAAGCCTCATGACAAAAAAGAAAGGTCACTAATGACCTCACAGGCCCAGGGGAGCTAGGCTTCCATTAAACACTTGGTGGAGATGACTCTGGAGCCCCAGACACAATTTGTCACAGCAGGGGAAGTGGAAAAAATCTGCATTTCCTATGAATTATCTCACATCCTCCCTATCCTTTGCCCTCTTGATAAAATTCTGAGAAGTAGAACATTCTAGGAGGACCAGCATAAAAGGTTGAAAACTGGCTTGAAAACTGGAAAGGAGCCATTAGATATCCTTTAATCTAGGGACTTTAACCTGGGGTGCTTGAACTTGTTTTTGTTCCTTTTTTTTTTCCCAAATAGAATTTCACAGCAAATATTTCAGCATAATTGGTTCCTTGGCAATCCTATGCATTTGATTTTATGAACTGAAAAACATTAATTAAAACCTTTAGGTTTTAACAGACTACCAAATGGATTTGTGTCACAAATAAGTTTGTGAACTCCAGTTCTAATGACAACCTCTCTATTTTATCAGTGAGAAAACTAAGGTCCAAATGGGAAGTGATTTGGCAAAGGTGTGATATTTAGAAAGTACAGGAAAACTGGAATCAGGGCTCTGAGTCCAAAGGCCTTTCCCTCATGTCTCTACCCAACACCACACCCTCATCTCTCCCTAGATGGTTAAAAAGAAAAAAAAAAATCCTATATGAGACCAGTGGTTCATTGGGACCAAATAATTCAGCATCTATTCACCAACCTATGGATAATTAGTCTCTATGACCTCAGACTAGTTGCCTTCACAGCTTGATAAGACCTAGTAATACTAGTAAAAGTAATGATGAGACATAATAATAACCAGGACTGATAAAGCTCTTCAAGGTTTGTAAAGCACCTTGCATATGTTAACTCTTTTGAGTTTCAATAGACCTTTACTTCTGACAGTAAAATCTTCAAGAGCCCCAGATTACCAATTCCACACTAAAACAATGGAGTAGAATCATCTCAGTGAAACAATGGTTCACATAGAGTTTAATAGTATTTTCAAGAAGTTAACAACACTACTATTCTGATTTCCAGAATGAAATAAACAATTATTGAATGAATAGAGAAAAATTATTTCTTGTCCCCTCCACTCCCCATTACTGTGGGAGTCCAAAAGGCACTTCCATTGGGAAGAAGAGGTAGTGAGAGAAGGGCTGTCTAAGATCCATAAGTTTCCAGTGCTAGAGACATGCCTCTCTGTTCCCATCCTGCCTTTGTCTAGAGTCTCCTCTGTGTTGAAATTTTCATGTTGTACCCCTATACAGTTAGCTCTTCTACCTTAACCAGCCTGGTGTCATCTCCCTGCCTATGATAGCCACAGCTGGAAAATCAATCAGAGGTTCCTAAGCAAGGACCCAAGCAAAAGCTGTGACCCTTACAGTCATTGCACAGCTACTTTTGTGTGGGAGTGACACAAAACCCAGATGTCCTCTTTAGCAAAAGAAGAGTGAAAAGAATTTGGCACAACTTTAGAATGCCAAGTCCAGAGGGCTACTTATGTTTTAGTACCTATGTTAGAAAGTGTGCCCCTTCTCATTTCATGTTATTGCCTGCCTGATCATCACATAGTTTCAGGTACTATATGACAGCACTAAATAGTGCTAAACAAAGAGCCCCGAGGGACTTTTAGTCTGATAACTTCACCTAGAATATGCTTTGCAATCGGGAGACTGGGATGAGAGCGAAATCAGAAATTGGAGTCGTGAACAAACCATGACATTCTGGGGTTTTGTTCTACTGTGATATGAGGCCTGATATGATCTAATGGTCATCATATGTAAATTCATGGACTCTGAAAAAAGGTTTCTCAGAGCCCAAAGAGGTAGGAAAAAGGAGTCTAGCCATCCTATTTCCACTTCGGTGACTGCCATTAGACCATTCTTATAGAGATTGGGACCTACCTGGACTCTGAGAAACATTTTTTCAGAGTTCATGAGTTAACATATGATGCCTTCCTCCTTCCCCATTTCAAAGCTCAAAAATCCCAAATTATAGATCTGGGGATAGAAATAACAGATAAAACAAATTAATGCCATTCTTCACTTCCTGTGACTGTCCTAATATCACTGGGAAGAAAACTGACCAGAACACATCAACAATAAGAGCTTTTCTGGATAAAAGGGCCCTCTTTAGAGTTTCCATCCTTTCTCTTCCTGCCCCTGCCCTCCACCAATAGCACTGGTCACAGCCTATGAGATTTTCAAACCATTGACCCTCTGGAGGCCTGGGTCGGCTATAAAAAAACCCTTCAGTGAATATCATTTGGACACATAAATTTTGAGCATCGACTTTTCTTTCTCTTTTCCTTTCCTGAGAGAGGATTCAAATTCTTTTCTAAGTTTTAATCATTTCACTCTGTATCATGATGTTCATAGAGAGCTTCTCAGTTTCTCCTGGAACTCTCCATTTCATGATTTCTCATGGTATGATTATGTTCCATGTCATTCACAAGCCACAAGTGTTCACCTATTCCCCAAAAGGTAGGCACCCCTGTAATTTCTGTTTCTGGACTACCACAGAAAAGAGTAGCTATAAATATTTTTGTGTTTGTGTGTCCTCCTCTTCTTTCTTTTATCCATGAACCAGCTCCTTTCTAATGAAGGTTTTCATTGATCCTAGATCTTCTTTCCAGGGAATTCAGACAGAAAGTAGAGCAACAAGGAAAACAATTGCTGTATTTTTGAAGGAAGAATGTTGGTTTTCTTGAAAGTTAAGAGATCTAAGTTGGAATCCTGACTCCAACTCTTATTGAAAATGTGATCATGGGCAAGTTGCAACCTCTCTGAATGTCAATTTCTTCATTTGCAAAAAAAAAAAAAAGACAATAATCTTATACAAACTACTTCATGTAGGCTGGAATTTGTGAGTACAGCAGAAATTTTGAGCTACTGTTATTACATGAGCAAAAAGAATTTCCAAATAGAGCTGTCTCACACAATCCAATGAGATGTCTTTGTGTGTCCTTCATTACTGTCTTTCACGTAGAGTGTGAATAGCCATTTGAGGGAGGGGGCATGTGTTATAGAAATAAATCATGCTTCAGAGAGGGGTTACCATAGATATCCTCCAAGAGAATTAGAGATTTCAGAAGTCTAAGGTCTTGTGAAGAGATCATTTCTATCCATTTCTCTTGGGATACAAGGAGTTGATCTTCTTTCCTCTGAGACAGAGGATTTTTTTTCATTTAAGTTGTGTTGCGTTAAGTTCACAGGTTGGAGGAACTAATTCTGATATATTGAGTTATAAACCAAGAGATAAGGAGAGGTTTTTATGCCAAAAACACTTTTCTTTTTTATAGCAACTATATTTTATCCATTTTTTCCACTTAATTTTTTTCCAATTATATGTAAAGATAATTTTCAACATTCACTTTTGTATGACTTTGAATTCCAATTATTTTTCTCCCTCCTTCCCCTTTAACTCTCTCTGAGATAGCATGTAATCTGATATAGGCTTTACATATACAATCATATTAAACATATTTCCACCTTAGTCATGTTGTGAAAGAAGAATCAGAACAAAAGGGAAAAATCAGGAAAAATTTTTAAAAAGAGACAGAGAAAAAAAAGTGGTAGCCTTCAATCTGCCTTCAGATTCCATAGTTCTTTCTCTGGTGGTGGATAGCATTTTCCACCATGATTCTTTTGGAATTGTCTTCGGTAAGTCAATCAATCATTGCACCATGTTGCTGTTACTGTATACAGTGTTTTCCTGGTTCTGCTCACTTTTTTCAGAGTCAGTTCATGGAAGTCTTTCCAGGTTTTTCCAAAATCCCCCTGCTCATCTTTTCATATAAAACAATAGTATTCCATTACATCCTGAAAGACTTTTCTCTGAGCCTCTCACTTTCTTTCTCTGAAAATTAAGTGGTTGAATTAGATAATTTCTAAAGTTTTTTCCAGCTCTAACATGATCATTCCTTGATTGTATTATCACTAATTTTATACTAAAGTGGCTTTAACAAGGATGTCAGCATTTCTCAGAGACACAGAGCTTTCATCAGTTTCTACTCTCCAGGGAAGCAAGGCCACCTGAAAATATAAAAACAAGGGAACATTTGGGTCCCTCTGCCATGAGAATTAGACCTTCCTCTCTAATTTATAGTGTTGAGAGTTTCCTGGAAGACTGAGAGGACAATTGATAGGCCAGGTTCATACAATCAGTATGTGTCAGAGATGAGACTTGAACTCTGGTCTTCCTGGCTTTGAGGCCTGCTCTCTATTCACCAATCAATGCTTCCATGCTGCCTGCTATCAGTTATATACCTAGTTATTCTTCAGAGGAGTTACTTCCAACATTTATTCAGGTCTCTCTATTTTACAAAATATCACTTTGGTGGGTCTGATGGAGGAACTATTCACCACTACCTCCTTCATGTGAATAAGCATTAGCTCCAAACAAATTTACTTCTTACATCTGGGCATGATGTTTAGCTTTTCAACATTTCAGGGAGGTATTTGTTGAGTTGGTCTTAAGGACTCTGGAGGCTAGAAACATTTGGAAAGCTTTCTCTTCACCAGGCTTTTTAATGTAGTGGGAATCTCTGTTTGCAAAAGAGCTAGCAGGGAAATTATTAACTGAGCTGAGGCTGGCAGCTTCTGGGCTGTGAAGAGATTTATTTTGGAGGTAAGCAATAATCCCTTAATAAATTGGTAAACGATACACGGGAGAATTCAGCAGGTGGAAAATTACTTGCAAGGAAGGGAATATGAAAACTGCCAAAGGGTATAGCAATGCATGGGGACTGGAGGGATTTGAGACAGCCTGGAGAAGTCTTAAACTGAGTACAAGACAGGGTTATGAAGAAACAAATTTAATTATCCAAAGTAAATCTGCCAAACCTATCATATGACAATCAATATGGACACCATTGTTTAGGCAGTCCAATCTGGAGGAGGGTGACCAGGATATTGTGAGGACTTAAAACCAGGCTGTAAGAGGATTGGTTGATGCAGGAACAAAACCAGATGTCAGGGGACCAAGTGAGAGGCTATTGTAATAGTCCAAGTGAGAGATGATAAGCACTCTAACTAGGGTGGTAGGCATACAGAGACAAAACTGAAACAGTCCCTAACCTTAAGGAGTTTACATACACTCTACTGAGCAGAAACAACGTCTCCACAGAGAAGTAATACAGAATATATTCAAGGTAATGTGGGGGGTAGGTCACCAACAAATGATGGAATCCAGAAAGCCCCCTTTTAGAAGGTGACACTTGAGTTGTGTCTTGTAGGAAGGAAGAGATTCTAATGGTGATAAGGATGAACATTCTAGGCCCCAGAATATTGTCAATGATTATTTGTGTGCAAAGACTGGAATGTTGTGGAATTGCATTCAGGTATAAGGTGGACCCTATGGCCTTGAGATCCCCCACTCCCCCCAACCTCTGAGGTGTGAGTCTGTGAAATGAAATAAAGCACATTATAAAGAATGTTGATAAACAGTAAAGAAGGCAGAATTATTATGTAAAGCAGGAGAAAGATAACAGATAAAGATGGTTCAAGGTTCTGCTGCTAACTAAAGAACTAGATAGAAAGATAGACAGACAGATGATAGATAGATAGATAGATAGATAGATAGATAGATAGATAGATAGATAGATAGATAGATAGATAATAGATAGATGGGTAGGTAGAGAAAGTCTAATGAATGAATGAATTGATGAATGAATAGACAGATTAATAAATTAATGTGCACACACACACTACACAAATAAATAAAAGTCTCTATAGCAATAGTCAGCTATTAATCCCTGTCTCCCACTCCACTATGAAAACAACAGACAAGATTTTCTCCTACAACCCTCAGCCTTCTATTACCCTTTTTGATATCTCTTGTCATTTCTCCCCTTTCAAAACTGCTCATGAAATTCTGTAGGGGCTAATATGAACTGTGTATAAATTTTAGATGATTTGGAGGGAAATTATATCAATTTTTCCCCTTCTAACCACCCTCCCTCTACTAATTCTGTTATGTCTACCCTATTCCTATAGGAATGGCCTGATTCTCACTTCTCTTAGAAATGATCCATTCACGCTCCCCAATTAGGTGCAATCTTGCCATCACCCCTCATTATCAACCTCAAAGAATGGCCCTGTCAATCTTCAGGATCCAGGGAGAATCCTGTCACTTCCATTTCATCAGTCTGGGAACATGTCTGTCATATGTGTGTTCAAAATAGCTTGCCATTCTTCTCTCCCTTCCAGGAATAGCTTTTCCCTCAGGAGAAATTAATTCACCTCAACAAACATTTGCTATATGGTATGGAGAAGAGTAGAACTTCTTTCTCCCCCAAAAATAAATAAATAAATAAATAAAGTGAAAATGAGCATCATATGAGGAATAATGGAAAAGGACGTGGTAGACTCATGCACACTTACAACATAAAATGAAATAGAGAACTTCCATGGAAAGGAGGGAATGATGCCATCAAGGAACTAAGGACAAGAAGAGGAGGTAGGCTGGTCATATGACAAGGACAAAGGGTGACAGACAAATACTTAGTCTGAGAGCTCCACTAGTACCCTCATAATGTGAAAAGTTCAGGAAGGCCTCAAGTATGTTAGGTGGATCCCTGAGGCAAACTTCTCAGAGAACATGGACAAAAGACTCATGGCTTGGACAAGCATGAATGGGTTGCAGTGTGTATTCTTGGAGAGAAATATTCAATCAGTAAGACCAGAAGTCCATTGAGCAATCATCTCTTTGAATGTTGAAGAAATTCTTTGATTCATTCGCCCTCCCCGAGGGAGCTCTATTTTTTTTTTAGCTCCATTTTTTTGACTCATATAATTCAAGGCATGTTTGCTCCCAGATCTGAAGGAGAAGACACCAAGGTGAGCAACTCATATGCTTGAGGGACGGACTGATTTACATTTATTTTTTCTCTGATGATCCAGTCCTTCCTCACACCTAAGAATCACTTGAATGGCCTCTGTCACTACTGGCTCAGTTTTTAAGGTCAAAAGGAGCTATTTTCTGTCATTCTCATGGCAATGCAAGGATGTGACCTGAAGCCACAGCCAAGTACAAATTTTTATATCAGGAGTCCATCTCCTGTGCCATTGTCAACCCTTGTTACAGCAACAAAAAATAAATCACTAGTTAGCTATTCCTTTATACTGACACATTTATGATATTTCAAGGGTAGAACAGGCAAGATTATGGAGAACAGAATTACCAAAACTCTCAAGATAAGAGCTGATCAGAAAAATGGTCTTTTTGTATCTGTGGTCTTCCCTGAAGAATGATATAACTGGAAGATGAATGAGCTGGAAAAGACTGTAAGGATCATCTAGTCCATGCCTCTATTTTTACAAAGAGGAAAACAAAGCAAAAGAAATAAAAATAACAAAGTATCCTAGAGAATTTAAATGAGTTACTCCAATTCATAGTTTATTAGTGGCAGATTTGAACCTAGAATCTAGGCTTCCAGATGACCAGTACTATTCTCATTGGACAATACCATTCCGTGTTGTTTGATATATACCCAGGTAGGCTTAGGGGCTCTAAAAAAGTGATTCCTGTCCCCTGAAACTGTGCATTTCAAGACAAAGCATGATCTTTATCATACATAGTCTCATTCTGCTCATATAGAAATTCAATTGACTTTCAGTTAGGGTCAGCCTTATAAATATGCGGAGAGGATATTTTGGGTATGAATTGATAGGACATCTGAACAAAATTCTTGGAGAATTTGTCATTTCCAAAATCCTTCCATTAACATACAAAGTTTCCTTTGTACAAAGGCTTAGGTATATTCTATGCTTTATAATAATGATAGAGTATGTAACCTCTTTGGATATCTCTCCAACTTGGCACACACAAGTTTACTCCTGAAAAAGATCCTCAGATTATAAGATATTCTGTAAATCCATATTCCTAAAATGATAACTCATAAGCCCCTGATGGGTAAGCTTACTTTTCATATTCAGCTAGTAGATACAATTAACTCAAAGCAAAAGCATTTTCTAAGATGGGGATATCAGGAAGGACAGTCACAAAATATTCCCTACCCCATAAAACAGGAGTACTCTTTTCCACAAATACATATAGCATCTGTGAGAAGAATGGGCACCAACTTTGAATACAATGGTAGCAAGACACATACATAAAGGACACATGTTGCTATGGTTACACACTTACCCAGTACTGTAGTGCCCAGATTTATTTTTCCCATTTTCTCAGTATATTTGCAATGCTCCCTCTTTGGCATAGTATCTTCACTGAGTGGATTGCTCAGGTGGGTTCCCTGGGCCTGCTCCTCTTCTCAGCTCAGCTCAGATTCATTGTCAATGTTAGTTCTGTCTTGAATTCATGGTAGATTCTCCTGCCAGAATTCATGTTCTTTGAATATGTGGCCTTCCCCTTGGTCTCTGTCTGTCAGTCTCTCACTCAGGTAATAAGTAAGAGGTCTGGGACCTAGATCCTTAGCCTTTCACAACTTACAAAGGACAAATTCTCTAATGAATGATTCTTTGGTTTGCAAAGTGTATATCATAGAGCATTTGTTCTGGAGTAAGAGGAACTGCATTCATCTCCCATAATTTCTACTTCCCACCTGTGCAATTTTTGGACAAGAAATTGTATACCCCTTGGCCTCAGTTTCTTTAACTGTGAAATGAAAATATTCCTTAGGTTGCTGATTTCATGCCTTATTGTGAGGAAAGTGCTCTGAAACCAGAAAATTCTGTGTAAATGTGAGCTGGTGCTATTATTTGTTATTGTGAACAATCTGTAAAAATAAAGGGCTTGGACTAGGTGCTTTCTGAAGCCCAATTAAGCTCTAAATCCTGTGATCCTGCAAGTTACCACAGATTTCTTTAGAAAACAAGGCCCCTTGGTATCTTTGGGTTGCTTGGTTTACAGAATTTTCTGATTAGTGCACAATTTGCAGAGATATATTACATAATATGAAGCAATCCCATCACCCCCTTCCCCATCCCAATCATCTCTTACCCCACAGAAAGATCGATATCCCACTAGGGCCAATAAAACAGAGCAGTGGAAATGAATGCCACCCCAGCACACAGGGAACAAAGTCTAACTTGCTACTTTCAAAGAAAAGCATGCCCAGCCGTACTCTATTCCCTGCAGAAGATTTAAAAAGAAAGAAAGAAAAAAGACATAAGACCTCTAGTACAACAGACGCTCATTTCCTAATCTTAGCTGAAGCCTATCCTCTCTCTCTCTCTCTCTCTCTCTCTCTCTCTCTCTCTCTCTCTCTCTCTCTCTCTCTCTCTCTCTCTCTCTCTCTCCCTCTCTTCCTCCCTCTCTCTTTCTCACCTTTGGGATAGTGCTTAGGAAGTATCAATTTTGTGAAAAACTGACAGAAAGATTGAGACATAGAAGGTCACATAGGGCGGATGAGAGAGACTGGTATGGTCAGATGGTGGGGTGCATAGGGGTGGAGAGACAGACAGACAGAGACAGAGAGTGAGAGGAGGGTAAGAGACAGGGAGATGAACAGAGACACAGAGACAGATGGAGATCCAGAAATATTAGAGAAAGAACTAAAGTCAGAGAGATGACAGATAGACAGACAGTGACAGAGAGGAGACAGAGACAAGAGACAGTGACAGAGAAACAGATAGAAAAAAAGCCAGAGATATGGTGGGGGTGAGAGGGAGAGGAGGATAAGATTCAGAATGTGAGGACAGAGAAAACTAAGCAGAACTAGGAAAATTGGGTGGGAGTTGCATAAAGGCATGTTTAAGCTTGATATAAAAGGAAATTTCCCTGACATTGAGAGCTGCCTAAAAGTACAATGGCCTGCTCAAGAAAAAAAGAGCTCTCTGAAATAGGGTATTCCAGCAAAAGCTAGAAATGCATTTGTTAGGGGTGTGATTGAGGGGACTCTTATCTGCATGTAGGTTAGATCAGATGGGTTGACATACTCAGGATGGAGACAGAAAATAGAATTCATTGGGGCAGGAGAGATAATCCCAGGGGGACAGTGGAAAAGAGAGACTAAAAAAGACAGAGACACAGAGAGATACAAGAGAGGGAGAGAGAAAGAGACAGAGATATAAACACAGAGACAGACAGACACTGAGGCAGAGAGACAGGGACAGAGACAAAGAGATGTTGCTTAGAGAGATAGGCTGGAGAGACACAGAAGATAAAAAGTGGGTGATGCCAGAGAGAGAAATGATAAGAGCTGACATTTATATAGAGCTTTCAGGTTTATAATGCTTTACATACATAATCTTACTGCATCTTCACAACAACTCTGAGAGGAAACAGACAATGAGTCACACTAAGAAAAATTGACAGAAAGAGAAAGAGAAAAAGAAAGCTATACCAAGGGAAGGCAGAAATAGGCAGAGAAAGAGGCTGAAAGGAAAAGAGATACAGAGAGAAGCTGTATGAAAGAAAGATGAAAAATAAGGAAGACAGATGTGGTTTAGACACAGATAAAGGGATAAACAGAGGAATGGTTGGACGATGAGGTACAGAGATGGAAAGCAAAGATAGACAGGGAGATAGAGAACCAGAATCAGAGAGGAGGGCAAGAAGAAGGGAGGAAAATAGACAGCCACAGAGATAACTACAGAAAGAGACAGAGTCAGAGAGATTTTTTTCCCTCTCAATAAACCATTTAACAGTCTAGGTTCTAAGGTAAAGATGCTGCCTAGGATAAATTCATATCTCAGAATGTGCCTGCCTCCATTGAAGGGTATGATGTAAGAATCTCCCAGGAAAACCATTGTACAGTACTATCAAGTGCACTTTAAATGATTTTCACTCCTCCCCTTCGTCCCCTTTACCAGACTGATGCTGAGGCGATCTATCTGCTTGCCAACTGCCTGACTGCGTATGTCCTAATCCGCCTACCCACCCCCCCAGTCACTTTCCTGCCAGGCCCTTCAATGCCATTCTTTGTTTGCTTTTTGCATTTTTTTCTTCCAGTTTATAAAGGTTCTTATTGCTCAACCACAACAGAAAGCATCATGTCTGATTCATGCAAATAAAAGGACATATCCATTACTGTGAGACAGTTACCTATGATTGAAAAAAGAACATCAGGAATGCGAGAGGGGGAAGAAAGATTTGGTCTGAGGAAGAACAAAAAGTCAGAGAAAATCTGAGTGTCTATAGCCCTAGTGAGGAAGAATATAAGAAGGGTAATGATATAGCTCATGACTGCACTCAATGATAACCATGATGATGATAATGATTACTGAATTTCTATTGTACTTACTATCTACAAAACTGTTCTCCTGGCGCCACTTGATTCTCAAAATGGCCTTACTAGAGCACAAATTATTATCACCATTTTGTAGATGAAGAAACTTCGATACAGAGGGGAAAAACAACATGAATACCAGAGAAGTCAACACTGTAACCCATGTCCCTTGACACTGAGGTCTGTGGTCTTGTCTACCACTCAAAAACACCAGCAAGCAAACACCAAGTCTAAGCAATCAATGACCTTTAAGATAACTGGACAAAGTCTAAGATAGATTTTTTTAAATAATAATCAGAATTAATAGATCAATCCCCAAATATTTACTGAGAATACACTGTGGTGCATATTAAACAGAATACAAAAGGAGCCTGCAAACCACAAGCTGATAATCTAATTGAGGAGATAAGACCAATATGCAAAAACCTCTAGAGATAGATGAGAACGAGATAGATAAGGGATAGGTAGGATAGAGATAGATAGATAGATAGATAGATAGATAGATAGATAGATAGATAGATAGATAAAGATAAAGATAAAGATAAAGATAAAGATAAAGATAAAAGAGTGAGATTGATGATAGTCAAGTAGAGGAAGTGAGAGAAAGAGAAAGAGATGGGGGGGAAGAGAAGAAAAAAGAAATAGAGAGACAGAGAATGATTGATAACATTTATCACGTGTTAACATTTATCTTGGTGCCAGACATTTGTGATAAATTTGTGTTGGCAACATAAAACAATAAAACAAGGTAGTTTCTACTCTCAAAGAACTTATGTTCTAATAAGGGAGAGAAAAGAAAAAATGTAAAGCAGAGCTATAATGGGAGGAACCAATCATTCAGAAAGAGCCCATTCATGTCTTGGTGAGCAAGAGAAGAAACTATTCTCATTGATACTGTTGTAGTTATTGTCTGTGGTAACTCATATTTCTATAGTATTCTTTGTACTTTAGTTATTAGACTCCATCACTTCACACAGATCTTCCTACGTTTCTCTGACTTCCTTATTCTTGTTCTCACTCCGCAGTAGTATTTCATTACATTTCATATACTATTGAGATGAGTAGAATTCAATTAAATTGAATCAGACTGTCTTGCTGCAGTGAAGGCCCAACAACATCAACCTGTAGTAGACCCAGGTAGCACAATTTTGTGACTTTCTACAGCTCTTTTTCAGGAGTATATAAATAGGGGTGAAGATGTTAGATGGTGGGAGTACTCCAAGTCTGGAGTTTGCAAGTTAAGATCATCAATAGGATAAGTGTAGTGTAGGGGATTCACCAAGAAGATAAAACAGTGAAGGGAAGTAGAAGTAGAATACACAAAAATGGAAAGATCAAGGGTCCAGCCATGTTTGTTTGTACTTCAGGTATAGTGAAAGGGTAAGTCATGGGAAATGAATAGATAGAGGAACTAGAAAATAGGCTATTTGAGGCAGTACATGTGTCTATTTATAGATATAGATATATAAACATAGATATGTATTGAAGTAATGAGGAAATGAAAATGAGGAAGATAGTTAGCCAGGCATTTAATTCATTCAGAAAGGAAGGGAATACCTGGAGACAGGCAAATAACATCTACTAGAATCTTCAACGGGTAATAAAATTGGACTAAATACACCTGAAAAGAGGCATGGTGGCTGGGTAATGATGATAAAGGAAGAGTTTGGAAGTGGGATTGGTAAACAAACAATATTGCCATTCCCTACAAAAACCAGTGAGATGGGGCATGAGTTCAACCAGTACTGGAAATGATGGTCAAGGATTCAGGGTCCTCAAGAGCAAGCCAAGTTTCAGTGAGATTTAGAAAATGGAGAGAGTTAGAAAGCTTTAAGTTAAAAGTAAATGTGTTAACTTTTGCAGCCAGGTGGTGTGGTAGATACAGCACTGGACCTAAAGTCAGGAAAGGTCTGAGTTCAAATCCATCTTCAGACACTTACTAGCTGCATGACTCTGTGGAAGTCACTTAACCTCGCTCTGCTCCATTTTCTTCAACTGCAAAATGGGGGTAAGAATAGGACTTACCCAAGAGGGTTGTTGTGAGGAACAAATGAGATATTTGTAAAGTACTTTGTAAAGTATACAAATTCTTGCTATCATTACTATGTTATAAGCCTCTCACAGTGAATTAGAATAAGGTGACTCAAATCTGAGTCTCCTCTTTAACCTTTCTTAACCATTAAGTTGCATATTTCACTTAAGGAAATATTTCAACTATTGAGACTCCTGTTAGCTGAGCTTGAATTCACCCCAATATTGGGACATTAGTAAATAATATTTTTAGTGTATGTTCTAAAAGTTCTCAGTCATCTTATATACTCAGATTTTAGTGTTTTCATTTTTTCCTTGATCAATATGTACATAAAAAGAAATAATAATTTAATTGTGAAGCAGATGAGAAATGCATGTCTTATAAATAGCCCAGAGAAATGGTGCCCAACTAATCTCAGGCTTAGATTGATAGTGATTTGTCAGACATTGTTACCAAATCTTAAGGGGGTAATATGAGTCAGATATAGAAGTTTTCCCCAAGCTTTGTCACCTTGATCTGCATGGAGAATAAATTACTAAATATGAAATGTCACTTTGCTATGATTTGTTCATGTTGTTCAGGAAAATGTTATTTTCTTTCTATATTTCCCCCCAAAATGTAGTTGATTGGTCCTTTCTGTTAAATCCCAGCCCAACTGCCCAGGGAGATTATTGAATAATGAATAGTCATCCATGATGAAGAAAATTACCATTTATTTTGCCTTTGTAACCTCAGTCAAACTGGATTATTCCCTGTCTCCCAAACCTGACCTCTCCCCCAGTTTTTACTCAAGTTACACCTTCTCTTCTCCTTTTCCTCTTGATTTCAGTCCATTCTTTAAAGTCCAATTGCCACTACCTCTGGGAGGACTTTTCTGATTCCATCTCTTAGTACATAATGAATCCTCTTTACCATGTCCATAGATATCCTTAGAATTTTGTTTTTTACTCTTCTAATTTACTTAGGATTTATCTTATATTATAGTTATCTATATTTTTGTCTTATTATCTCACCAGGCATAACATACAAAGGCAAGGACAGAATCACATAAATGACATTTTTCTCCCAGTGCCTGAAGTAGTGTCATGCATACATTGATATTGAAAATTAATATTATAAAGGGAATATATCTTGTAGCCTATTTCTATGACAGTTATGACACCAAAATATAGCTTACAGAACTAAGCCAGGTCTACTTCCTGCTTATAAGCTTCAAATATCAGCAAGGACCTTAGCGTACACAGGACAGCCTGCTGTACAGGTTCTTAGATCTGTTTTTCTAAAAGGAAAGCAACTTTTGAAGGGTCACTAATCTACTTTAATCAAGTACATATATCATTCACTTAGTTCAGGGGGAAAAGTCAGCACCCTAAACTTCAGGGAAAATAGAAGCAGAAAATACAAACAGAAAGACCAACAGACAGGGCTTCCAGCTATCTGACCATAGGCAATACATGCATCATAGATCAACAGACAGATCCAACTGTCTGACCATTACATATATACATAGCTACCAGAGAGAGAAACACTAACATCTAGGTTTTCAAAGGAGAAGGAAAGGGGGTGTGCTCCTTAGCAGCTATCCAGAGTCTTATCTGGCCAAACAAACACTTCCAGCGAGTAAGCTCCAAAACAAAAGCTCACCTCTGAATATTTATACACTTTTCAGAGCCAGACGGCATCACAGCCCTTGAGAACCGATGCCTCATTAGAAATTAAGAAAAGATGAGGGCCTTCCTTCAAAACAAATCTCCCCTAATCATGTTTCCCTTAATGGGCAGGTCCATTAATGGAGGAGTGAAGATTTTAACTCTCATTAGCAAAATTAATATTACATATATATATGTACATATGTATACACACATATACATATGTACATAAAAATATACACACATATATATTGATATACACACATATATTTATTTTAGCAAAAAGAAACATAATATTAAGGAAATGGTAACTGAACTCAGGACTTCACCTTATATACCAGTGTCAACAAGTGGAGATTTCTAGGAGCTATTTTTTGTGTTTGACCAAAGGCACCACAGGGTAGAATGGAAAAATCTCTGAGAAATAGAGTCAGATACCCATTTGGCATTTTACTAACAATGTGACTTTATGGAGATCATTAATCCTTCAGGGAGAAAAAAAAAGACATTTAATAAAACTGAGGACTTTTGATCACTCCTAACGAAAAGACCATGTCCAAAATAGAAAAATGGTCTTTCAAATAAAAGACTCAATGGAAGCAAAAAAAAAAAGTAAACAGGAAAGAAAAATCATAAGAGATTCAATAAGTTAAACTGTTTATGTTCCTACAGGGGAAGATGATACTTGCACCTCCTAAGAATTTTATCCTTATTAGGGCAGTTAGAAGGAGTATATATAGATAGAAGGTTTGGATGTGAGTTGCCTGATAGGATCATATGAAAAAAAAAATGGAATTAAGGGTTTAGAAAAAGGGATGAACTGGGAGAAGGAGAAAGCTTGAGGTAACATGGGGTAAACTGTCTCACGTAAAAGAGGTGCAAAAGAGCTTTTACAGTATAGGGAGAAGATGGTGGGGTGTCAGACAATGCTTGAACCTTACTCTCATCATAATTGGCTCAAAGAGAGAGTAACACATACACTCAGTTAGTGTAGATATCCATCTCACCCTACAGGGAAGTAGAAAGGGAGAGGGAAAAGAGAAAGGGGGACTCAGAGAAGGGAGGCAGATTGGCGGAATTGATGCTGAGAAGCAAAATACTTTTATGAAGGAACAAGGTTAAAGGAAAGAGATAAATGGGGAGAAAGCAGATTGGTAAAATATACACAGTAATCATAATTGTGAATGTGAATGGGATGAACTCATCCATAAAATGGAAGCAGATAATAGAGTGGCTTAAAAACCAGAATCCTATAATATAATGTTTACAAAAGTCATTAGTTTTCTGTGAGCCTCAGTTCTTTAATCCATGAAATGTAGATGATCATAAAACCACAATTACCTTTGAGGATAGTAGTGAGGAAATATTTTGGCAAATCTTAAAGAATTATCAAAATGTGAAGTTATAGACCCAAATAATTTCATTATACCCTAGAATTGTATTTCCTGGAAGTTCTGTCTTTTTTGTTTTTTTGTTTTGCTTTTGCCTTGCTTTGTTTTAGATTTCTGTTATTAGAAGTATATTCTGATCCAGTGGCCTCTTACTTTGATCTGGTCTTTTTAAATCTCCATTTTAACAAAAATTTTCAGGATATCCAAGTCTCCATTCCTCTCCATCCTCCATTCCTGAAATTTTCTGTTGCCATGACAGAGAACCAGAAATATAGTGGAAGCATTGTGTGCTACACAAGATCACTGCCAAGAGTGGAGGAGCAGAAAGAAAGGGGCAGGACATGGGCCTGAGATTGAAATAAATCTCAACTTCATACCCTACTCACCATCCTCCCAGAGTATCACAGACTCAAACTACAGAAGTAAACCCCATAGTACCAGCAAAGCAGTTCTCTAAACTTCTGGTACTGGGTCAGAGATCTATAAAAAGAGAGAGAGAGAGCAGGATAGGACCCTAGGACAGGACACTGTTGGTGGGAGTGGGGGGAGGTATGAGAAAAGTTGTGTATCACTCCACTAACTTTATAGAAAAGAGTCCAGGATCCTATTTAGCTTGGGACAAAGACCTAGACTGGTGAATCATGAATTGATCAGTTTGAGAAAAGGCATAGCTTCTTTGAGATCCAGCTCCAAGGAAACCACTATCAAAGGGGAGAGAGTCAGAAAGTGAGAAGTAAGGAAAAATAGGGATAGTTAAGTGGCTCAGCAGATAAAACATTGGATCTGGTGTCAAGAAAATCTAAGTTTAAATCTGTCCTCAGACACTTAGTATTGTGACCATAGGCAAGTCACTTAACCCCATTTGTCTCAACTTCTCACTTGTAAAATGAGCTGGAAAAGGAAATGGCAAGCCAATATAATGTCTTTGCCAAGAAAGCCCCGAATGGGGTAATAGAGTTGAGTATGACTAAAATGACTGAACAATAACAAAAATGAAATTTAAAGGGAAGAAAGAAAAGACTAAAAGTACTAAAGATCTGAGGAAGAAGCAAACTCAAAGCCTTTCAATATAACAGAAAAACATTTAGAACAGAAATAATATGACCTCCAGATCTAGTAAACAAGCTCAGACATCTACAAATACTGCAAAACAAAACAAAGCAAAGTGATCTAATGAGAATCCTGTGGAATTTGAAAAGAACATGAAATTGCTACATACTGTTCCTAAGTGCTTTAAAAGAGAAATGAGAATTGTAATGATAGAATTTATGACTTAAACAGCAAAAATAATGAACAGAGAAGAAAAACTTAAATCTTGAATAGCAAGTCCTATTAAAGAAACAAAGAAAGAATAAATTTCGGTTAAAAGTACACAGAAATAAAGGAGAGGAGCAAAGAAAAGGAGTAAAAACAAAATAATAATAATAACACCAACAAAATTTTAACTATCCAAGTAAAGCAACTGATCTCCAATCCAGAAGCCATAGAGACTATCTAAAAATCATCAGTCTCCCACAAGAATACAGAACAAGAAAAAAAGTCCAAAAAACTCTAATTCAAGAAATGATACAATAACTTTATAGAACTTCTGAACACAGAAATTGAAATGGCATTCGAAAGAACTCTCAGAGCACATCTAGAAAAAAAAATCTAAGGCCAGAAACTCCAAGAAGGTATTGTTTAGTTGGTCAGTCATGTCCACCTCAGTGACCCCTTTGACTTATACTATTCATGAGATTTTGTTGTTGAAGATACTGTTGTGGTTTGCCAGTGGATTACATGTCTCCATGACATGCACATGGTGGTTAAATTTAACAATTCAATTAAAAAGTAATGAGTTCTACAAACAATCAAGAGAAAGACTCTCAAATACAAAGAAAAGAAAATTTTAATAACATAAGACCATTCTTCAACCCTGCCCCCAGAAAACACAGGAAATGGAATAATGTGTTCTGAAGAGCAATGAAGCTCAGTCTGACCTACCCTGCAAATCTGAGCTTAACCAATAAATGAAAAAAGATGGAAGGTTAATAATAGTTATTTAAAATTTTCTTAGGAAGGAAACCAGACCTGAAGATACTATTTGCTTTTTGAATGCCCCAGATAGCAGGAACTCAGAAGGAGTGAATGAATACAGCAGCCAAAGACAGCAGCATCAACAGCGTAACAGCAAAGAAACTAGTAAGAGACTCCTTTATTAATGTACGCAAGGAGATAGGAATGAAGGTAAGTAGAGGTGATAGTGAAAATTTAGAACTGGGGCATATGGATAGAAGAGGGCAACATGCCTACAGATGAATCACCATTTTTTGTGGGACTACATTATAAAATGGAAGAGTGTATGAAAGATGGGGTAAGTAGGAGGATAGAGGTGAATGTATAATGTGCTGGGGCAAATTCAGAGCTAGCAATGAGGCAACAGTGACCCTGGGATTTCTCACGAAGAGAAGAGCATGTATAAGAGTAGGTGAGGTGGGGAGGGGAAACATTGAAAAGGGAGGGAAAAGAAGGGAGACCTTACTTTGGTGGTGGAAGGGAGTTTCACTGATTAATACTCTTATGGGTGAAGAGAAATGTTCCATGAAGGAAGATAGGATCTTGTGCTGAGTGTGGTCCAGGGGATTTAGTGGTTAAATAAAAACTACTTGTCTCACCTGAAGGGGAAAGGGAGAGTTGGAACTCATGGGCAACTGGCACCTGAAAGAATAGGAGTATATACACTAAATAAAAATGAGGGAATAGGGAAAAAAACTACTATGAGAAAAGAAAATCCAAAAAAGCAGAAATTTCAATCATGCTACCTGACAAAGCAAAAACAAACATACAATAAAAATAAGCAAGGATTAACAAGGAAACTACATTATGCTGAAGGGAACTATAGACAATAAAACAATATCAGTAATAAAATTATATACTCCAAATTCCTTAGCATCCAAATTCATAGAAGAAACATTAAGTGAGCTGCAAGAAGACATACACAATAACACGAAGGTTATAAGATGCTTTGTTTAATATCTTTCAGCTTTGGATAAGTTTAGCAGAAAGGTAAAGAGAAGGGAAAATATGAAATTTAACAAATTGTTAGAGAAACTAGAGCTAACAAATACATGGCATCTAACTTTTTATTTGAGTTTTTAAGGATTTCCCAAACATAACATATCAGGTGAAAAAGAGATCATTTACTTATCTCATTGCCCTTTCTGATCCTTTCTACCTCTTTTCCTTCTCTTATTGCCAACGCTAGGCTTTCCAATTCAATATTGAATAATATTCATGACGGTGGCTATCCTTGTTTCTTACTTGATCTTATGGAAAGGCTTCTAGTTTATCTATCCTATTTCCAAATAATTCTTGCTGATGGTTTTAGATAAATGCTTTTTATCAATTTAAGGAAAAATTCATTTATGTCTATGTTTTCAAGTGTTTTTAATAGAAATGAGTATTATACTTTATCAAAAGCTTTTTATGCATCTGTTAATATAATCATATGATCTTTGTTGCTTTGATTATTTATAAATTCAATTATATTAACAGTTTTCCTTATGTTAAACCAACCCTGCATTCCTGGTGAAATCCCACTTTGTCACAATATTTAATATTTGTAATATAATGTTGTAATCTCTTAACTAGAATCATATTTAGGACTTTTACATCTATATTGATTGTATTGGTCTATAATTTTATGTCTTTGTTTTTACTCTTCTTTTTTTTTACTTATCAGTACCATATTTGTTTCATAAGAGGAGTTTGGTAGGACACTTTCTTTGACTATTATTCCAAATAATTTGTTTAATATTGGAATTACTTAGTCTCTAAATGTTTGGTAGAATTCACTTGTAAATCCATCTGGTCCTTGTTTTTTTTCTTTTTTCTTAGGAACCTTATTTATGGCCTGTTCCATTTCTTTTTTTCAAAGATAGGTCTATTTAAATATTCTATTTCCTCTTCTGCTCATCTAGGCAGTTTATATTTTTACTAAATAGTCTTCTATTTTATTGAAATTGTTAAACTAATTGGCATGTAATTAGTTTAAAAAAACACCTTAAGTTGCTTTGATTTTACCTTTGTTAGTGTCATATTCATCCTTTTTCCTTTTTAATACTAGTGATTTGTTTTACTTTGATTTTTAATCATATTAACCAATGGTTTATCTATTTCATTGGGTTTTTTCGCAAAAACTAACTCAACCTTATTTATTAATTTAATGGTTTTGTTGTACTCAATTTTATTGATCTCACTTTAATTTTTAGGATTTCTAAGTTAATATTTAATTAGGATTTGTAGTTTGTTCTTTTTCAATTTTTTAATTTCAGATCTAAGTCTTTATCTGCTCTTTCTCTATTTTGTTGATGTATTTAGAGATATATATCATACTCTGATTTCTACTTTTGCTGTATCCCTAGCTTTTGATATATTGTCTCATTATCGTCATTCTCTTTAATGAAATTGTTGATTTTTTTCTATGATTTGTTCTTTAACCCACTCATTCTTATTAGGTTGTTTAGTCTGTAACTAGTTTTTTTCTGTTTCTAAGGTCTCTTATTATATATAATATTTATTGCATTGAGATCTAAAAAAGGGTGTATTTAATGTTTTTCTGCTTTTAACTATAAAATTTTTATGCTCTAATGTATGATCTTTGTAAAGGTACCATATATCACCGAGAAAAAAAGTATATTCCTTCCTTTTCCTATTCAGTTCTCTCCAGATCTCTATCATTTCTAGCTTATCTAAAATTCAATTCACTTTCTTGACTTCTTTCTTATTTATTTTTTGGTTCAATTTATCTAATACTGAGAGGGGGAAGTTTGAAATCTCCCACTATTATAGTACTACTGTCTATTTCCACTTGTAATTCATTTAACTTTTCTTTTTAAAATTTGGATGCTACAGTATTTGTCGATATTGATTCAGTAGTGCTATTGCTTCCTTGTCTATGGTACCTTTAATCATAATGAAACAGCTTCTCTATTTATGTCTTCTAATTAAATCTATATTAGCTTTAACTTCAAGATCACAGTTGCTACCCCTGCTTTTTTTTAACATCAGCTGACGTTATGAAACATAAATTCTACTGCAGCCTTTTATTTTAACTTTCTATGTATCTCTCCTTTTTAAATATGTTGTCAGATTCTGGTTTTTAATCCATTCTGCTATCTACTTCTATTTTTAAATTCATACTATTCACATTCAGAATTGTAATGACTATTGATGCATTTCCTTTCATCTTATTTTTCCTCTCTATTGTCCTTCTCAGACTCTCTTTTCATCCTATTTCTCTTCATAGTCTGGTTTGCTTCTAATCACCACCTCCCTTATCCACAGCCTTTTATAGAATCCCTTCCTTATCCTCCTCACTTACCCTTCTATTCCATATTGTATATTCCTTATTCTAGCCATTCCTCTAAAGGAATCCCTTATCTTCTCTCTCTACCCTCCTAAATCTTAATCTTCTAAAAGTCACTCCCTTATCCTGTCCCTTTGTCCTCTAATATTTTTATAAATTTAGAAGACTTTTATACCTTTCTATTGGCCCCTCTTTACCCCAGATCCAATGAGAACAATACTTCAGCACTACCAGCCCTCCACCACAACCTTCTTCCTCTGTATCAGTTCTTCCTTTCATGCCTTATTTGCATGAGATAATTGCCCTATTTTACATCTTCTTGTGCAATTTTGGCTTTGAGAATCATCCCAGCATACTCAGCTCAGCCCCAACCTTTCTTCCAAACTACCCAAGTAATAATGACAATCTTAAGAATACTGGTAACATTTTCATATATAAGAAGCAAACAGTTTAACCTTACTGAGTCCCTTATAATGCCCCTTTAATGTTTACCATATATTTCTCCTGTTTCTTATATGTCAAATTTTCCATTGAGGTATGGTTTGTTTTTGTCACAAATATCTGAAAGTCTTTCAATTTGTTAAATGTCCATTTTTGCTGTTGTTGTTCAAGGTTATATTGAACTTTGCTGGCTAAGTTATTTTTGGTCACAACTCCAGGGTCTAATGTTCCAGGACCTAAGGTTTTTTAGTGTGGAAGCTGCAAGGTTTTGTGTATTTCTGATTATAGCTCAGCAATATTTGAATTTTTTTTCTTGTAACTTGTAATATGTTCTCCTTAACCTGGGAGCTTTGAGACTCAATATTCCTGTTGAGTTTTCATCCAGGGATCTCTTTCAAATGGTGATCAGTGAATTTTTCTATGTCTGCTTTACCCTCTTGTTCTAGAACTTCAGGGCAGTTTTCCTTAATTATTGCTTATAATATTGCATCAAGATTATTTTTTGATTATAACTTTCAGATAGTCCAACTATCCCATAGTCCAACAGTTATTTTTTTAATGAGATGTTTTATGTTATCTTTTATTTTTTTTCATTCTTTTGATTTTGTTTTATTATTTCTAGGTATCTTATAATGCCATTTGCTTCCCCTTACCTGATTCTAATTTTCAAGGAGTTATTTTCTTCCTTAAGTTCTTGAATTTCTTTCTCCAATTTGTTGATTCTGTTTTCATAATTTTCTTGATTTTCTTAAAATGCTCTTATTATTTTTTCTAATGCTTTCCTCAATTTCTCTTATTTGATTTGTGAAAATTTTTTTTTAATTCTTCTATGAACTCTTTTTTTTGTTCTGGAAACCATTTGACATTTCTTTTCAAGATAGTAGTGACATTTTTTTTTTTTACTTTACTTTCTTCCCCTGAATATGATCCTGGATGTTCTCTGTTCCCATAGTAGTGGTCTATGGTTGAGTTCCTTCTCCTTTGTTTACTCATTTTTATTTTGTTTTGTTTTACTAGCTTATTATTACATTCAGGTTCTAGTCCTTAGATGTAGAAAATGATGTCCCAAGTCTCAGGTATCTCTTACAGTTATTTTCTAAGCTCTATAAAGGGCCCAACCTTAGGCCCTCTTCTCCAGTCCCAAAACATGGCTACAATGCCCAACTATGTTGTCCCATAAAAGCTCTAGTTCCCTGTCATCCCTCCTGTGCCTGTAAACTTAAGGTCCCTTCTCTTGCCTGGAACCAAAACCAGGGATCCTCCTCTCTTGCAAGTGCCCAGAGTCAGCAGCCTTCCTGATGCTCTACTACTGTACCCACCTAGGTGTGTGCTTGCTCCTTCTCACCTGCAACCACATCCTGAGATCATGTCTGATCAGCACAGCTGTGTCTGACCTCCCACAAAAGTGGAGAGCCCTTCAATCTTCCCCTACTCAGTGGTCCAACTGACACACTCTTGGGAAGTGCAATTCCTGAGGTGGAGGCTGCCCTGCAAGACTCACTATTTATTGATTCAGTAGAGTCTGCCTGGAGATGTTTGCATTTCACTGGAACAGATCTTTGGCCCTTGGAGGCTGAGTTTTTCCTGAGGTCTTCTCAAGTTGTCTTAGGAAGACAACCACTTTACCCCCTACTTCTTTATTTTTGCCTCTCTATGTTCACTTTAAGATGAAGTTCTGTGTTATTTGTCGAGGAAAATTTGGAGAACCTGAAAATTTCTGCCCTACCTCACCATCTTCCCAGATTCCTCTCAAGAAGGATTGGACACAGGGCGTCTAAATGGAACTACAAAAAAAATACATATAACTCAGCATAAAATGGAACTTATACAAAAATTGACCATGTATTAGGGCACTGAGATATTGAAAACAAATATAAAAGGGCAGAAATAGTTAATAAAATCTTTACAAACCATAATATAGTAAAAATAAAAGATACAGGCCCAAATTTAGACTTTATAATGAAATCCTAAATAATGAGCAGGTCAAAGATCAAATCATAGAACTGATTAATAATTATGTGAAAGAAAATTATAATATTGAAACAACATACTAAAATGTCTGGAGTAAAACTAAAACACTCTTCAGGGTAACAATTATATCCAAATAGACATGCATTTACAAAATGGAGAAAGAAAAGATTAATGAACTAAAAGTACATTTTTTTAAAAAATCAGAAAGAATTGTAAGGGACCTCTCAGGTCATCTAGACCAGCTACTTCATTTTATAGATGAGGAAACTGAGGACAAGATAGGTAAAATGACTCATCTAAAGTCATAGAAGCAATATCTAGTAGAACTGTGATAGTAATTCATAGCAAATCTTTCAAATCAACCAACCAATTTTTTACTGAACTGAATTAAATTGACTTGGGATAAAGAAAAGAACTCTGGTTTTGGAATAAGAAGACCTGAGTTCTTATTTATTAGCTGTGAGATCTTGAGCAAATCTCTTAACCATTCTGGGCCTTTATTTTTTCAGTTCTCCAGTGAGGGGATTGTACTACAAGGCATCTGACAGTGCTACATCCTATCATCCTGTGAATGTAATTGAATAGGATCAAACTGAATGAAATTAATCAGTGCTAGTCCCATGATAACATGCTACAATCAAAATGAACCAAAATAGGCAACTAGTTATATGTCTTAGTTAACTGAGATTTTTATTAAACTATACTCTAAAGAAAAAGTAATAAATTCAAGCACATAAATGTGTGTATATAAACACACATCTATACATACCATATATGTATACAAACACACATATATAGCATATGTGTACATAAACATATATACATACCATATGTGTATACATGTATATAACACACATATCTATAGTTGACTATTCCCATAAATAGCTTTCAACATCTGTTCTCTAGAAAAAGCAATAGCAAGAAAGTACAGGAAAGAAGAAAAACACTGATGATCTCACTTTCAGTAATAGTGATGAGCAGGGTGAATTTAGCAGTGACCCACATATCATATTTATCTTTCTTTCACAGTTAAAGGACTCTTAGCTCCTTGGCTCAAAGCGTAGACTAGTCTCATTCTCAGAAGACAAATGAGCTAAATAAATGCTTCCCCATTCTCCAGGTAATCAGAGAGAATGAAGCATTCATTTTCAAAAGAAAGAAAGGTTTTAATGTGAAAACAAGGAAGAAAAAGATACATGACCTGGAAAGAAGAAATCTTGATGTGTCAACAGTTCATCAAGTTGTTGTTGGAGATACATATATATATATGTATGTATGTATGTATATGTATGTATATGTATATATGTGTGTGTGTGTAATCACATATATAATCACATGAAAATGAGAAAAAAAAAGAACACTGAGCATTTAAAGCTATGAACTTCACGTGAGAATTTTTCCAGAGAAGGAGCTGAACTCTCTGAGGGGGAAGCAGCTGCTTGGCCACAAAGGGAAAAATATGAAAATCTGAATGAGAGATTATCCAGTAAAACAAAGAGACAGAGAGGCAGACAGAGACACACAGAGAGAGAAACAGAGACTGAGAGAGACAGAGAGAGATGAGTAATGACTGTTGACTCCTGAATTTTCTAAAGCAACTATTTTTCAGCTTAGTAACAAGGGAGGGTATGCGTTTTGCCACATATTTAGGAAGTGATAAAGAACATTCTGAAACCTGTTGAACTATGTACTACTACCCATTTTGAGTTATTAACATAAATAAATATGACACTTACAAAAGGAATCTAAAAATAAGTTTTGAAAAGCTATAAAGTATTGATAAAGAAATTGAAGAATTCAGGGTCACAGGTCGTGTTTTCAGCTTTCCTGGTCTTTAGAAGCAAGGGATGCAGAAGAGAAAGACCTATTAGAAAATGAATAGCTATAGTGTAGATCTGGATATGAAAACCTGCATCCCATTAAGAGAAGGTGAAAGCCTATCTAAAAGTGTACAGGTTCTAAAGGGGCAGTGCTAGAGTCTGAAGGTAGCAGAAGTCTTCACATCATTCACTATCTTATCATCCAATTGAATTCTGTGAATGTAGTTTTCTTTAGTTTTCTTGACCCAGGCCCAGATTCCACTGTGGAATTACATACTGAACATAGCATATCGTTTCTTTTTGTTGAGGGTAGGAATGGAAGCTCCTCTAACTTTTTCACATTCACTTGACTTCAAGATTTCCATTTGTTCAACCCTACAGTGATTCTCAAGAGCCTAGAATAAAGTAATTATTCTGATTTTCATGTTCCAAGCAGAATACTAAGGCAGGTTTGGATCCATCCTTAAATATTTCCAAGTCTTATATCATAGGATTTTGATTGTTTTTTTAAATAAATATTTTAAAGGGTTCATATTCCAATTTTTGAGAAAATGGAATTTATTAAGAATTTTTTGGAAGTATCAGAGGAGAAATTATAAACCATTGACTGGAGGAAGTTCAGAAAAGTCAGCAGGGAATAGAAAAGCTTTGGATTTCCTAGGGACGAATACGGCAGAAAGGAGGACATGGTGAGGCTGGTGGAGGGTAGGCCTAAAGAGACAAAAATAACAAATAAGCTACCTTTCTAAGAGAAGGTAGAGGAGCTTCATCTGAGGTCACTGAGCAGTGTTGACAAATGTTCTGCAGAAATCATATGCTTCCTTCTATAGAAGAAAGGAATGAAGGCTTCCCAAGGAAGCATTCAGTCATTCTCCCTTCAAAGGGATTTTGTAATAGGTCTACATTTCAGCTATGACCGATCTGGCTGGCTCTGCTCTGAATCACTGCTTTGCACTGGGATTCTTAAAGATACTTCCTACATTTCATTAACTAAATTGTTAAAGGCCAGTGTTCTCTTTGTCTTGGAACTTTTAAAGTCGGTGGATAATAGCAGTATTTGATAAACTGAACCCCATTCAATACACAGCAAAACAAAATTGAGACAGAGATTGAGAGGGAGAGAGACAGAAAGACACAGAGGAAGAAGCATCACTTAAAAGACCTCTGTGTTGCTGAACCCTGTTGACTAGTCAGGTCAAATATAAAGTACCTGGACAAATTCTGTGTTGCTAGAGTTAGTGCCTGATTCTCAACTCCCATGTATTATAATCAAGGTCATTCCTCCTGTAGTTCAAGCTCTCTTCAGATGTGAGGATCAGTGGAGAAGCTTTTTGCATTTTCAAGGGACTGAATGTTTTAAATCAAGGACCTTCTTAGGAAATATTAGAAAGCTGCCTCCTATATCAAGTTGTGTGATTCATTGGGACCCACTTTCCGGTGGCCTAAGGTTCTTGCTGGTTATTTAGTCAGGGAGAAATGAGTTATCACCACCAATATATCATTTCAAATAGCTAGAAGATGTGTTGGAATACGGTAATAATTATGGTAGGACTGAGGACAGCTAAGCAGACAAATTTCCCACAGAACAAACCAGACAATTTTCTCTTCCTTCATGTATCAACACTAATGATTCTCCACTATCCTCTCCATATCACTTCTACCCTGCATATAAAGTCATTGGTGAAATGATAAGATTCATGTTGTAACAGAAGGGTTAAATATGAAATTGATTGCATTCAGATGCATCAGAAAGGTAGCTGGTGAATTTCCATACATTGTCTCTAATAATAGCTCTCCTTTTTAAGGCTTTCAAAACACTTTTTTAACAACCATGTGAGACAGGTAGTAAAAATGTTATCTTCATTTTGCAGATGAAGAACTTCGGACTTGTAGAGATTAATTTCTTACTTCTGGTTTTCTGATTCTAAGTCCAGTGGCCTTTCAGCTTAATCATACTGTTACTAAATTCCACTGGATGTGTGTATGTGTTCACACACATGTGCATGCACATGTATGTGCAAGGTAAGAGGCTGAATGGTTTATCAGAGAGCTGATAGAGTACAGTTGACCTAAATTCAGATCCCCTTTCTAACACATACTGTTTCTGTAACTCTGAGCAAGTCCCTTTACTTCTCAGTGGTCCACATAAACCTCTAAGAATATAAATTGAAGAGCAAATACCAACTTATATTGATAGAGGGACCTCCTCACCTGGAAATCCCTCTGTGCTGAAATCACAGGTCTAAAAAATGTCATAATTCACACACTAACACACATACATGGAAGGATATATAGCCCTTGAGTCAAGGGTCCGTACTGACATAGATATTACACACTTGTTTGACTAGCTCATTTACCTACTCAAATGTTCTGACAGTTGTAATATCAGATAACCCCAAGATAAGTCACTAGCACCCCTTGTAAGCACATGGCCTCCCAAGGCTCAAAACATGAATCATTCAATTTACAAGTTAATGGAAACTGAGAAAACTTGTAGCTAACCCTTGTTTACCTTTGTTTATTTTTGGAGTAAGAGGAAGAGTAAAATGTAATAAGCACTGTGAGGGAACGATAAAGCTCAGAATAAGGTTACAGGTCTATCAAAATGACTTCTAAATTGATTAATATCATTATTAACAATAAATCTAAAAATGCAAGGCACATAAACATTCCTCGAAGTGGAATATATACCATTACCTTTCCTAAATCCAGTTGAGCCTACCCTGACACAAAGTTGCCCTCTCAAATTACAGCAAATAGAGAGAATAAGGAGAGAATAACCACTGTTTACTCCCTTTTTTTTCCCAAGTAGGACACAAAGAAAAACTGAAGTATTTCTGCTCAATACTGGGATTCTAAGGAATACATACACAGTACTGAGGAGTCAAAAAATGATGCATCTTCCAGGACAAAAGATGAGAGAGAGTAACATTAAAAAGTTTTTCAAAAAAAACCTCTGTGTTATTAGGTTTCAGCACTTAATTCCAGTCTGGTTAGATCTCAGGTCACTGGTCTTGTTCCTTCTTGCTAAAATCTATACCTGTCTCTCATAGGCCCCAAGAATTAGAAGCAATATCGTGCAATATTCTAAGCTCTATATGAGCTTTCAGAGCTAGTGAAACACATGCCCTTTTCAAGGAATAAATTATTTTGAATCAAAGAATTCCTACCCTGTTAATGGTAGAAAGCTGCCTCTTCAAGGGAACTATATAATGGAGGTCCCACTTTCCTGAGACCAATTTATTCTGTAGCTGGCTGAGGGAGGAACAAATCATTATGTTCCCCTCCCTCTCCATCCAAAACAGTGATGTCATGTGATATCGATAATATTGGCAAGGATGGTTAAATATGCAGGAACCTACCAGTGCCAGTAAGCAATCCTACTCCCAGTAACAGATATAGGATGTATGTTTTACTTCCCTTCCTTGAGGCTCTCTTTCTTCAGGATTGGGAGGGAGGGAGAAAGAGAGATAGACAGGGGTAGAAAGGGAGAGGGAAAGAGGAGGTGGGGGAGGAAAGTTGCAAAAGACACAACTTATGGGCAATAGAACTGTGTAAAGGAAGAGAATGGCCTGAATTGTATATGAGAAATTAAATAGTTTTTTCAATAATCCCAAATTATGCTCTGACAAAGAAAACACATCTTTCTAATCCTATTACTCTACTAATAATGGTATGTGGCCACAAATCACAGAGGACCACAATCTCTGGGGGAAAAAAGATTGAGGAAAGATTCACAGTGGGTGTAAGCAGAAGACAGTATATCACTAACAAAAATTTTGTATGCAAAATGTGAAGTTAGGTATATCTTCCAGAAAATGTGTGGCCAGAAAAGGAGTTGAATTGGTTATACAGTGAGATCCAGAGTTAACAGATGAAAAGCCTAAGGGCAGGACTACTGTTCATGGAATGTTAAAATGACCAGGCTTGCTAAGTAAATCATTTGTGGAAGGTTGACAAAGAAAAATGGAGGGGAAAGAGAAAGTGTGGATGAGTTGCAACTTTTACTATTGGAGGGAGTGCCCATATTGGAGAGATCACAGATTCATGGAAGTTTAGAATGCACACACACACACACACACACACACATACACACACACACAGAGCCAAGGTCACCCACTGCAACATTGCATTGTGGCTCTGACTTGGCCAGCTGTGTGGCAAAGTGCCTTGCATTTACCAAATGATCAATAAGCCAGTACTGAATTGAGTTAACTTGAATTCCTGAACAGTAGCTGACTCTCCAGATCTTTCATGAATCTTCATTTTCCTCATTCACCAGCCCAATATGAATTTACCCTATATACTATGACCTTAGGACTACGCCATATCCTAAAGAACAGATTTGTGCTACTGTATTTATGTGTGACCTTTCACAGTTGAGATTTGTGTTTTAACAAGAACTTCCTAGAGTCAAGGTCTTAACTCAAAGGAATGACTTTAATGGTAGAAATTCAAGGCACCATGAAAGGAAAGATTTTGTAGCCATGCCTTTCAGTAAAAGATCATATATTTTAGGAAAAAAAATACCATATTCTATTTAATGTGACTGGTTTAACATTTTTCAGGATCAGAGAGAAGAAAAGTCTGTCTTTTATAAGAAATCCCTGGGGAGACCCTCTCCTTTCCAAGGTCAATACTTCTACTTATACCCTTGAACTCTTATCTTGCCCAACCTACCTTTCTTCCTAACTTCTCAGGTTCATCATCCTTCAAAACAATCAAGTTCACAAAGGAGTCATCTTTGATTATCTCCCTTGCCTCACCCCTCATATCCATCAATCACATCCAGTTGGTTGCTAAGTTTTGCTGTTTCTTTCTTCCATCTATCCCCTTCCCCATGGCTACCATCTTAGTTTGGCTTCCCATCATCTTTCCTGGAGGGTCACAATACCTCCTTATTGGTCTCCTTCCTTCCATTCTCTCTCCGCTCCCTATCCATTCTCTTCTTGACTCCTAAAATTATATTCCCAAAACAACAGTTTGGTCATGTTATTCTTGTGATGAAGAAGTTTTGAGGATAAAGATGCCTCTAGGATAAAATACAAACTCATCTAACTGGGACTTAGAACTGTAGCACAAAGTCTGGCATGTAGTAAACACATGATAAATGCTTGTAATCTGACTAACTTTGCATATATTATTTCTTCTATCCTCCCTATGCTATTATCATCCCCATTTTATAAATAAGAAACTGAGGCTCAGAGGGTTTTAATGATTCACACAATTAGTAAGTATCTGAGATATGATTTGGCTATAATTCTTGATGCCAGGCCCAGGGCTTTATCCATTATTTCACTTATCTGCCTATGAAATACTAAATTTAGTTCAGGAAAGTAAATAAATTAAATAAAATTATTTCTCACTTTCAATAAAAAGAGATTGGGAGGCGAGAACTTCCTTGTTGAATCATCACAGTACAATGGATAGGGTATTGAATACAGAATCAGAGGAAGTTCTGCCTCTGTTCCCCATTGTCTTTGAGACCATGCGTAAATTATTTAAACTTTCTGGGCCTCAGTTCTTCATCTTCAAAATTAGGGTTTGGACTACTTGTCTTCTAAAACTTCTGACAGTTCTAAGTTTACAAATTTTAATATTCTAAGCTTAGGAAATTCTGAACAAAAACATGAAGGTAGCAAAGGGCAAAGTGTGAGGAAAAGAGGGTAGAATACTTGAGGCTCAATCTAAAGTTCACAAAGAGGATAAAATGAGATTTAATGTAAAGATATGGCAGGACCAGATTGTGAATGGCCTGGAGGGAAGGAAACGAGAAAGAAGTCCTTAGAATAATATTGTAGTCCATCAGATTCCTGTATAAGAAATTATGAATGGAATGGTTTCAGGAAAACCTAGGAAGATTTGTGTGAACTGCTAACACAGTGAAATTAAGAGAATCAGGAGAACCAGTTAAGCATTGACAATAGTATTATAAAGATAATCAACTTTGAAAGAATTAGGAAGTCTAATCAATATAATGACTACTCACAATTCCAAGGGACTTATGATGAAACATGCCATCTACCTCCAGGTGGACATTTGATGGATTCAGAGTACAAGTTAATGCATACCTTCTTATCTTTTTTTTGTTTTCCTTCCTTCTTTACTTCCTTCCTTCCTACTTTCCTTTCTTCCTCCTTCCTTTCCCCCTTTCTCTCTCCCTCCTTTCCCTCTCTTCATTCCTTTCCTTTTTCCTTCTCTTTCCAACAAGACTAATGTGGAAATTTCTTTTGTATTGCCATACATATTTGTAATGGGTTTTCTCAGTGGTTGAGAGAAGAGGGAAAGAGAGAACTCAAAATTTAAAAAGATTATTTTTTCATTGTAGATAAAATTTGTATCTAGAATTTCGATGAAGAATAAACTAAAACAGATGAAGGGAGGAGAGCCATTCAAAGACCTGAGGCAGCCCATAATTTACAAAAAGGATTAGTGAGGTTCTCTTTATTAACAATTAGATACCATAATACTCACTTATAATACCAACTATTATTTAGCCAGCGCTCAAATCTCGCTACTTTACTGTGCTTGCTCCCATTAATTGCTTCTCAGTAGAAAGTTAGAATACATAATGTTATGTAATGTAACTAAAAATAGAAGTTATTTTTCTAAATAAAAATTATTTTTCTTTGCAAAAAGAAGCATAAATAGTAGCTGTGACACAGTAGAAAAATCACTGGATCACTATTAGGAAACCCAGGGAGCCTAGGGTCCCTTCCATCTATTCTGTCCTATTCTACCTTATCCCATTCCAGAAATGGAGACAGCAGAACCATTTGGCTTATGATATCCTTCATAAGAACCTCTGTTTACCTCTTGGCAGCCATCCTGTGATATTCTAGTATATGGGGGGAATGTTTTCAAATCCGCTGAAATAGTTTTGTTCCTTTTGTCTTTGAAACACAGTGTGATATAGTGGAAAGAACATTGAACTTCAATTCATCACCATCATCCTACTAATCATAATAATAGCAATTCACACATATGTATATGTGTATATGGCATTGTTTACAGTGTATTTTTCTCAAGCCCAATGTAAGCAATATTATCTCTTTTTTACAAATGAGGAAGCTAGAGTTCAGAGAACTGAAGTGACCTGCCTATAGGTACTCAATCTAGCAAAGGGGTAGGAGATGTACCTAGGTGTTTTCTCTGCAGAGAAGAGTGACCACAATGGCAAACTAGGAAACATTTAATGAAAGGAACAGAATTTAAAGAATGGAAAGGGATCAGCTTAGGAAAAAGGACGCATGGAGGAAAGAAAGAGGACCATTATGGTGCTCTTCAATTATCCAATGGTTTTCTTGTGGAAGGAGGCTTTGACTTGTTTTGTTTGGCCCCATTTGGCAGAACTAGGATGAGTGAGTTCAAGGTGAAAGCTTTAGCTCTACCTAAGTATAATTCAGCAGATGTTATCCTGAGAGGAAGTCTGACCGGGGACACTTCTCCTCTCTAGTTTTGGAAGTGAGTGTGTGAAACTGAGTCTTCCTAACTATGCCAGTTTCAGCTAATTGGGACGAGTTCATGGCATGGCATTTTCTTAAGGTCCCCACCTTTATTCTCCCTTTCTCTTCACAGATGGTGGAGAAAAGTCAAAGCCCTCTTGTTCAACACAACTGATTGCCTAGGAGATAAAGCTAATTAATGACTTTTATGACCAAATGAAGAAGGTCCTTCAATTAGAGAATGACTGAAAAAAGTATGACATATGACCATAGTACACTATTGTGCCATAAGAAATAAAGAGGGGGACACTTGCAGAATAAACTAGAAAGGTTTCTATGAACTGATGTAGAATGAAGTAATAAGCAAGAGAATTATTTATATCATAATCGTGTTGTAAGGACAAACACATTTTCTTTTAAGTAGTATTGTGGGGTTTTTTTTCCAGTTGAACAAAAAGCCTTTTGAAAGATCTGTGTAATGATCAACTATAATTTCTAAAGGAAAGACAAGATGGAAGGAAAAAAAAATAAACATTTGCTAAGTGCCAATCACGTTCCAGGCACTGTGTTAATCACTTTTTGTCTCATTTGAGCCTCACAAAAACCCTAGAAGGTTGGTGCTATTATAATCTCCATCTCTACTATTCTGTCATTTTCAGTTGTGTCTGACTCTTTGTGACCCTATTTGGGGTTTTCTT